>CM067167.1:174438402-174602378 GCA_034093135.1 Erigeron breviscapus
CATTTGATGACTCTTCAATTATAGAACCCTGTTTCTTTTTAAGATCAATTTTTATCCAATCCATTGATTCATTTTGACAAAATTGGGTTGATATTGCCAACTCTACAAACAAATCATCTTCCTGGAGGATTTCATTCATAGTGATACCTCGAAAGCCATTATACCATGTAAATATTTATGGTACAAGGCTTTTTGAAGCAAGAAAACAACTTGATACATATGTTTATTTTGTTTTTCACAATTCTTCATAATCTTTTTTTTAATCAACTTTCATGCGAAGAGACTTAATTGAATGTCTTAAACAAAACAAGCCAAGTCAAAGCATAAAGCAAGTTGAGGAATCTTACGAGATTTTATTATAACGTTTCTCTAGTTGCTGTTTAAGTGCCTTTTCCCGCTCGCCCTTCTCATTCAGTGAGCTCATTAAAGAGTCGAGCTTTATATAGAAGAAAGAAGAAGAGTCAGGAATATGAGAAACCATAGTCACAAACTTGAACTTGTAAGTAAAAATACAATTAATACCTCCGTTTTAGTGCTGTAGTAGCCCCACTGTTTGTGGTCACAACTTTCAACAAAAATCCTCGAGTCCTTGCGGAAAAACCAGTACCTGTTATAATCCCTGTCTTTACCTAATGGGTTAGAGCGTACGAATCTCTTCTCCATTTCTCTTTCCAGATATTGTTTCTGCAAACACAAACAGATTACATAATTCATGATATTCTCACATATAAACCTATAAAAAAATAAAACGAAACAAGTTGCAACATATGATCTCAAAAACTATCCTAAAACACATAAATGTAAGTTCTTAAATAAAGTAAGTAATGAGGTTGTGAGCATTTTAATACACGTCAGGGGACATTCGACTTGCTCGACACAACTAAAACTCATCACTTACAGCTATGCTTTTGAATTTTGAAAAATTGAACGTTGCAAATGAACTATAACCAAAATCGATGTTGAAATAGCCATTTCTACATCAAATCATCACTTCATAAAATTTTATATTATGAAATGATATAATTTAAAGGTACTTGTTTCGTAAAATCATAGTGTTAATAGCAGTTTGACATAGAGGTGATGCTATATATATTGGGGCAGGTACTAATAGGATTCTCAAGTAAGAAACATTTTCAGCGCCCACACAGACACACGGAAGCCTTACTCTTTGTGCTATATTTGTTTCATCATCTGCTTCTTTTTTCTCAACATCGGTCGATTTCTTAGACCCCTTTCCAACTGATGCTTTGATACTTGCGATTGTAAGTTCTGTATCTACATTAACCCTTTTCACATCCTTCTCAGATTTCTTGACCTGCTTCTTCACACTGTACACCATTAACAAAACCATTCAAATATTACCTTCCAACTACAAACTTGATCATCAGATGGATATAAAAAAACAACACTTGCATTTCCAGAAAAAGAAATGAAATAAGCGAAACAACACTTGGAACCTGTTTTCTGATGCATGTTTTTGATTTTGCTCCTTAGATGAAGTTTTCTCCTTCTGTTTCTTCGCAACATCTCCATTCTGACTATTCATCATTTCTTTTTTCTCTCTCCTCTTTTTCCCTTCTTCCAGTGCCTCACCTCGTTTTTCTGATGCAAGTGCCTTTCGCTCTTCAATATACTCGTCCAGCTTTTCTCTCATGATGTCACTTGAAAGAACATGAGCAACCAATTCACAAAAGATAGCTACCTTGCTATGAATATCCAGAAGACCATAATGTCCCCGCTTAATAGTACTTATGTGAGCAGCTAATTCTGCATTTCCGATCAATTCCAAGAAATCACACAAGTAATCTGTCCAGGTGATCAATGTTATCTGTATTATGAAAGATAAAGAAAGGGTTATTCACTAAACAAGAGTTAAACGGAACTATAATAAGTTTCATAAGAAATTTAATATGGATAGAAATTTCAATTATTAATAAGATAACGGGTAAAGTTGCCCAATATGCATTGAAATGCTTAAAACCTCCTAAAATAATTTATTTCGTAAAAATCAGTTTGGCATTATTATAAGAGTATAAAATTTGAAATCATAATACATCAAGTACTAAGAATTTTCAATAAATGCAGAGAAAAGAGTTTAGGTAGGTCAGCTCGACCTGTATTAAAATGACCCGTTTACCAGACCCACACACTATGTCAACAGAGCTAAGGCAATAGGATTAAAAGAAAAATATATATTGAACCTTTGGCTTCCGTTTTTTCTTCTGCAAAGCTATATAATAGTCCCCATCATCCTTCATAAGTAAGCGAAGAAGAGCAGAATAGGATTCCACTAAAAGAACTATATTGCTTTCTTTATAACATAGTGCATTTTCAAAGTCATCTAGTGAGAATGGAGACAAGTTCAATAGTTTACTATAAGAAGAACAAAAATCCCAAACCATCAAAAGATCACCAACACAATCCATTGGAACGTTAAAATTTCTGCTTGGTATTGGGCGAGCAGTAAAAACAGGATCATCTGCAGCAGGTCGCACCAACAAATCGTCGATCGGATATTTGATAGGCTCATCATCTTCTGTTATGTTTAGATTAATCATCAGAAATTTGTCAAAAACATCACTTTAACCATGCAAGAAGATAAACAACTAATATGATGCAAATCATCTATAACCAACACGATCTAAAAGCAACTAATATTACAATTCATACCATCTTTTGCATCATTGTTCAGCTTCTTTCGCTTACGTTCTCCATTGTTTGCTTCCTGAACAAATAAAATCACGGATTAACTGATTATTGAAGAAATAGAGATTCCAAGCTTTTATACCATTTTCCTTGATTCTTTATTTACTTTGCCCTATAGTCACAGGGATCACAGAACCATACATGATTTCCGTTCCGGCCCTTCCGGATCGGATGTACCAGATTGCTCGGGATCACTAAATGATTCTTTGCACAAAGCTTTGAAATAGTTACACTCTAAAAGTATTATTTGAAGAGACATTTAATAAATCAGCTATTTGAGCATTAAACGCCTTATTAAGTATTAATACTAATATGTTATGGAAGTTTGGTCATGACTTGTGAATGTATATAGATATAGGAAACTAATATTAATATGTTAAGACTGGGCTACAGGTGGCAACAAGAATGAGTCGGTTTGATTCGTGATATATCTAAAATGAGCAAAAAAAACAAGCCAAAAGAAGGATGGGTCAAAGGAATGAACAGGTTGAGAATCGGCTAAAGTCTTCTATCCGTAACTCGCGTTACCAAAAGACAGGGATAATCATTGTGATAACATGTTTTTTAATCAAAATGAAAGCAATGATTAAAAAGTGACTGCGGGCAAACCAGACTCGCCCTGTCTAACCCGCACCAAAGGACCGGCTTTGACCCGATACAAGATGTCCCACCTTGCCACCTCTAATTACCATTAGGCCAAAGGCCTCTTGGTCCAACACATCTTATCATAATCTATATATAAATGGGACCCACAAAATGATAATGGTTAAAGACCAAAAGAATTGAAACCTTAACATTTTTAATCAGCGAGATGTTACCTTGTCTTTTCTCTTCTTGGGTGAAATTTTGCTCCTCAACTCTTCTGGAAGATTAGTGGAGATCCCATATTTCATGGCCAATTTATCGTGAAGCACCCAAGGACAACTCCTATATGTGGACTCTCTGATGAAAGACTTCAAAACATCTCTAGCAAAAGGCAACTTTTTCTTAATCAAATCTTCTCCGCTCACAACGGCATTTTCAGTTACTTTCTTATCTTTATCAAGCCATGCTACCTGATATTGTGTTTTTTCAACTTCCTCATCTATTACTTTTACTATTTTGCATGGATATATCCGATTGTTCTTTCTTCCATATATTTCAGTTCCCTCTAACAAGCGCTCCTGTAGCTTTGCAGAGATAGTACTTGACAGATCTCTTAAAGTGAGCATGCCTGTAAACACCAAAAACAACATGAAACAATAACGCATGCTTCTTTGTGAACTAAAAGAATTCAATTCAGAACATCAGGTATATATATTAGGGCACTGATGAAAAAAGTAGTCATGACATGCTTATCACACATCCAAGTACCCTACAAAAATCACAACCACTATTGAACTTTATAGGGTGTTTGGCCTAGCTATTCAAAGAGCTTGTTAGCTTATTTATGTCTTCTAAACACATAAGCCCCAAAATTTTGGCAAATGGCTTTTGGCTTTTAAGCTTATTTGAGCTAAAAAGGCCCATTTCAAAAAGCCATGAAGGTGAAGCTTTTTCAAATATGCTTTTTAACCTTATAACTTTTAAAGCTAAAATACTTAAGCTCTTTTGAAAAAAGCCAGGCCAATCAAGCTAACACAATATGTTAATAAGAACACTTTTGTGCAGTCAGTAGGATTACTAGTAATATATGCTTTTTTGACTTTGATGGAAAACAAAAATAGTAAAACACTCAAAGAGATTATCTAGAATCAATGATATGTAAAATTGAGATGAAAGGAGCAGTTACGTCACGAAACTAAATGAGCAGGATATTAAGGAGTCACGCTCTCTTTAAGTCTAATCAAAGAAAGAAAGTTAATACTTAAAACTCTCTTTATTCAGAACATGTTCATTTGAACAAGCATCAATTCCATAATGTATTTAAAATGCATTTGGACAAGATCATTTGGCGTGTGGTCTATATGTAAATTAAAATTAGATGGTCAAACAGACAAAACTTAATACCACTGCTTCTAATAGCTCAAAAATCCTATCCCAAAAATTCCCATTTGCAGATTATTAGGCTTGTATTCTTGTTAGAACAAAGAGTGAAATTTCATTAACTTCATAGCCCAAACTACGCGGTGGAAAGTCATAAGCTTTTGTACAAGTCTCTTTCAACTGTTAATCTTTTTTATAAAAAAAAAATCGGTATATATGTAGATCAAGCCATAGAAGTAGAATAACATTTGGAAATTATTATGATAGGTGGTAGAAATGATAGGAACTGAAACATCAAGCAAATGAAGATAGACATGCACTAAAATTTTAAAACTGGACAGTAAGTACAGCGAACTAATATAGCTAGAATATTCTCTATGAAAACATTACTAGCATATAAAGACATGTATGAAACTGCAAGTCAACTTGAAGAGGTTTTAACATGAAAAGTAGATAAAAGAAAAGGTAAAATACAATATAGAAAAAGATAGAAAGAGTTATTACTGAATTGAACTTCCCGCAGCACAGGCTCCATGAGTTCTTTGGGGAACTGCTGAACCTTCTCACTGGCCTGTTTTTCTGAGACTAACGCCTCCTCATAAGTCAGGTTGAGCTTCCCGGTGCTCTTGCATGTCCAAACTCTTTGACGATACAGATTTATCCGTTTCAAATATTCGCTAATAAACACAAACATATCTCAGTCAAAATAAGAGTGCACTTATCATTTGGGACAGTACACACACTTCTCAACACAAAACTGATACTCTATCCTTTTCATGCAGAAGTCTGTTTTACAAAATTACAAGTACAAAATCGGTCCAAAGTGAGTCATATCTAGTGTAGAAAACCACAATCCTCGAAATTGGCACTCACATTCACATTAAGCCTTCATCTTTGCAACTTTCGGTATGGATTTACACAGTGAAAGGGTATTAATATCAAGTTTTTTTACTAATCAAGTAATTACAGGCTATTTTAACCCAAATAATACATGTTAGACAGTAAACCTTTACTTGGAGGGCGTATCCTGTGCATAACCAAAACCTTTTTGTAGCGTAAAATAAGATAAAGAAAGCAAACATCTTACAAAGCACCGCGTATAAATTGTTACCGTAATGTATACCCTGCTCTAAAACCCTAAAACAATTGCCTAGAAAATAGCAAATATTTCGAAAAGCCTATATGAACACTGATGCTAAAATGTTGGAAATGCAATACATTTTTCCTGGCCAAAGGACTTTCAGACAAATTAGAGAGTCCTATTAAAGTTAGTTTCTGAACGGTATGAGTTAATATTTGGATCTAAACAAATGTCCTATGATTAATAAAACCATAAAGATGGGAACACATATCCTTTTAAAATGTAAGTGGTAGCCAACATAGACGAAAACATAGAAATTAGGAAGGTACCAATAATCACGAAAAATCTCTTTCGTAAAGCGAATTTGAAACACCAGCTCATCTGGCTTTAAATCATCAGGTCTTTCCAAAAGAGAAAAAGGTTTCCTTTTATATAATGGCATTTCATCCACCAACTCACCTGCACATAATTAAAAAAAATCTCATAAATTAATTAAAAAAATATAGGGTTTTTAATAGCTTATCGTTTCCATAAATAAAAAGAAAAAAAAAAAAAAAAAAAAAAAAAAAAAAAAAAAAAAAAAAAAAAAAAAAAAAAAAAAAAAAAAAAAAAAAAAAAAAAAAAAAAAAAAAAAAAAAAAAAAAAAACGGCCACTTGGACTTATGTTCAAAAGGATTCCATTTCAAAAAAAAAAAAAAAAAAAAAAAAAAAAAAAAAAAAAAAAAAAAAAAAAGATTTCACTAACCCTTTAGGGCTACTGAAAGATTATTGTACAGTGGCGCTTGATAACTATTTTTAGGGAGACATTATTATTTTTATATACAACACTTTATTGCCTACCAAATCCTAATACCTAAATTGAATGTCATACAGCATTTACAAACCCTAAAAGACTAATTTTTCAGGTGGGTTTTAACAAAACAATAAAAATGAGTCAATTAACGAATCTTGAATAATAACAATAATGATAAAGATGAAAGCTTGATCACATGGAAAATATATAAACAAAAAAGAAGAGAAACCCTTTACAAGAAACTGAAAAAAGATACGTAATTTATAGAAAAAATAATAAAAAATAATATAGCGATTCCCGCCACAAATTTGATTAAAATCTTGAAAGGAAATTAGAAGAAGTAAAGAGGGAACAGTAAAAAAAGAAATTACCTAGAGAGGGATTGAGAATTTGGTGTGTGTTTGTAGAGAAGGTGGAAAGAAAGAAAGAGACGGTGGCAAAATGAGAGGAGGTTGGTTGATTTGTTTCTCACTGAGAGGGCCTCCTGTCACTTGCGACTTCTCTCTCCTTTCCTTCCTTTGTTCTCGGGGAGCCAAATATATATACATATATATATATACACAAACACTTTTCTATAAGTTCTACCCCTCTATTATGCTTGAGTGTGATGTAAGAACCCTTTTGGTTTTCTTTTTATTCTTATACTAGAATCCTATCGCGTGAATGCGCAGTGAAAGATGAAATTTATGATTTCGAATTTAATTTTAAGTTATTATATCCAACACTTTATTAATGTAATAATATCATCCTATAAACATGTATGTTAAAACAATAAGCTTACATATGAAAATGAATAGTTTAAAACAAACAAATAAAAAAACCACCTGTTTCACAAATGTAGCTTCACTTGCCACCATTAAACAACTATTGATAAAAGCGGAATCCCTGGACTTGCGAAACTCATGACCATCAGGGCTAAATGTGTCTACTACAAACGTACGCTTCTTTATCCAGGTGAAACAAAACTTAGCAATTTCACTACAAAATCTTGATTTAACAAATGCACTCCACTGACCACCATAAATCTTATAGCACGGACCTCCAAATTTATAAATGCAAACATAGTATTTCTTCTTATCATAATCAACCAATTTCAATGAGGTGCAGTCTGGTGGTAAGAAGCTGGTGAAATTTTTGGGTAACATCTATAGACAAGGTCAATGGAGTATACAAGTCATTTATTTATTCCAACAAGAGTGTTTATTAATAATTGCAGAAAAAAATAGTTAATATTTCTTACCAATCCTTCTAGCAATTCTTTTTTATCACCAGCAGTAACAAGAATTTGGAAATCCAAATCCTGAAATTTAAACATTATTATAGATTTTCTTTATTAATACAAAAACAACTTCAACGGCCATAACAAGTCAAATCAATATGCAACTCTTTCAACAGAATTTCAATCGAAGATATATATATCTATCAAAACATAGTAACAAAGTAAAAGCCTTCATGAGTGCCTATTTTGCTAATCTAGGGTTATACATGTGAAAATATTCAATATCATTATACAAACAAAACCTTGTAGTAGACATGGAATACCATTTATACTGAAACATATTACATCGAATAAAGTTTCACAAACAACCGAATGTATAATTACTTACCTCAAATGCCATGCCCGAAAACGATACTGTAGAAAGCTTGGAGTTGTTGATAGAGTTTATGGTAGCAGCGGGAAGAGCGTGAAAAAACAAAGGAAAAAATAAGGTGGATACAACTTTTTGGTAGGTAGACACGTGAATGTTTACCTTTTAATTCGTTTTTCATTTTTTTTTTCAAGGGAAAGTCAAAGTATATATACATAAAACTTATCTTTGAAAAAATATATAAACCCCAAGGTCCAATGGAGGCCCAAAACTTTTGTAAACTTAAATTATTCAAAAAAGTATAAATTTTAATTAAAATGTATACATCGTATTTTATGTGCGTGTGAATAGTGAATGATTTCTTGTAAGTATGTGACAAAGAAAATAGCAACAAACAAGTTCATGAGCAAATTAAAAAGTAAAAACGAACAAACTGAAAACAGTAAAAAGTAAAAACTGTGGATGATGATTGATGAGAAAAATAGCAGAAAATTTATGGAAACAAATTGAAGATATGGAGTTTCATTCTCTGCCGCTTCTCATCACTCTTTCTCAAGTCATTGGCGTACTCTAGCATTTTAGCTGTGTGGACCGATGGGATGCTTAGATAAAAAGGTTCAATGTTACAAAACATATTTACTATATATGTTTACGATTTAGGACAGGTCATAGTTGTTAAACTTTTACAAGTCACGAGTTGACTCTTACGAGTCCAGTATATTTGTTACATTTTAAGTTATAAGTTACCTTATCATTTGTTACATTTTTTTTTGGTCATTATTCTATAATTTAGAACTTTTAATTTGTCTTAATCAATATTTACTAAATGCTAAAACATTTTTTAAATATATTTTTCATAACAAATGATTAATATAACCAATACATGTAACTAATTAAATTTATTTTGTACGTCGTTAGATAAATATGTAACGTCAACAAAATTTTATACCAATGCCTATCAATTGACCGTGTTTCTACACGGGTCTAAAACTAGTATATATATACACAAACACTTTTCTATAAGTTCTACCCCTCTATTATGCTTGAGTGTGATGTAAGAACCTTTTGGTTTTCTTTTTATTCTTATACTAGAATCCTATCGCGTGAAGTGCAGTGAAAGATGAAATTTATGATTTCGAATTTAATTTTAAGTTATAATTTTATAGAGAAGCGGCTAGGGTATCCGCGACCGGCTTCGTTGACCGCCAGCTTAAGACTTAGATTGATGGTGATGGTGTGATATTGGAAGTTGTAAGGCGAATATACGTTAAAAGGTTTGTTGCTATATTAACATAGTTCAATAGAATGAATATGACAAGCAAAGTGTCACCATTTGACCTTGTTGATGATTATAGATAGTAGTATCAATATGGTGTTAGTATACACACAAAAAATTATCATCAAACGGATCAAAACTTTGTCAATGTGAGTTAAAATTGTTGTATAAAATCCGATAAATATTGTTAAGCTCACCAGCTCGTTAACTTACCTTCTTCTCCTTAATTAACGAATATTGAGTTATACAACTTTTTGAGATCATTGATACGAGTTTCTTTATCTTAAAAGTACTCCATCCGTCCCAATATAAGTGTTTTCTTAAAAAAAAAAATTAAAGATTTAAGAGTAGATTATTCATTGTGTAATTGCAAAATGACTATATTACTCTTACTTTTAGCAAGATAAATACTTAATAATATGGATGAGATAGTAATTTTTTGATTTTATGATATTACAATGGTAGTTATGATAACCTGATTATTTTTAACTATGGTGAACCATTTGGTCAAACTCAAACAACTACAGCAAAAACTTGTATACCACTACTCCGTATTAGTTTTTTCATGTCATTTTCTTCCATGCTCACCTACTATCTTTCCCATTAATGAATCATTTTCAGCTTTGTGGTTTTTAATTACCAGATGTATACTTAACTTTTTGAAGAAATATACTGGGTCGAAGGTGACACGAAGTATGATAGTATGAGATTAAAGACTATAATAAATGTGACACAATAAGTTGATTGATTAGTGTTATGTAGGGATGTGATTAGGTTAAGCTTAGGGCGTATTCAAGATTACCCATGATTAATATGCAAAAAAAAATAATAAAAAAAATGCATCTACCATTTCTTGTAATGGCCTTAATCAAATAGTAATTACAATATACATGTAACTGTATACAAAACAAAAACACAAGAAGAACAACATTAACAAATAAAAAGGGCGGAAAAGAGACATATTTGACATAGGAAGTGATATTAGTACCACAATAGTTGATTTATTTACCACACATATGCTTTACTGACTTGTACAGTGTGTTATAAAAGTTGTAATGTGTGATAAAAAAATCAATCTTTGTGGTACCAATATCACTTCCCATTTGACATAAACATCCGCCAAGGTTGTAAATATCGCTTTTCGATATCGTCTCGGTCGACCACCGATAAGCGATATATCGGGAATATATCATCTCGGTCGACCACTGATAAGCGATATATCGGGAATATATCGGCCGAGATTTACAACCATGACATCCGCCTACTTGGGGAAGGCTCGACCAATAAAAGTAAATGTAGCTTTGCTGCGTACTTAACATAAAGAATCACAAATGTAATTTAAGTATGTATTCTAATCTTCTATGGTGAAAATGATGTAAATATGAAACAAATCAGATCACCCTTTTGATGTAATGTGGTGATGGCTTTGCCTATAATCAACTTGAGAACATGTTAGGTACAGTATTTGTCAAGTAGAGTTCAAGATCACAGTACATGGTAGTATGGTTCGGGTGGTTTAGATGGAAACCACATACCCAAGACACATCCACTTTTTGCAGACACCAACCCACAACCCTTCCACTTTATAACCAAAAAAGCAGGGAGTGGAAACAAAACACTGGCTACGTAACTAACCAACTAACCGGAGCAGCATCAACCAACATTACCTGCAATTGTCGTAGATATGAGACCATGAAAGTAGATTTAATTAAGCATTCATGAGCAAAGTGACACATACTTTTGACACTAGTGGTTTCTGATATAAGCCCATGAACCAAATCATGCTGAAGCAGTTTCAACTTTACGTGTTAATCATCATCAGTCTTAACATACAGATCATGCCATGGATATTCCTCAAAATTCAAAAATAGAATCGGCAGCACCCTTGTATATACTATGTTGAGTCATGTGTTAGTTTGACCGATTAGCAAAAAATAATGTCCATCAGTATTCAGTAATCCCTTCTTTATGTACCAATGGCCTTAACTGATGCTTGACCCATCAATTCATTTAGTCTAGCTGTTTCACTGCAAGTAGAAACACGTATTTTAATCTCTGAAAGCACCAGTATACCAGAAAAATAAATAAACAGAAAATAAAATAAAACTTGTATACATAAAAAAATATCTCACATAATCCTAACAACTATAAACCTGATTAATAGTAGCAACCCCAGAGCAGAAAACAAGAAGAATCAAATTTGTACCATACCAAGTGCTAATACTGAATTAAGGTTTAACCGTAAAAGTACTATAAACAGAACTTCCATGTGGACAGTTGTGCAATAAAATAATATAAAACTTTTTATGACACGTCAAGTCTCTAAGCCCTATAAACATTCAAAATCTACAAACTATGAGTCTATTTTTAATACATTATAATTTACGTAATTTATCTACATTAACATACGAAAACGAAGCATGCAATTTACAAATGCCAGAACATATTTTAATAATAACTTGCTAAGTCTAACATTTACTCATGGGATAACCTACAGAAGCAAAATAAATGCATTATGTTTATAATCATTAACTGTTTACCCACTATTTAGCTCTCCTGGTTTCCTATCAACTATTACTATTATGTTTTAAAGTAAAATCGACAACAGGCCATGTCAATGACAATCCCAAAAGGAAGCATCATACAAATGAACTAATCAAACTTAATTATAAAAGTACCATTCAGCAAAAGAGGGTACTAGCTCTTCGACCGCCTTAACAAAAATTGAACAGCTATCTTCCTTGCGAGATGCTGGTTCCTTACTGGCAGCTACAAACAAAAATCCCAGTTAAGCAAAACAATCAAGAAAGGATAAGATAATGGACAATGCAATGACTGGAATTTACTGGCTGTCCGCTTCAGAAGAGGCAATTTCAACCTCTTCATTTGAAAAAGGCCGATTCAATGAGTAAAATTTTAAAACTTAGCTAACAAGGAAACAATCTGAATGAGGTCACAAAGGTCAATAGTCAGTTACTCAGTTTAACCACAGAAAAAAATGATTATTATTCTTATCTTGTAGCTTTTGTAATCATATCAGAACATTAATTTTCAGTTAACAAAAGAATATAAGTTCATGGAAACCCAACCCAAAGTGTTTTGACTCGTTTTAAGTTACACGTTTTGACCCATTCCTGAACCAAGCCATTTTCCCCTGTAATTTTCCCGCAAGTAAAGCTTCGCTAGTATGCCAATTTGACCTCAATGTATAATTACAATCTAACAGAAAAGGAATATACACAAAATGAATAATGTCTAAAGGAGAAAGGGAAGTGAAGAGAGTAGCTGCAAAAGCAAAAGTAAAACCTTTGCCCTCTTTTTGCTTCATATAACTTCTGGCTCCAAGATAAAACATATCACTAGAATTTAGTTCACATCCTTCTATTTGTGCAAACTCATCCAACATACGACCAATGAGACGATATGCTACCATACTTGCCTCATCACTAGCAGCTTGAACTGCAAGGTACTGGTTTTTACACATGCTTGGATTATTAAATGTCAAGCTCCTTTCTGGAGACGAGACGTTAGAAGACACTGGAGCTTGGGCCTTTTCCAGAAGAGGAAAACCCTCTTGATCATTGGTATCTTTAGGTGAAATAGCGTTCACAGGTTCGGTATTTCTTAAGCGTACCAATTGGTATCTAATCGAATGTATATCTTCTGAGTGGATGGCTTCTGAAAAGTCCAAGGACCTAGATTTGGTTAAATTTCCAACTGAATTAGAGTTATCCCCGGTATTTGATACTTTTTCAAATGTATTACAGGACACACTACTTTCCATATCTTCTTCTAGTTCAATTTCCTCATAAATATCATCATCATCATCATCAACATCATCACCATTGTCTTCGAGATCCTCCATGTATGCATCAGCAAACTGCATGTCTATCTCATGGCCAGGGGTTGAGTCCCACAGAACTTGCTTCACTGAAGCACTCACGCTCAAAATACATTCTACCTCTTCCTCTATATTTGTTTCTACCAATTGCTTACTTGGAGCCTCAGAACTTCTAGTTATAATGGCAATGGCCTTTTGTAAACAATGTGGAACATTGTTCATGTCACTACACTCAAAAAGATACTCAGTTAACACGTTCTTCACCAGCACTCGTAATTTGCGGTCTGGGGATTTAGCTTTAGGATCCAGCAGAACTTGTATATCTTTCAATGCTGATGATTTTAATCTTTGATCAATTAGTTGGATACACACTGCAATCTTATCCTGCAAAATATTCATTTCAGGTGAAACATGTACAAAATGAGTTACATATCGACATCCTTGAATCAGCTTCAAATTCAAGGCTGCCACTTCCATTGCTTTTGCTAATGGCTCCTGTAATGGAGCTCCTTTGTTAAGTTTTGTAAGCAATCGCAAACACTTTTTCCTCAAACTTTTGATCAATGAGTCTCGTCCCCAACCACACTTTTTAGGTATTAACTGAGGCACGTAATTTTTGGTGCCCCTGAGTTTCCTATGCATAGCAGAAAGGGTTAGAGTAGGAAAGCCTTCAAGTAGATTAAGTATTTTATGAACAGCAACTTGGTAGGAATCAGAGTCTGGAATTAATAGAGACTCCCTACTCCAACAAAAATTATGTGGATTCTTGAACAGCGAAAGATAATTTTCAGGTAAGTTTATCTGCCCTGTCTTTTTGTGCTTCGAGAAGATTTCTGAGAGGCATTCTTTGATAAACTGTTTCATCTTCCAACGGGTTTTCTCAAACTTAAATGGACCACCTGTCAGTACCTCAGCAAACTGAACCAGCCCTTGATTGGTCATGTCGTCAATTAGAGACATAAGACCTCTAACTTCTCTAGGTGAATTAATAAGTTGCATTTCATCTTGAACAACTTTATACTTCATTTTAGTGTTACATCTTCCACACCCCTTTTCAACAAAAGATTTTATAGTCTCGTAGGATACCTAAACAAAGATATTCAGGAGCATCAGTACCACATGAATAAGATATGCTGAGTCACGAAATGAAAATTTAGCACTAATTGCAGTTTTTCCTTCAGACTACTAGATTTATCATGCAGCACCACAACAAAATAAGCTCATGCATCATAATAGAATGTTTACCGTGGCCCAAAGCTCTAGTACTTTCCTATAGGTTTCTCAAGGAATAGGATTTAGAGCAACAAGCCAATGGATTCTAATGATCACATGCTTAAAGTTGCAGTGAAGCCAAAATAACGACTTTCTCTACTTTTTTTTTAGAACGGCATTCTATCCTACTCCTACTCCTAAATTACATGCATGCCTGCTCTCTTGTGAGAGGGTGACTATAAGTATGCAATGGGTTAGTTCTACACTTCCATGGTGACTCCATCTTAAACGAGTCAAAAGATGTAATGTAAAGAAACTTATAGGAAGATGAGGGTCATTAGCAATACTGACGTGGGCTACAAGTACACAAAATAATTATTCTTTTGAGTTACTCGTATAATCTACAATGGATTGTAGCAACCCGTTTGGCTACAACTTGGTAACCTAAGGCTTATATTAAATTATACCGACATTTTGTCATTACTTTATTTGTCTACGTTCTAAAGGTGACGATTTTCATACTTTAACTAGTGACAGTCACTCTTATTATCCAAAACAAAACACACACAAGCACACAAGAGCATCAAATCATTGGCAAGACATGAGATTTGGATATCAAATAAAACATTGCGTCTTCCTTACTAAACCAAATAACAATTAACCCATCAAATAATTATAACTCATCATCACAAACAATGGAAAGATACAGTCGGGTAGATGTACGACTATCTACATCCTACCTCCCCATACCCGCCTTGGACAAGATTTTTTATCGTTGTTATAATCACAACCTATATATATATATATAAAAATAAAAAAAAAATCCAACTTACATCATCTTCCCTAAGCAAGTATTCGGGTATAGGCCTGCACACAATTAGAACCAAGAAAATACATTACTAAGTAAGCTCACATTTATAAACACAACTAGCAAAAAATATGTATCTGTTATATATATACCTTCCAACTTGAAACTTTGATCCTTCATCTTTCCCAGCTGCTTTTCTAGAAGCTGGTAATCCAAGCAACCACCTTTAATAAATTTATAGAAGAAAATAAACCTTTTCTAATTAATTTTTTTGTGGGAAAATAAAACAAAAAAATTAATTTATTATACAAATAATAACTTGAAAGAAAATTATAAAAAGAAACCTTCTTTTATGTCTGAGCTGCTTTTCTTGAAGATTGAGTTGTTCTAATACAGATGTGCAATCTTCATCTAAATGTTCCATTTCCTTTTTCTTTTCTTTTCTTTTCTTTTTTCCTTTTTAATTGATGTTTCAAGAAACAAAAAGGCCCACACGCAATTTGAGATGTGTGTGGGGAAAGTAATTATAATCGCTTGAAATATAAAATAAAAAAAAAAAATATATATTAAAAAAATCGGAGAAGATGGGACGGAAGGAGGTTTAGGGCCAGGGTTTTGGGCTTTTTTGTTCTTTTAATTTTATTTATTTTGAGCAGCACATTTTTTTGTGAACAAAATGCATTTTTGGTCCCGGTGATATCACCCTGTTGCAATTTCGGTCCAAACATTTGCAAAGTGACGATTTTGGTGCCTGTGATATAACACCCGTTGCAATCTTGGTCCAAAGTTAACTTTCCGTCTAATTTTCACCGTTAGTGACACCATGTGCCAGTCACGTGGAGGGTAGTTTTGTCCATTTAATACGCATAGGACCATTTTTGCAAAAAGAAAAAAAAAACAAAAGTAGTTTCTCTCACCCACAATACCCATTTCCATCTAGAGATTATTATTATTCTTTTTCTTTTGTTATATTCTTCTTTCTCAAATATATCTTAAATGCATTCCCATATCACACTAAAAAAACTCAATTCATATACATATTGCATAAAGATATATATATATTATCATTCACCAGATCACCATTTACTTAAATAATAAGAACGTATAACACCAATTATTAGTAGACAGGAGAAATTGGCCCATTCCAATTGTTGGATCTACATGGAGCTGGGTATTACGGCTGCTACAAGAGGAACACAAAAATATAACAGTGTGTACTTGTGTGTTGGTACAAAAATAAAAGCATCTCCTTCACCTTCAAAAACTTCTTTCTCCTATTACCCACCATCACTATCTTTGCTACTACCAAGGACCACCATCATACACCACCATCAATCAATGGCCACCACCACCACTGCACTTCCAGATCTGCAAACAGATACGATGGGTTCACCACCACCACGGTCGACCTTTTGAATTACCACCGCCGTCGTCTTTCAGATCCACCGCCGCCTTCGCCCTTTTGAATCACCGCTGCCGTCGCTTTTCAGATCCACCGCAGCCGCCACCTTTAGATCTTCCACCACCCATACTTCGTAACCGGATCTTCGTAGCAGGATCTTCTTGGCCGGATATTCATTGCCGGAGTTTCGTCGCCGGAGTTTCTTGACTAGATCTTCGTCGTCGGATTTTGTTGTAGGGGACTAGTGGTGGTGTCTTTAATCTTTCCAATCGAATTGCTATGAATTTCCAATCGAATATAGTAAAAAAGAATTTTGTTTTTATTGTTGTTGATAGTGATGATTGTTGATAATGGTTAATTGGTGATAGATTCTATTTTTTTCCTGGAAAAAAGTATAAAGGGGTGGTGGGATTGTGGGAACTGGAACAGGGAACACAAGTTGTTGAATTTTTGCATATATGGTCCTATGAGCATTAAATGGACGAATCTACCTCGCACGTGACTGGCACATGGTGTTGTTAACGGTGAAAATTAGCCGGAAAGTTATATTTGGACTGAGATTGCAATGGGTGTTATATCACAGGCACCAAAATTGTCACTTTGCAAATGTTTTGACCGAAATTGCAACGGGGGTGATATCACAGGGACCAAAAATGCATTTCGTTCTTTTTTTGTTCATACAAAATATACGCATAATAGATGAAGTTTGTCAAGTATTCCACTAAATGTTGTTGTGAGAAAGTCGGGTAATTCGCATGAAATGTTTGGCTAGATATGAGTTGGGAGTATCATTAAAGTGTTTCACTTTTTTTTTCCTGATGTAGTTTTATTTTGTGATAATTTTTTGATGGGTTAAAATACACATATTAGTTGTGAAAATCTAAACTTGAAAAACGAAAAAATTTCAAGCTAAATAAATCATCCAAGATTGTGTATTAATTAATTTTTAATTAATTTTTTTAATTTAATTAATTTTTAATTAATTTTTTTAATGGGAAAATAAAATAAAATTTATACAAATAATAACTTGAATGAAAATTATAAAAACAAACCTTCTTTTATGTCTGAGCTACTTTTCTTGAAGATTGAGTTGTTCTAATACAGATGTGCAATCTTCATCTAAATGTTCCATTTCCTTTTTCTTTTCTTTTTTTTTTTTATGGGAAAATAAAATAAAATTTATACAAATAATAACTTGAATGAAAATTATAAAAACAAACCTTCTTTTATGTCTGAGCTACTTTTCTTGAAGATTGAGTTGTTCTAATACAGATGTGCAATCTTCATCTAAATGTTCCATTTCCTTTTTCTTTTCTTTTTTTTCTTTTTTTTCTTTTGTTTTCTTTTTTAATTGATGTTTCAAGAAACAAAAAGGCCCACACACGATTTGAGATGTGTGTGGGGAAAGTAATTATAATCGCTTGAAATATAAAATCGGAAAAGGTGGGACGGAAGGAGGTTTAGGGCCAGGGTTTTAGGCTTTTTTATGTTTGAGAAAATTACACTTTTGGTACTTCAACTTGACAACTTTTTCACTTTTAGTCTCCAAGTCAAAAAATTGCAGCTTTCATACCTAAAGTTGTGTGTTTTTTTCCAGTTTTAGTACCACGCTCATACGGCGTTAAATTTTGCCGTTAATGCCCTCACGTGACGAACACGTGAGGGTAAAATAGTATTTTTGCCACCCCGGTCGATTATATATGTATATACACAGATATTTTCCCCCCAAAATCATTTTCCCTCTCTTCCCTCTCCCGCCTTCTTTTCCCCAAATAAACCCTAACTTCTTTTCCCCCAAATCAAAACCCTAATTTCTTTTCCCCCAAATTAAACCCTAATTCATGATCACCATGGTTGTATACTGTTATTGTGGTATTGTAGCCAATGTTCGTTGCTCCTGGACAGACGCCAACCCTGGAAGACGGTTCTATTGTTGCTCACAAGTAAGTTCAAAAAGCCCTAGTTTTTTTTTAAATTCGTTTTGAAGGGGTAATTAAAAAAACCCCTTTATTTTCAGGCAACTTCTTGTGGTTTTTTCTCATGGCTAGACCCATCTATGTGCCAACGCTCTACTTCATCACCCATAGTCAGTTCTCCAACACCTGACTCTACCCCTTTTCCAATCCAATTGACATAAAGTCTTTGAAATGTACCATCAAACTTAGACATGTCCACTTCTACATCCTGAATCATGTCACTCTTGTCCACTGGAAATTCTTCTTATATAGTTGACTGCTTTGCTTCAGTAGCATCTAACCCTTCCTTTGGTTTACTAGCATCTAACCCTTCAAATCCAGGAGGTGGAGTGTCAAGTAATACAGTGTCAAACTCCCTATCATTGTTAACATCTTCTTTATGTATGTCATTATGAGGTGGAGTACAATACCCTTCTTCAAATACAAAACCCTCAAAACTAGTGTCATTGTTAAGAATATTAGGTGCATTTTGTGGTGCATTCTTACTTGACTGCCCTTGTTCAAGAACTACATTACCAGTATCAACAGGGTTACATCCTACTGTTGTTGCACCATGTTCAAGATATACCTCAATAAACCTAGTTTTCTTACAATGTCTAACCATATTCTTAACATCTTGATTAGTACTTGAACTAAATAGATCAAAATCCAAATCACCACCAGGTTTCTTATACCAAGAAAACACTTGAATATCAGGGTTGTGTTTTGCATATTCAACTACAACAGTTTTCAAATCCTTAACTTCAAAAGTATCAAAATTTAACCAATCTATAATTACCTTGGTGCCATCAATGTATTTCCTTCCCCCAAAAGGTGTAAAACTACCACCGTAAAAGAGTGCCATTGAAAACATCTCTGGGTATAGCTCTGAATAAGAAAAAAATCCATCAATTAGTGCCTGGATAAATATTTAACAAAAAACCCCAAAAACCTAAAAAAACCCTAAAAAATACTTTCAGGAATCGATTACATACCATAGTTCTGCCTGTGAATAAATACATCATGATCCTTGTCTCGTTTAGTTCCAACTGAGGGTGGTTTTTTGTTCTTCACCATTGCAGATTGATTGATTTGGGAGAGAAGAAAGTTGGGGTATCGTTTTGGGAATTTCAATCGTGTGTGTGTGTGTGTTTTCTGTTATATATGTGTAATATATATATCGTAATATTAATTTACCCTCGCGTGCTTCTCACGTGGGAAGGGAATGGATGGAAAGTAACGGACAACGGCTAAAAATTTAACGCCGTATGAGCGTGGTACCAAAACTGGAAAAAAACACACAACTTTAGGTATGAAAGCTGCAATTTTTTGAGTTGGAGACTAAAAGTGCAAAAGTTGCCAAGTTGAGGTACCAAAAATGTAATTTTCTCTTTTATGTTTTTATTTTTCTTCCAGTTTCTTGTTCTTTTAATTTTATTTATTTATTTATTTATTTTGAACGACACGGTTTTTTGTTCATACCAAAAATGTGCGCAAATATTTGTCAAAGTATTCCATTAATAAATGTTGTTGTGAGAAGGTCGGGTAGTTAGCATGAAATGTTTGATTATATGAGTCGGGAGTATCATTAAAGTGTTTCATTTTTTCTCATCTTTTTTTTCATATGTTAACATTTTGTCATTACTCCATTACATTTTGATATGGTTAATTAAACTAAACTGTGTGAGAGAGAAAATGGGGGAGAGAGAATACGGCTGGGAACAAGTAAACAACAAAAGAAAACCTAAAGAATATTCATCATCTGCTCAAGCTGACAAAGAAGGTTCGAAAGTAGTGAAGTTTTACGTGGCCAATACCCCTGAGGGATGCAAACCTGGGGAGCTGTTCAATGTGTTGAAGGATTTCGGAGATATTGTTGGGATGTAAATCGCGAGAAAAAGGAACGTCGATAGGGTCAGGTTTGGGTTTGCTAGCTTCAAAGGGGTTAAGGATTCGAAGGAGTTGGAGAAGAGGCTGAAGTATGTTAGGATGGGGAAAGAGTATCTTCAGATCAATATAGCTTGGTTTGCTGCAGAAAATATAGGGATAGAGAAGGAGAAAGTCTTCAGAAACAAAGAAAACATAAACTTCAATAAAAACAATTTCAAGCCTCCAAAACAGGCCTTCTCCTTTAATGTGGGGAAATCATATAACGATATTGTTAAAAGGGAGCCTGGGAAGGAAAAGAAGGAAGTGGAGGTAGACATTGACGAATCTGTGTGTGGGTTGGTAGAATTCCATAGTAGCGCTTTGGTTGGCAGATGTAAGTCTTTTGATGCCTTGGTTGCACTCATGAGTGGCTTGGAGATCTTGGGTTAACTGGGCTGAGGGTTAAATATGTTGGGGGTCTGTCTATGTTCTTACGATTCGGTTCTGAGGAGGAGGCTGAGGACTTCATCTCCAATGCTGAAAGATGGGAGCCATGGTTCTCAAGGCTGGATGTGTGGATGGGTCAGTCCCTTCCTTTCGAACGATTAGCTTGGGTTGGTGTTTTTGGAATCCCATTACATTTAGCCGACGCTAAGGTGACCAATAAAATTTGTGAGAAAATTGGGAAGGTCATCAGTCCTTCCAATGCTAAGGATACTGATGATAATAAGTCCGTTGAATGTGTTGGTCTGTTGATTGGGGATGGAAAACCAGCTAGCGAAAGGGTCTCTGTTACATGGAGAAAGAAGAAATACAGAGTTTAGATCGAGGAAAGACAGATAGATTGGTGTCCACCCTGTGGTCTTGTTAAGGGTGATGTTCATCACTCTGGTTCGACGAATAGTGACGGAAAGCCTCAAGATTCTGATAACTTGGCCGAAAGTTTGGAGGAAGGTGAATGGACAACGAATAATATGGAAGAGGAAGGGACGGCACGTGAGCTGCATGAGAACATGAAGACGCGTGAAGAGAAATTAATTGTTGTTGAAGATAACAAAAAGTTTAATAATAAATTTGTGTTTTCTATGACGGCAGATGGTCCCACTAAAGAGAAACATAAGGCGGGACCTACAAGGAATAAAGAAAGAGTGAAAGTTTCAAGATCGGATAATAACTTGGAATTATTTAATAATATTGGTGCAGTTAATTTAAGACCAAAAAAGAGGCCCAGGCCCTCTGACTTTAATTCGTTGGATGGGTTGTTGGACCAGAACGACGAGCCCAATAGCCCACATGGGATGGAGACTAATAAGGAAAGGAATAACACGGGTGAGAAAAGTGAGACCTATATCAAAAGGAAAGGGTTAGGTCAGATCTCTGACCCAGGAAGATGAAACTATTCAAGGCTCGAAGGGTGACAAAGAAATCTTGGAGGAGAACCAGGTGGATACAGATATGTTAGAAGAGGAAGTTCAAGATACTATGGATTTTGGAAGAATTGTGGGTGTCAATTTAGAAAAGGCCAAGGAGAAAGTCAAGAAAACCATTGAAATTGAAGGTATGAACTCTGTACATCAATGAATATACTATCAATTAATATCAGAGGGGTTGGGAAGGCGGAGTGGATTAAAAAAGTTAAAAACAAAGAAAAGGTTTCCTTTATTGCCATTCAAGAAACTCAAAGTGGGGATATCCCCATGGAGTTAGTTCGAAATTACTGGGGGAATAGTGATTGTGAATTCGATTTTGTGGAGGCAAGTGGGAGGTCTGGTGGACTTCTTTGTCTATGGGATCCCAAAGTTTTTAAAAAAAGTGATTGTATTAAGGATGGTAACTATTTCTTGATTAAAGGAAAATTCAAAGGCTGTAATGAGACGGTGTTTATTGTAAATGTCTATGCTTGATGAGCGTTTATTTTGTGATAAAAACCCCTATTGAAAGGCTTCATTTCAATGTCTAAATGAGTCAATATTTCGGAACTATCGATACTTAATGAATTCCATGTTTACGCAGGTTCACGGAAGATGCGAGTGAGGGTAAATGGCATCAAGCGACTCAAGATGAAGGCCTATGAAGTTACAAGACACAAGGAAGTGATTCGGGAGCCGAACGAAGCGAAACGAGAAGCAGCAGGAGCTGTCAGCGCCGCTGGCACCTTGCCAGCGCCGCTGGAGTCCATCCAGCGCCACTGGGAAGCCCAGTTCAGCAAACCGACTCAAATCACTATTTAAGCCGAAGTAGCCCTCAAAACCCTAAGAGAGAGCCGATTCAGCAGCCCTAGCCGCCCACATCAAACCCTAGGTTGACTTTGCAGATTCCAAGGAGGTTTGGAGCTTCTAACACCTTCCGATCTTCATCCTCAACCTAGATCTACTCTTTTATTTTACTTTCAGTTGGTAAATAATGTCTTTCATCTTTTCAGACTTTGTTATTCCTTTAATAATGGTAGGCTAGTAGGCTGAATACTTGTTTGGATCGATGTGATCATGTAGACGTTTATTTATTTTACTTTATTTGTTAGATCTATTGGAGTGTGTTTTACTATTTATCGTAGATCCATGTTTTACTAGTTCTTCATATTATTATCGGTTCTATATCTGCATTTATTGATTTAATTCTGATGATCGGTCTATAATCATACACTAGAATTAATACATAAGGATGGAAAACACTAGTCGGTCTTTAACTAGATGTAAAAGGTGATTCACTTATAACTGAGAGATCCAGAACCATAGTAATTAGGATGAATAAAACATGATGCTTAACAATGTCAGACGCGATCCAGTGACATGGAAACGTGCACTGTGTGTTAGGTTCAGTTTCACTGGACCCACTCCAGACTTGAAGACTGGAGCCTCACTGAAGATTTGTTCAGAAATAATGGAAGACCAGTGAGCGCCTTACTTGTACAGGAAATCTGGAAAGGCACCAGATTTCAGCTCACTGGACTTCACTCCAGTCCAGATCTATTCTACTGAAGACATTCTCACTGAAGTCAAAGACTGAAGTTAGAAGAAAGAAGACTGACAAATGGCGGAGCCCACTGGAAGTCTTACCAGATCTACGACTGAAGCTTTGTCAGTGTTCTAGACCTTACAACCCTGAACACTGATTACGAGGAATTGACTTTTTGCCTTTACACGCTTTTACCCGGACAATCCATTTGTCTATTGATAAAAGTACAACACGTGTGTAAAGGTGGTTGGTTAAAAGGATGACAAGTCACATCAACATGACTTTATCCTTGTACTTTAACCAATGCATTTAAGGAATTAAAGTTGTTTCCTTAAATGCATGCAACCATATTTGTACGGCATAATAAATTCACTGTTAAATTTATTTGCCTATAAATACCAAGTCATTTACCTCGTTCAAATTACTTTTTGCAATTTGGTGAACTTGTCTAAATACTCTCGATCGCAACAAGGAATACTTCACAACTTTAAGTGTTTCGATCAAAGGAGATTATTTAGCAAGTATAGATCATTTGTAATTCATAGGTTGTTAGGATACTTACAATTCTTGTAATATCTTGGTTCCACAACAACCTTGTATTTTATTTAACATCATAAATAAAATACACTTGAAAATTACATTGTGTTCCACATTTACATTATTTTATTTTTTTTGAACAGCAGTGGTGATTGGACTCAGCGGCATGCCTCTTCATCGTCCGGTAGAGATCGACCACGTCACCAGCACAGTCAATCCGAGGGCATGACTGGCGGTGGAAGTCCCACTACCGTCCTGGAGCTTTAAGTATTGTATTACTTTATTTATATACTTGCATTTATATTTAAGTAATACTAGTCCATTCTAGTGCATACTTGACTTCTTGTATTTTACACTAGTGGGTTAAACCATCAAGTGAGGGACTTACAAGTGGTATCAGAGCAGAAGGCTAATAAACTTGCCTAGATCTGTTTTCTTGATGGCCAACCCAGAAATTGCTCAAGGAAATCCTGGTCCTGAACCTAATGATCTTAATGATCCACCACCTGGTATTAATAATAATCCCCCACCTCCTCCTCCTACTCCTGTTTCTCCACATGTGCATGTGCACTACTCAAACAATCCTGTTCCTAAATTCAGTGGGAACAGTGATGAATTTGGGACGTGGAAAGCTAGGATGATACTACATGTTACTGGAATTGAGAGGAATATGATGAAAATTTTAAATGAAGGACCCTATATACCCACATCTCCTCTCAATCCTCTACTTGATCCAACTGGATCTAGAAGAGGAAGGGAAAAGAGGGAGGAACATTGGTCTGAAGAGGAGAGAGATTGGTAAATTTAGATACCATTCTCAAGAACATGATCCTCGGGGCTGTTCTAGAAACCCTAATTCCCACACTAGTTCTTTTTCCCAGTGCTAAATCCATGTGGGATGAACTGGTGAACCAGTATGAAGGAGGTGATGACACATTGTCACCAGAAAAGTCTCCTTAAACAAGAAGTATGAGTCATTTTTTGCTCTCCCCAATGAGTCTCTAACCTACACCAGATTTATGAGCATTATTAACCAGTTGAGAGGACTGGGGGTTGAGAAAGACAAGGATATACTTCTGGAGAAATTTTGTGATATCTTACCCACCAAATGGTCTCATATGATCCTGGTCTTAAAACAAGGTAAAACTATGCACTCTCACACTCTATCAACCCTATATGGAGCCTTCAGATTTACTGAAGAAAATCAAGCTCAAAGAGTTGAGGCAGAAAAAGATGCTTTAAATCATGCTTCCAGTAGTTCCACAGTGGTCAGTCATACTGAACCACCTTGTGCTGCATTAATGTCTTCCGAGAATGTATTTTCTATGAAGAAGATGATGTCTGAACTAATGGAATCTGGAGTAACAAATAATATCTCTCCAGACTGTGATGAATCTGACAATGATGACCTGGTTGCAATGATTGCTAAAACGTTTAACCATTTCAAAGCAGGAGCAAATAGGCCTAGTGGACAACATGCATCCAGTACTTCTACTGATAAGACCAATCTGACATGCTTTAAGTGTGGCAGAAAAGGTCATTTCATGAAGGAATGCAAGTCCAGTCAGTTTGTATCCCAGCCTGGTCCATCTATTTCTTATCAAAAGTCTGATGATAGCTACAAGTCCAAGTACAAAAAGCTTAAGGCACAAATTGCACTCATGTCACAAGAAAAAGATAATAATAAATGCATGATTGCAACTACTGAATAAAAGTGGGTTCCCTCTGATGATTCATCAGTTGATGAAGAAGAGGAAAGAGATTGTTGTTACATGGCTCTGGCAGACCAAGAGCATCTGGTGAAGGAAGATGTCACATCTGGAAGATGGGTGGACATTGTGATAAAAAAGGTTAGTGATTATGATACTGAAACTGACCCAGAACTAAAATTGGACATTGCTAAAGCTCTTAATTCTGATTTAATTTTTGTTGAAACTGTTAGATCTGACAGTGTCAATGGTCTAGAAACAGATTTTTCTGAAATTTCATCTTTAAAATCAAAATTAAAAGAACTTCAAGATATTGAACTGGCATTTCAAGCTCAAGTTTTGGTAACTGAACAACTGGTTCAAGAAAAACAAGACCTGGAAATCATTTTAGAAAAAGAAAAACAGGTCATTAAATCATGGCTGGAAACCAGAAAGCCATATGATGCTGGAGTAAATCAATTTCCCACACAAAAACGTGCATATATGGATGGAAATACTCATGTTGCATCATTGATACCAGTTATTGACCGTTCAGGCCCAGTACCATTTATGATAAGCCTGTTACTCCAAGGCCAATATTTTTCCAGTTCAATCCCCAAAGGTTAAAACTGGAGCACCACAGGTGACTGCTCTAGTTAAAAAGGTCAATCAAAAGAAACCTTTGCCTCAGTCTGCTTCCAAGGAACCTTCAGTTCCAAAGAAAAAGAATGTCTCCCTACCTAAGCCTAAAGTCCAGTCAACTGGAAAGGCTCAGGTGTCATCTGAAGAAAGTATTTTGTTAAGGTTAGAGAGCCAGTTTCAACTACTGGCTCGTCAAGTTCAAAGTTGCAATGCAAGATTAAACAATTTTGAGGGTACTTCATCTGGCCCTAAACAAAATACAAAACCTTTTTCAAAGAAAGACAAAAATATTTCTCCAGTCGAGAAGAAAAAGAAAAAGGTTTCAAAACTGTCTATTCCAATCAAATTCTCTGAGAAAACCTCAGTAGAAGAAAGTGAACTCAACCGGATACCTCCAGGGACTTATAAGGGAGAGTCCAGTGAACCCATCAGTCGATGGGTTCCCAAATCTAACTAATCAATCTGGTGGATGTGCAGGGCGATCGAAAGAAATATATTTGGTATCTTGACAGTGCAGCTGGCAGGACAATGACCGGATGTAAGACCCTGCTGGAGGAGTTCATAATTTCTGATGGACCCTCCATTACTTTTGGAAATGATGGTTGGAAAAACTGAGGGGTATGGTGTTCTGAACAATGGACAAGTCAAATTCAGACGTGTTGCATATGTGAATGGTTTGAAATATAACCTGATCAGTGTCAGTCAACTGTGTGATGATGGCTATCAAGTTATGTTCAATATTGCTCAGGGCATCGTATTCAACAAGGACTGGAAGGTAGTATTGATTGCTCCCAGAAGAGGGAATGTGTATATAATGGATATGGAAAGCTCTCATTCAGAGCAGTGTTTCTATACTCAAGCTGATGAAGACACAAACTGGTTATGGCATAAAAGGTTATCCCATTTAAATTTTAAAAATATTAATAAGTTGTCTAGAAAACAACTGGCAGATGGGATACCTTCAGTTTCCTTCAAAAAGGAAAGGCCATGTCCAGGATGTGAGATGGGAAAGCAGAAACGTGTCAGTTTCAAGACCAAGCAGAATTTCAGCATATCTGAACCACTTCATATGCTTCATATGGATCTTTTTGGACCAGTAAATGTTCAGACTCGTGCTGGTAAAAGATACACCCTGGTGATTGTCGATGAATATTCCAGATATTGTTGGGTTATCTTTCTCAGGTCTAAAAATGAAGCTGATGCTGAAATCATTGCTCTTATCAAGCAAATTGAGCTCAAATATAAGCGAAAAGTGTGTCAGTTAAGAAGTGACGATGGAACAGAATTCCAGAATGCTACACTGGAGTCATTCTGTACTGACACTGGCATCTCCCATAACTTCTCTTCAGCACGCACTCCAGAGCAGAATGGAGTTGTAGAAAGAAAGAATCGAACGCTGATAGAAGCTGCCAGGAGCATGCTTGCTGAATCTGGTCTTCCTACCAGTTTTTGGGCTGAAGCAATTGCTACTGCTTGCCACACCCAGAATAGGTAAGTGTATATCAAGAGGCACAAGAAGACAGCCTATGAAGTATTAAGAAATAGAAAACCAAATATTGGTTATTTTCACGTTTTTGGATGTCCAGTTTACATCCTGAACGACTCCAGTTAGTTAGGCAAATTTGATGCCAAAGCTGATGAAGGATATTTCTTAGGATATTCAGCCATTCGCAAGGCCTTCAAAGTCTATAACAAGAGACTGGAAAAGGTCCATGAGTCAATACATGTCACATTTGATGAATCAAATGCTGCAATCAATAAAAAGCCAACCCTTGATACTCCCCCAGTAACTCCAATTATCTTCTGTGAATCTGATCCTATCAACTACAATAAAGATTCTCCAGAAGAAGTTTCCAGTCATCTGATCTGGAACCTGTTCAGATTAAGAAATCTCTCAGTAGTACTCCTTTCTATCCTTCAATAAGTTTCAAGCTACCCTCTGAACTTGTTATTGGATCAGACGTTCGTACTACTCCCCCAGTATCAGTTTCAGTTGAAACTAAACCAATACTTTAAGAAATGCCTTCAAATGAAGAATTTCATGATGCAAATCGTGATCTTAATGATTCAGATGAAGATGTTGAAGTCATTTGGCAATATTCTCCTCCTAAAGCAACATCAGAGGATACTCAACTGAATTCTTGCACTGATATTGTTATTCATAACAATCCTGTCAATACTCTAGGTGGACAAAAGCACATCCTATCGATCAGATCATAGGAGACTCCAGTAGAGGGGTTCAGACCAGAAGAGCCTCCAGTGAACAATGTTTGTACGTCAGCTTCTTATCACTGATAGAACCGAAGAAGATTGACGAGGCTATGGAAGATCCAAGCTGGGTGATAGCTATGCAAGAGGAGCTTCACCAGTTTGAAAGGAACAAGGTTTGGAATCTGGTTCCTTTCCTAGTTGGTAAGAAGGAACCAATTGGAACAAGATGGGTCTTCAGGAATAAGGTAGATGAAGATGGACATGTTGTCAGAAACAAGGCCAGATTGGTTGCACAGGGGTATTGTCAATCAGATGTTGACTTTGATGAATCATTTGCTCCAGGGGCTAGACTTGAAGCGATCAGAATTTTCTTAGCATTTGTTGCTCATCATCAATTCAAGGTCTACCAAATGGATGTAAAAAATGCATTTTTAAATGGTAAATTGGAAGAAGAGGTTTATGTCAAGCAACCACCAGGCTTCGTTGATGAGAAGCATCCCCACTGGGTATATCGTCTGGACAAAGCACTTTATGGTCTCAGACAAGCCCCACGAGCCTGGTATGATACTCTGACTAAACATTTATTGAAAAATGGTTTTAAAAGAGGTGCAATCGACAGTACCTTATTCATTTTTCGTGAAAAAGGTAATCTTTTACTGGTACAAATTTATGTTGATGATATTATTTTTGGCTCTACTGATGAAAATATGTGCAAGAAATTTTCAAAAATCATGGCATCTGAATATGAGATGAGTTTAATGGGTGAATTAACATACTTTCTAGGACTCCAGATTAAACAAACCAGAGATGATATTTTTATTAATCAAGAGAAATATGTTAGAGATCTTTTAAAGAAATATGATATGAACTCTTCACCATCTAAACCCACTCCAATTTATGCACCACTTACTCTGGACTCTGATCCAGATGGGAAACCAGTGAACACCACTGTCTACAGAGGCATGGTAGGTTCACTGATGTATTTAACTGCCAGTAGACCAGATATTATGTTTTCAACATGTTTATGTGCCAGATATCAGTCTAATCCAAAAGAATCTCATATGCTTACTGTAAAGCACATACTGAAATACCTTAAGGGTGTCCCCAATTTGGGCCTTTGGTATCCCAAAGGCTCAGGCATGGATCTAATGGGTTATTCAGATTCGGATCTTGCAGGTTGTAAGATAGACAGGAAATCCACTACTGGTGGATGTCATTTCCTTGGTGGCAAACTGGTCAGCTGGACCAGTAAGAAGCAAACTTCAGTTTCATTGTCAACTGCTGAAGCTGAGTATGTATCTGCAGGCAGTTGTTGTGCTCAGATACTCTGGATGAAGAACCAGTTGCTTGATTATGGAATTAAATATTCAAAGACCCCAATCTTTTGTGATAATACCAGTGCCATTGCTATCTCAAACAATCCAGTCATGCACTCAAAGACAAAGCACATTGATCTCAGGTATCATTTTATTCGTGATCATATTATGAAAAATAACATAGAACTCCATTTTATTCCCACTGACAAACAACTCGCTGACATTTTTACCAAACCACTAGATGTAAAAACCTTTGAATATCTTGTTGGTGAGTTGGGAATGTTGAACCCTTAAATCTGGAACTTTGTTATGAACGCCTTTGTGACACTGGCAGGGTTCCTTGATTTCCAGATTTATAAATCTATGCCAGCTTAGCTATCGAACGCCTTTGTGATACTATCTTTGCATTTATAGATTTATGGATCACCATTCCAGGGGGAATACTCAAACCATATTTTTGTCCTTAAAATGTTTTTAATTTGAGGGGAATTTACTTTCCCACTGGAAGAATTTTCTGGAAAATATTACTGGAAGTCCTCCAGTGTACCATTAGTGCATAGGCATGAGCACAAGCTAAAACCCGGACCGGACCGGACCGACCCGAGAAAACCCGAAACCCGAAATGGCAAAATGGGGACCCGAGGACCCGGACCGAAATAGGTTCGGTCGGTTCGGGTCGGGTTCGGGTTATGCCGGGTCGGGCCCTGGTTTTATCATCTTGGACCGAAAAATGCAATGGTTGTGGGGCAAAATGACTAGCTTGAACTTGCTGTTACTCGAAAAAGATGAAACCTGATGGAGTTTTGAAGATTACTTTGCCATAGATGTTTGTGTTTGTTTTTGAGAAGTAAAAACAGAAGAGAGAGATAATGTTTGTATCCATCATAGATAGATAGAGATACTTACATAATAGAAAAAGAAGTTTAGAAAACTAAGTCAAAAAGTAAATTTGTTGGTGGGGTTTTCAAATGGTTTTGAGAGTGGGGACATACATTTATATATATTTACGTATAGTTATGTGTGTGTGTTTCATATTGATAAGATAAAGATAGGTATGATTGATATCCCACTAAAACCTATAAATCAACTTGAGCCGTTGGATCACCTCCCTGCACTCATCTATCTACCATTTTGATTAACATATGTATGTGGCTCACTATCTTCCACATATCCTATACTCTATTTTATTCCACTTTTATATTTTGTTATTATATACTGTAAAAGACTTCATCATCTTCTATCTCAATTCATACAAAGCATATGACTGAAAAACACACCTACAAAATTAAATCCATTACCATCCGTAGTTACATGAAAAATCCATTACAAAAATATGTATCTCACCACACCATTAATGCTCAATTTCAATGAAACATCCGTAACCCATTTCCCTACCCCAAAAAAGAAAACAACCAAAATATATACAAACATGAAGGCAGATTACAATAACAAGATGATGTTTGATGACCAACAACAACAAGAAGATGGTCAGCTGCTAGATGTATTACGGTCACAAAGCGAGATTACATGTTTGATGTAGTATGTTTGTTTTTCTCGGTTCTATCGGGTTTTTCTAGATTTTCTCGGGTTTTGACCCGAACCGGACTGAACCCGAAAAAGTTACATATTGAAGGACCGAAGACCAACCCGTATGGCTGTCGGTCGGGCCGGTTCGAGTCGGGCTCGGGCGGGTCTGGGTCGGGTTTCCGGGTTTTTATCTCATCCCTATTAGTGCATACCTTCACTGGCCTAATCCACCAGTGATATTGGAATGTCTAGTCAACCTCTAGATGCACTGAAATGAGTCATGGGTTATCAGTCATAATATTATATTACTTGGTCTTTGTGCGTGCCACGTAAGCAAACCTTTTGAATGGATAGTTACTTTTTATCCTACGTGGCAAAGATATTTTTCAAACTCAATGATGGAATTTTTACCTTGGGAAGACAAAAGGTGCAAGTGGGTAGTTTTTGTGGGCTGTCAACCGTCATATATTTATGTGAGTGGGCTGTCAAACCGTCATACATTTATGTGTGATGGGATGCATTAAATGCGGATTTCAAAACCGATCAAAATTACTTTGAATAAATTTGAAATAAACCGTTTTGAATTCCATTTTCTCTCTCCTCTATAAGTACCCAAATTTACTCACTATCTTTTTTATCTCGAAAGCATTTACTCCCAAATTCCTTCATTTACTATATTCTTCATTCAATTTCCAATCATCATCAATAAATTCATAAAATCAAAACCCTAAATAGCTTAAATCACCAATCTTTCTTTCATATTCTGGGTTATTGGTTGCATACAATGGCTCCTAGACAATCATCTTCGGAGAAAAATCTCATTTCTTCTGCTTATGTTCCAGTCACCGCCGTGATAAAAGCACCAAATATCACGTTGGAAGCGGCGGCCATCCGAATTAATATGAATAATTGGATGACCAAACTTTCTAGTACCCATGATCCCCAATCCATCATTGGGCGACTGAACGCATTTTTCCTCAGTTGTCCATTGTATGGTGCCCTAACTCTAAACCCAGGGAACATGTACCATGAATATCTTTGCGAGTTCTGGTACACAGCTCATTTTGTGGAGGGTGATGAAAATACCATCCACTACACTCTTAAACAAGGCACCAGATCCTTTTCTCTCACCGTCGACTCTCTTAGAGATGCTCTTCGGTTGAATTATTTTGCTGAAAATGAGCTGGCCATTACACTTCCTTCTGGCCTCAATTACAGGGAAGTGTGTAGGCAGATGGGGCATGCAAATATTGTTGATGAGCATGGGGTGCTAAAAAGAAAGGGCACGATCTACATGAGTAAACTGACAGACTCATGGAGATATTTCTTCACTCATATTGTTGAGTGTTTGGGTGGCAGTTCTGGAGGTTTAGACCAGATCAATCAGACGCAACTCCGGATTGCTTACTGCCTATGGTTCGGCTACAGAGTGGATTTTGCCCAGATCTTCTTTGATGATCTAGTTGAACGTCTGAGGGTAAAAGGTAGAAAATATCACATACCTTTTATTCGTTTTCTGTCCCTTATATTTAAAAGGGAACTTGGGGTGGAATATGATTATAACTCACGATACTTCTCAGTATCTGAGTATCTAAGGGATCTGAACAATTTAACTTCTAAAACTGATGAAGTAGACATCCCTGTAAACATGCTCCACCATTTTCAAAGAGAAGAAACTGATACATCATCACCAGATGAGTCGGAAGAGGCTCCAGGCAGGACCCACTGGAGTCCTCATCGCTGAAATGGGCCCGCCAGAAACCAAGGTGGTCTCTAACCCTCAGCAAACTGAAAATATTTTACCACAAGACCCCCCAGACGACCAAGAAATACTACCAGACGTCTTAGGAAGGGAGGAGAACTGGTCGCTCCCAGTAGAACCGAAACTCGCCATCCAGATTCCTCCCAACAGGAATCTGGAGATGTCATACGGGAAAACCCACAAGCAACCACTTCCAATCTTCTTTTAGGGGATAGTGGTGAAGATATTAGAAGGACAACCCATCCTTCAGTAGAGTCCGTGTCAGCACAAGCACTTGAAATAGCCAAATTTCTGACACTTCTTTACTTGCACGAACAGACGATGTCACTGGTGCGTCACCACTAGTGATTAATGTTCAAAGTTCTACGGCAGGTGATATGATGGCTGCAGATGGTACAGTCATCACTGATGCTTTCCCAGTGACTAGGATCGGACACGAGGTTTCGACTGAGTGTCAAACTGGCAATACTACTTCGGTTGAGCCAGAAACTGGTCAGCTTGATCTGAACCAGGACATAACTGATCAGACTAGAGGGCAACCTCCAATTTGGGATGAAGTTGAGTCACCCATGTCAGGTGCCAACTTTGACACTAACATGTATTTCTTTGGTGATGATATGACAATGGAAGTGGAACATTCTTCAGTTCCACCGCCAACTTCCAGTCATGTTGTCACTTCCACCATTCCACCTCCATATTTAGATATGCCTCCACCACCACCACCACCACCACCACATCCTTCACTTCCTTCAAATACTTCATATTTCCAACCTCCACCACCAGAATCTGTTTCTCCATTTTTTATCTCACCAGTTCAACCTCCACCAATTGAGACACCATTAAATTTTCCTGATCATCGTGTGCTGGACTCTAATGTTACAACATCTGAAACATACACTGAAGGAGTCCAGGCACAAGTCTCTTTGGTGACCAGAACTGTTACTGGTCCTTCTCCTCCTGGTGGTCTCTCCACTTCTTCTTCTGCCGAGGTCCAAGGCCTTTTAAATAAGGTGGCGGACCTGGAGAGATCACTTCAGTCATCTTCTCAGGTTATCTCTGACTTTAAATCACTCCTTTCTAACAATCTCCAGTCAGAGATGAACGTATTTGCAGGTAATGAGAAGATGGTCTTTGATAAGCTGGATGAACTGGTACTGGCCACTAATAAAAATTCAGAAATTATTAGAGTGGCAGTCCAGGGCTTGGAGGAGAAGATTGTGTCTTCTGTTCAGACTGCTGTAAAATTCAAAATTACTCAACCACTTGCAGGTCTGAAAGAAGAGGTCCAGAAGTTGACCAGATCAGTAACAAGTCTGGAGAATAGGTCAGCCCTTGATCAGAGTACCATCATCAGTACAATCAGTAATGAATGTGCCAGAAAGTTCAAGAATATGATGCTGAAAGAACTTACTGATGAGGTCTCTGCATCTGTACTTAGAAATCAAGATGGGTTGCTGCCTCAGGTTGTGAAAATGATTGATAATCAACTGCCCAAGAACTTGTCTCCTGAAGTTCAAATTTTGAAAAAGGATGTTCAAGGGCTCAGACACACTGTGAACATAACTTCTCCAGTAGCAGGTCGCACATTTGGGTCTTCTGACCGACATATGCTTGAACAGTTATGGAATGATCTCAAGTCAAGAACTGGTGATCATTCCAAGGGGGAAAAATCTGTTATTACTGAGAAAGCTGCTGCTACTGAGAAGGTGTCTGAAAAGAAAAAGGAAGAAGTGGTGAAGAAAGTGACTGGTACTGATGCCAGTGCACAAGAAAAAGCCCTTGGTACTGAAGCCATTATGCAAGAAGAAGAAGCTGCTGGTACTGATGTCAGTGTGCCCCAGTTTGAGGAATTCCCAGATATCACAACCACATTGAAATCAGTAAAAAGAAAGAAACATGTGATATCTAGAGGTGAAATTGAAACCACTGAAGGATCTTTAGAGTTTCCTACTGCTGATGAAGAAATTCTAAGAGACTGGAGCAGGAAGGTATTATGATTGATATCTTCAAAAAACTTTAGAAAGATGAACTGTTGGCACATAAAAGTGAGATGGCAAAAATGGGGACCCTTGATTCTTACAATGCTGGCAGGTTGGGCATTCATGTTGATGTATATAAAAGAATGAAGGACGACCCAAGAGTTCATCAATGTCTGGATGCTATGGATGATGTTTATGTACGCTCCAGATATTCTCAAGAAGAACAGAAGTTTGATGCTGAAACTTATGGTGTCAGTGTGGTAGAGTTGGTTAGGCAAAGAAAGGAGGAATTGGTAAACCTCCAGAAAAACGTGAGACAGAATGCTGCAGCTCTGGAGAACGAGTATAGAAAGAAGTTAACGGGCTTGCCCAAACTTCCAGCCAGACAGACCAAGGCTGCCAGAGATGCAGACCTCAGTACTTTCATTCCACTGGACACCACCAGAAAGATCAATCAGGCTGAAGTTCAAAAAGCCATGGAACAAATAAGGGTGTCCAGGGAAACTGAGGAAATGATCCAGGTTGCTAGAACTAGAGCCAAGTATGATGAACTGATGAAGTTCAGGGCAAACTCCAGAAGGATCATTGGTGCTGAAATCAAACTTGCACAAAATCATGAAAAATTTACCAAGTTTGAAGTGAAGCTGACCAGAGAAGGTGGATTTGTTGATGACAGGAAATGTACTTCAGTTCAGGCATTTGGGTTATCTGAACTGAAGGAAATTGGTTTGGTCTACAAGGGGCAAACAAGATGTGACTCCAGATGTGAAAGCCTTCCTAAAGAGAATTCAGTGGGTATGGCAGAAAAAGGCAGATATGGAAGTCGCACTGGGTATTCGTTCTGGAAATACCTCCCCTTCACCCAAGAGAAAGGCAACTGAAGGTGCATCTGGGCACATTCAAAAGAAAAGAGCCTGACTCTATATCATTTACTTGTATTTGTATTTATTTTCAATCAAAGTTGTAACTTTGTATCTGTTGATGTCTGTAAATAAAGTTACAATATTTTGATTTACAAGTAAGTGATCAGATTAAGTCTAAGTTAGAACTAAAAGATAAAACTGGAACACTGATGATCTATAAAGTGTTTTCAGTAATTCAAAATTTTTAGACTTAGTCAAAAACAAGTGTTTTTCAAGCATACAAGTTGTATAGATAGAAGCTTGAAAAACGTTGCATTATTTCTAAACAAATAGGGGGAATTTGTTAGGTCCAGTTTCACTGGACCACTCCAGACTTGAAGACTGGAGCCTCACTGAAGATTTGTTCAGAAATAATGGAAGACCAGTGAGCGCCTTACTTGTACAGGAAATCTGGAAAGGCACCAGATTTCAGCTCACTGGACTTCACTCCAGTCCAGATCTATTATACTGAAGACATTCTCACTGAAGTCAAAGACTGAAGTTAGAAGAAGAAGACTGACAAATGGCGGAGTCCACTGGAAGTCTTACCAGATCTACGACTTGAGCTTTGTCAGTGTTCTAGACCTTACAAGTCTGAACACTGATTACGAGGAATTGACTTTTGCCTTTACACGCTTTTACCCGGACAATCCATTTGTCTATTGATAAAAGTACAACACGTGTGTAAAGGTGGTTGGTTAAAAGGATGACAAGTCACATCAACATGACTTTATCCTTGTACTTTAACCAATGCATTTAAGGAATTAAAGTTATTTCCTTAAATGCATGCAACCATATTTGTACGGCATAATAAATTCACTGTTGAATTTATTTGCCTATAAATACCAAGTCATTTACCTCGTTCAAATTACTTTTTGCAATTTGGTGAACTTGTCTAAATACTCTCGATCGCAACAAGGAATACTTCATGTGAGTCCCAAATATAGATGGTTAATTAAACCCGACTGGCAAGTACAACTGATCTTGATGGACAAGTTCAGTTTACGATCCAGATATGGATAACAAGAAACAATTGACTAGATATAAAATGTAAGAACAAGTTGGCAGAAACTATATAAAGATATATATAAATATAATCAAGTATGTAGCATTGAGACACGTTGTTTTCTTTTCAATGTATTTGATTTATTGATATATAAACAAATACAAGGATTGTTGCGGAACAAAGATAAACACCCAAGTGTAAGTATCTAAACAATCCCGAAATACAAGTGATCTAATAAACTTGGAAATACTCGTAAGTTTTCTTAGAGTATATCTCACAAGTTGCAATGCTAAAGTTTCTAAGCTCTTTGCAAGTTGTGAGAAGACTTTGTATTTATAGACCAAGTCCATGATGATGTGGACAAGATCGTACAAATGTGGTTGTGAGCATTTAAGGAATTAAACATAATTCCTTACATGCTGCACTTGGAAGAGTATATAAGTCACGTGATGTGACTTATAGTACTAGGTTCCAAGCCTATACTTTGTACCTTTTGTTAATAGATAAATCTATTAACCGGATAAAGGTGTAAAGTAAAAGTCTTCCTCGTAATCAGTGTAAAGTGTTGTAAATACTTTACAATGAGATGCTTCAGTCTTGATCTGGTAGAATCACTCTTTGCTCGCTTCTGAGATGATTCTCTTCTTCATACTTCAGTCTTTGACTTCAGAATGAATGCTTCAGATTTGTCTCGATCTGAACTGAAGTGAAGCTTCAGTGAAGGAATTCTGAGACATCTCAGAATTCTGTACAAACGTCTTCACTAAACTTCAAGCTATTTCTGAACAAATTATACTTGGTCGATTTCCTACCTAACACTTCACAACTTTAAGTGTTTCGATCAAAGGAGATTATTTAGCAAGTATAGATCATTTGTAATTCATAGGTTGTTAGGATACTTACAATTCTTTTAATATCTTGGTTCCGCAACAACCTGTATTTTATTTAACATCATAAATAAAATACACTTGAAAATTACATTGTGTTCCACCTTTACATTATTTATTGCTTTAAGTCTTGTATTACTTTATTTATATACTTGCATTTATATTTAAGTAATACTAGTCCATTCTAGTGCATACTTGACTTGTTGTATTTTACACTAGTGGGTTAAACCATCAAGTGAGGGACTTACATTGTGGTCACCGGAGAGAATTATTATTTGGTCATGGCTTAAGAGCCGGGTAACTTAAAGATGAATTAGTAACACAAACTTTAGGTCATTAATGCTTAAACAATGAATCTAACGAGAATTTGTTTATAGAGTAGTGTGAGTCTAGGGACAACACTAGTTACTTAGGCAAAGTGAATCTAACGAGAATCTGAGCCGTGATTAAGTTTCCAACAGTCTAGCAAGTAGGTAGAATGATATCTGGTCGTACCATGAGATCTGAGATGCCAAACAAGTATTTTAATTTAATTACTGTTATTTGCTTTTTCAAATTATTTTCAGACTAAGCCTCTCGCTGACTAAGCGTTTGCGGCTTCTATTTACTTTTCAGTTTTTAATTAGTTCAATAGGAAATCGTGACAACCCCCAACCGCTAGAATTACACATATTACTAGATTAGGTAAAGCAACGCGTCCCTGCGAACAATCCTGTACTTATCACTTAACTATACTACATCTGATCGGGTCCCCTGTCCGTTAAGGTGTGTGTGTTTTGAGATAATTACTTGTACAACATTTTATAAATTTAAACACGAAACAAAAACCACCATCAATGCCCCTCAAAGCAACAGGGCAAAAAAAGAATTATGGGATAAGTTAGCCGAAGCAAAAAGGGGTGATGCTGGTTTTTGGTTTTTGATTGGGGATTTCAACGCTGTTCGTGAGGCTGATGAACGAAAAGGCTATGTCTTTAAGTCACATTGTGCTAGAGCCTTTAATACGTTTATCAATGCAGCTGACCTTCATGAGTTTGTAATGAAAGGTAGTAAATTCACGTTTATGATGGAAGGCGAGAGGGGGAAGAAACTAAGTAAGATTGATAGGTTGCTCGTGGGAAGGGAAGTGGTGGATAGCTGGCCTGGTGCTTGTTTTAGAGCACTGCCTAGAAGGTTCTCCGATCATAATCCGATATTATTATCATTGATTGATAGAAATTTCGGTCCTAGACCTTTTCGTTTTTTCAATTCATGGATGAGCAAAGATGATTTTGAAGAGACTATTGAAGAGGCGTTCGAGACTTTCCAAGGTGTGGGTCAGCCGGATGTGGTTCTCATGCTTAAATTCAGGTGGCTGAGGGAAAAATTAAAGAAGTGGAGAGAAGAAATTAAGAAAAAAGATGAAGAGGAAGCTGAGTTATGTCGGATGGAGCTTGAGGAATTGGATTCGAAAATGGAGGAGGAAGAATTATCTGAAGAAGAAATATGGACCAGAATGGAGTGCAAAAAGAAAATGTATGAATTGGAGTTTAACAAGGTTCAAGATTTGAAGCAAAGATCAAGAATCAAGTGGGCGATTGATGGCGACGAAAACTCCAGTTTCTTCCATGGACAGATTAATAACCGAAGGGTATGTAACAACATTCCTGGTTTACTGGTTGATGATAAGTGGGTTACTAAACCCTCTGTCATTAAGTGTAAAGTGTTACAGTTCTATAGAAACAAGTTCCAGGAAGAATGGAGAGATAGACCAAAAATGTTTTGTGATATGGCTCCAAAAATTAATGAATCTGAGGCGGATAATTTAGTCGAAAGATTTAGTAGGTTGGAGATTAAAGAAGTTGTATTCTCTTGCGGTGATGAGAGGGCCCCGGGGCCCGATGGTTTCAATTTCAGATTTATAAAGAAGTATTGGGATAGGTTCGAGAATGACTTTTTAAGGATATTTAATAGATTTTTCGACTCTGGTGAAATTAGTAGGGGCTGTGGTTCGGCATTCATTACCCTAATCCCAAAGACTAAGGATCCAGGCTGCGTGGATGATTATAGACCGATAACTTTGGTCGGATGTATTAACAAAGTTATTTCTAAGGTTCCGGCGAATCGTCTTAAAAGAGTCCTGGGCAATTTGATCTCAGATACTCAAACGACTTTCTTGAGTGACAGACTTATTCTTGACGGACCCCTGATCGTGAATGAAGCTGTTTCGTGGGCTAAAAAAAAAAAAAAAGATGTTTATATTGAAAGTGGATTTTAATAAAGCATGTGATAATGTGAATTGGGGTTTTCTGATTAGCACTATGCGGAATTTGGGCTTCCCAAACTGGTGGTGCAATTGGGTACAAGGTATTCTCTCATCGGCTAGAGCGTCTGTTCTAGTCAATGGATCACCAACGTTTGAGTTCCATTGTAAAAAAGGGATGAGGCAAGGTGATCCATTATACCCATTCCTTTTTTTACTTGTTATGGAGGTCCTTTCGGTCATGACGAAAAGAGCATGTGAGGCTAGGAAGATACGTGGGATACAACTTCCTAACCAAGGTCCAATTCTTTCTCACTTACTATATGCTGACGATTGTATGTGTATGGGGGAATAGGATGAGGAGAACCTTAAACAGGTGACTCATCTGTTAAGGGTTTTTCACATTGTTTCGGGTTTGAAGATTAACTTAAATAAATCGTTTTTGTTTGGGGTTGGGGTTGAAAACAATGAGGTAAGTAGGCTGGCGGGTCGTTTCAAATGTAAGGAAGGGACTTTCCCTTTTGATCATCTGGGTATTAGGATTGGTGGAAATATGAACCGAATTGCTAGTTGGGACTTCTTGTTTAATATATTTGAATCTAGACTGGCTGTTTGGAAGTCGAGATGTATTTCGATGGCTGGTAGGGTGGTCTTGATCAAAGCTGTAATGGAGAGTCTACCCACTTATTACTTTTCCTTGTTCAAAGTCCCGGAGAAAGTAATAAATGTGTTAGAGTCAATCATTCGAAGGTTCCTGTGGAATGGTACGGGTGACACCAAGAAGATACTTTGGGTTTCGTGGGAAAAGGTCACTACTCCTATTAAATCGGGGGGTTTAAGACTGAATAAACTAAAGGACGCTAATATAGCGCTGCTTTCCAAATGTATGTGGAGATATAAGAATGAACATGGGGCTCTGTGGAGAAAAGTGACTGACTCTATTCACAACACGAAAAGATGCTGGGAGATTTTGCCCAGTAACAGTGGGGTATCGGGGGTTTGGAGATCAATTGTGAAGTGTATTGGTAAAGTAAAAAATGAAGGTGAGTCTTTGGTAGGGTGTTTCAAAGGTGTTTGTGGGTTAGGGGATCAAGTACGTTTCTGGCTCGACAAATGGGCTGGTGATCAGCCTTTACGATGCTCATTCCCTTTACTGTTCATACTCGAAAAAGAAAAGAAGTGTCTTGTCAAAGAAAGAGTTGTTGTTACGACAAATGTTTTTGGGTCAGAATGTCTATGGTCACGATCACCATCGACTTATGAGGAGCTTGAGGAATTGGAAGGACTTGGAAGATTGATGAATGGGGTCGTTCTTAACCAACAGAAAGATAGATGGGTATGGACAGGTAGTAAAGACAGCAGCTTCTCGGTTAGGAATGTCAAAGAATTCCTGAGAAAAAGGAACGATCAAGAAGAATATCTCGTGTTTAAATGGTCAAGATGGGTGACGAAGAAGTGCAACATCTTTATGTGGCGGGTATCATTGGATAGAGTACCGACTTTGGTTGCCTTGAGAACTAGGAACTGCAACTTTGGCAGTGTGGTTTGTGGTATGTATCAGGAAGGAGAGGAAACCATTGATCATATTTTATGCTCCTGTGAAATCGCCTTGGATATATGGTACAAAATTGGTATATGGTGCAAGGTTAACCCAATTTTTCTTTTTTCGGTTAAAGATTTATTCTCTATAGAAGAACATACGGGGTTAGGAAAAAAGGGGAAAAAGTGTTTAAAGGTGTGGTCTTTGTAGCATGTTGGTGTATTTGGAAGGCGAGGAATGAATTGAAATTCGAAGGCAAGAATATTGATGTGGAGAAGGTCATTCACGAGATTAAGACTACGAGTTACTTATGGTATAAAAATCGATCGAGGCATTGCTCAATTAGTTGGCAAGATTGGAATCTCTTTAATGTATAATTGTAATTATTAGTGTTTGTATGCATGCCACTCCACGATTTGTAGTAGTTGGCGACTTGTGAATAAAAGTTACTTAAAAAAAAAAAACTTTTGTCAAGTTAAAATACACATATTAGTTGTTGTGAAAGTCTAAAATCAATAACCGAAAAAAATTCTGATATTTTTTGACGGGTTAAAATACATATACTAGATCATCCAAGCTTGTATTAATTACTGACAATTTATCCTTGGATCAATGAAATATGATGATGATGATAGTGGTGTGGCAAATGAAATTGTGTTAAACAAATATATGGATAAAGAATTGTTAGGGTAAAAATGGTTAGTATCTATAATATAACTAAAAGAGGAGGTTGGAGGTACACTTGGCACTCATAATCCCCTTCCTTGAGCTTAAAGCTCACTCCTAATTAATCCTCTATTTTTTTAATATTTTTTTTAATTAATAAATAGGCCGACCTTATTATTAATAAAAAATCTTTTTATCCTTAAAAGTCTCCCAAAAAGTATCTATATATATACAACCAAGGAAAAAACCCTCACATATTCTCAACCAAAAACAAAAACCTATGACAAAACAAAAAAAAAAGTCGCCTACCAAGAGGGTTTTTTTTTAATATACTTTGTTCATATTTAATCATTATTATTATTATTTAACATTGAATTCTTATGTTATTGTTATTATTATCTCTTTTAATTTAGTTTGTTGTCCATTATAGGTTCATCATGGCTTCTTCTTCAACAACAAAAAAAAGACCACATTATGTTAACCATCATCTACGACTCCGAGTTGTGCATGTATGGACTGTTTCGAAGTGGAACAACCCAAAGAAAATCAAAACGTTCGAGATGGTCTTTGTTGATGAATTGGTATGTATTTTTCAAATTATATACTGTACCCTTTTTGTTTCAAATTATAGTCTAAAATTGTTGTTTGTGTTTGCCTTAAGTTTAGATATAACAAACTGCAAATTTTTTATTTAACTAAAGTTGAAAAAAAAGGTTAACTGGAGTCAATATTTATATAGAGTTAATTTTCATATGTTTACTTCTTTAGTTTTCGTAATTATAGTCTAAAATTGTTGTTTGTGTTTGTCTTAATTTTCGTAATTATCTACATCATGCATCATATATGTATGTTACTTTTTCAAGATCTATGATTCTTTTTGTAGGTTTGTTTTTCAAGATCTAAATCTATTTGTGTGTTTCAATATAGTTATATTATTTTTTATATACAAATGTTTATTAATTATTCTGCTTCTTTTGTTTATTTCGGCCATATAACTTTTAGGAAAACTGTAATATCTTTATTCCAGTTATATATTTTCATATAGGCTATTGTTTTATTTTATGTGTTTGTTGTGTTCATTTATTAAATTTATCGGAATGTTATGTGTTTATTTGTTGTATTTGATTTGCCAGCATGATTTCGCTAAAAGTATACAATCTGATGATATATTTAATGCTTAAATTTTATATGTGAGGATGCTCCTAATTTTTGGTTCCATAATAGTTATATGTTGTTGCTGTTCATCTTTTGTTTTATGCTTTAGTTCGAAAATTGGTCCCGTCTGATGGGAGACTTCAGTTTAAGCTACGGGTCAGTTGGTATTGATGAAAAGATAGATACAGATCACTAATAGAAGCAAGATAACCATCATTTATTTTATTCAGTTTTTCAACTTTCATGTTAAATCCCTGGTCCTCAACTTTTGTTTGTTGTTTCTCTTTTTTTTTTTGTTCTCCTTTTTTATTTTGTTCCGAGTCAAACCTTAGTAAGCCGAATAGTTCATTTAAGCTATGGGAACCTATGAAGATAAAATTTTCCATAACATATATCTCTTGCATTAGATAAATATTTATTTATAATATGTGTGTGTTTATATATTATATCGTAGTAATATTTATGTCTTCTTATGTTGTTCAGAGGCAAGCTGAAAGGATAGCAAAATCACAAGCAATAAGAGCTAACAGTAAAGGGACACGAGGAACAACAATTACAAAGCTGTTTTCATAGCCTTAAAACACGGTCTTTGGAAGGTTCAAACCCCTCGAACTCAACAGCCTTGGAGCTTGAAATCCCAGCCATCAAACTCGGTTTTCATAGCCATTTGTAAGTTCTTTAAATGATCTCGAAGTTCCTTTCGTGTTTGCATTTTGTTCAAACGTGCATTTTCCTAAATACGAAACTTATTGGTCCTGTTTGCATATGGGAAAACAAATGTAGGTTGCATTGTCGATACTATGACAAAGTGGTTAGGAGTTGTAACATTATTTTGGTGTTTTTATTGATAGCGATGGTTTCTCTAGATCGACACACATTGATATGTTTTAAAGGGTGCTTGAGCATACTAGACTAATAGAAGTTTAATTGGCACCTTTTTTTGGTTTCTTTTTTTTGTTCATTCTATACTCTATTCTAAAATGCGAAAACCACAGTTTCTTTTCAGTTAATTTTTTCTTCAACACTCCACAACCTGTTTTCAGTAGGAAATCATCTCAGGAAGACATGTGTGCTGCTAAAGGTTGTTCCAAGCACCTCAAAACCGTCTTCCAGAAGCTTGAAGAATGTCGAGCATAGGAGTTGGCCGAGTAAACAACATCTGATTGAGTGTACGCCACTCATACATTTTATAAAAGAGCTCCAAGTTGTTGATTAAAAGGAACATTTTTTAATATTTAATGAGTCACATTCTATGTTTAATGCATTATAAGTTGATTAGCATCATTATGTGGTATTCTGTAACTTTCTTTATGAAGTTTAGTTTTGTATTTTTTATTATGCCACTTTATTAGACTATAATTTTGTTATGACTGTATCGATTGATATTATTACAATACCATTATACCAATTTGGATTTATATCAATGAGTAATTTTGTTTCTCATATTGGACTTTCATTTTGTTTATCTAGATATGAATAAGTGCCCAAGGTTAGTCGCATATGTTATGTTTTGTTTAGCCGAAGCTTTTACAAGTATTTTAGATACTAGGTGATACCCGTGCGTTGCACCGGGCTTTCTTATATCAAAGTATTAAACCTCATTTCAAAGGAAAAATTGCAAACATATTTTTACCTTATAACATAAATGGAAGGTTTTGAGTATATGCACATTGTCATCCCAATCATGTTATATTAGCAAAGCTTGGGTAAAAATAAATAAATTAAGGTAGCAGTATATTTCTTGCTCTATATGAAGATCTATAACTATATAATTCAAAATCTATAGCTAATTATACCAACACCAATCTTCACAAAAACTTTGACCACCTATTATCAACTGAAGGCTTTGAGACAGTCTTGTATAACATTAAAATTCCTTGAATAACCATCAGCTGATAACTCCCTATGTACCACGTCAACTACATGATCAAGTATATATGTTAATAACTTTAAAAAAAGTATAATATAATTGTATGCAATAAAGATGGATTATCATGACTCTCACCTGATGAAACCATTTGCCATTTTTTGGAGAACTTTTTACTTATATATCTGACCCATTTACAATAAAAGACAACCTGTTTTGACCCACGGACCAAAATGCAGCACCTAAAAGCTATGATTATTGTGCTAAAGATAGGACTCTAGATATGAAAATTGGTCATGAAGACGACATACTTGAAACGTGAAGAAAGAAAGACAAAAATAATTGCTCATTCGCAACATATATAACTACCCAATAGCCAACAAATTACAAACGATGTAAGCTAATCTAACTTATATAGTAGCAATACTAAATATTAACCAACCATCAATAGTACCTTTTCAACGCCACATGGAATAGATAGTAAACCGATAAGTTTATGCACTTACAAAACATCATCACACCATAAGACCATTCTAGTTAAATATTCATTCATATAGATCACTAAAAAACTTACTTGCAAAGATATCTCAGTGTGATAAGATTGCGAAGATGGGGATAACATTATGAAAAATAAGGATATCACTATGAAAAGTACTACTTCATGTGTGGGGAAGATTTGATCGGGATGAAGCCAAAAAAACTTACCTTCGCCAACTATCTACTGCCAGCAGTAGTTAACAAACTCAGGACACTGCACACACACTATAGAATCAGAAAAGCAAGGCATTAGAAAGACGGTAAATGCAAGGAGTTGAGAAGTAAGGTGTAAATACAAACTAACTTCTTTGAAATAAATAACAAAAATGTTCGAACATAAACCAATCGAACATAGTAGCTAGCAAAATCTTGGTTGTGAAACTTTCAAAAGTTTGATTTTTGAGAACCGCATAAATAAACAAAAAAAAGTATATAGAACTATAAATATACATAGAAAAATTGAAAAATTAAAAAGTCAGAAAATAAAGAATAACTCAATAGAACCCGGGATTTCATTATGCTTGGTGTCAAACAGATCAAACATCCGATCAGCAAACGTGCTCTCTTTTTTAGTCTTGAAAAATGTCAACTGGAACTGTTCCTATTTCATGACAGAAGATTAAAAAACTTTTGTTACAATCTAACAAAATCTGCAAAAAGAGCAGATATATAGAAACTGTAAAGGACCCAAAACTTGGGGCGGTAAAATATTCTCGGCGGACAAGGAAACGGGTTAAAAGTATAATTCTTAAGTGCGAGTTGAAACTGGTGGGGACGACCTCAAACACATTTCGTTTTATTAATTTCGTGGAGATTTAGACATAGATAATGTGCGAACTACGATTACAAAATGTATTTTTCGAATCAAACGGGTCAAAAGAGTTGAAATTTGCCCTGAGCCCAAAAGTATTTACTTAATACATAAAAACCTATAAACCTTGTTCATATATAAAGAATCCAGATAGTTGCTATGCTATAGTTTTTGGAAATCATATTTACCTATGAATTGCCTACATTAGAGGGACAAAGTAGCACAGGGTAAGCATATAATCAATCAACACAAAATATTAAGATTTATAACATTCAAGGTAAAACAGAAAGGTTAGGTTCATGTTCACCCCACTTTCCATCAGATGTAGCCTTGTACAGCAGCGTGATGCGAATGGAGTAAACTGGTCAACGGGAACATCTTCCACAGGGTTACCGAGCTCATCCAAGAGCTTCCTTTGTGCCGCATTTCTGACCCCTGATTCCAAGAAAGTAAGCATGCATTTTCAATCATAATTAAGTTAGAAATCAATTATTTAAATTAAAATACAAATCATGTGTAGAAAATCAATCAAACTAAACAAATAAAAAAGAAAAACTTACACAAATGAAACCCCTTTATATCTTTCACAAGGGCTGCTATCATTTGTTCATCTACATCACTCAGATATGCCAATTAGACCAACTACAAAAAGTCTCTTCTTCATATAGCTACTTTTATACTATTAAAATGAAGGATTTGAAATTATTCATAATAATAAATACAAAAGATATAGAATATTGAATTGTTAAATGGATGTTTACCAAAAAAATACATGAATTGTTACGAAATACGTTGGTGAAAGTTTATGCAATAAATTTAATGTTGTATTATTTTTACAATGGCGATAAATCCCATAATATAATAGCATGAAAAATAAACAACCACCCTTAGTCTTTTAGTCCCAACCCAGCGAGAATTAACATTCAAATGATTCATGGGCTATTCAATTTCTATAAAAGTATACTCTCAATTATGACTAAATTATACACATTTATGACAAATCTCTCACTGCTTGTCTCTAAAATCTATATCTTTGGCTTGATATTCTTCATGCCAAATGACAATTCATTAGTAAAAAAAACATATGTAAATTATAGTTATTCTCTCTACCCATGGCTCCATAAACTTTAAATATATGCTAAACACATACCAAGTGAAGTATTCTTGAAGAGCTTTCATAGGGGGCGTTATTAGCATCTGTTGGTCCAAGTTCCGTATGCACTACCAAACTCATCGTATCCTTCCTTATCTTGCACATCAACATCTACAACACATTTGCCCAATAAAAGAGCCACTTCTTTCACCATATGATGAAAGACTAAAGAGTTTCACAACGCTTTATGGTAATTATAATAGAAGTAGGAAACTGTTTTATAGACAGTCTTGAGTTCTAAGCTCCAATTACATCATAAATAGGTTGGTATCACAACCTTGTGCAAATTTAGGAGATACAGGTCCAAACTACTATCATCTTATAAAATTACATGATATCCTATCTACGTGCTTATAAATCACAGTAAGTAGAGCATAATTCACATAGAATTGTCTAGTTGATGTGCACCCACTGCGAGCAAAGTGATTAATCATTAACCTTTGAGACTTCTGATTTAAGCTTATCCTTAGATCTCAAACACAAACCAATCATATACATCCACAACTAATTCGTAGATACTCTGAACCTACCTATAATTTATTATGATACCATGCATCACACAGAAAGTGTAATCAAAATTACAGTAATACATTAATATAACCTCCTTAGATAAAATTTTGTTTCCTACTTCAAAAATTTCACCACCTAGCAAATCATTACACTATAGTAAGAAATTCAAAAACCATAACTTAAAAAGCTTATAAATACAATGGCAAAATGAAGCTCTCAATTGCACTCGTCACTAAAACCATAAGCCAAAATTATATATAGGTACTTCTCCAACACCGGGTTGTACAAAGGTTCATCGAATATAAAGCTCTCTAATCATTCGATTCTAAAACTCATTAATTTCATAAAATCTGTCATATCTCATAGATAGTTATAACAGTAGAAGTTTGGAAACCTCACCATGTAGTGAACGCTTGGATATTTGACCACTCGCTCACTTGTGGATGTTTATTTGTTGGCGGTATGTTTATTTGCTGGGGAGGGGGGGGGGGGGGGGGGGGGGGGGGGGGGGGGGGGGGGGGGGGGGGGGGGGGGGGGGGGGGGGGGGGCATAGGTTTATTTGCTGCAGTAGTATCACAGAAGGAATCACCATGAGCATTTTTTTAAAAATAAAAGTACATATAAATAATATTATACAAATTTTTGCATACCAAGGAGACTGGTGACGGAAAAGAGTGACATGGCGACCATGGACAAGTGAGCGGGGTGGTCAATATATTAGCATTACTTAACCAAAAATAAATAAATGAATCAAAAAGCACGACTTTCAATTCCACTCTATTAAAAACGCATGACACTCCCTCACTACGTACATCCTACAACCACTTTGTATAAGTGCTACAAAAGCCAACTCTCCCTTATTACATACAAAGGGATCTACCTGATTCAAATTACCCAAAAGCGATTACACATATGAACATCATTTATGGATTTATATTTCAAAAACAAAATTAAATTAAATATGATTTATACTGATATATATAAGAATATTTATGAGATCGATATACAGATACATTAAAGTAAACACACATGAGATTGAAAAAACAAACCTGGATGAAAGGATCGAAAGTATGATACTGAAAGTGGAAATAGAAAATGTTTGAATGCTGAAATATATATTGATTATACCTAATTACCTATCTTACTTAAAACCCTAAATCCCTAAGTGTCGAATTTGAGGTTTTCATCAGCAACGAAAATGGCAAAAAATATGGAGGGCTGAAATATCGGTATGTAGAAGGAACGAATTTGGGATTAATTTGTTTCCTAATTCAAAATTTTCACCACCTAGCAAATCATTACACTATAGTAAGAAATTCAAAAACCATAAGACAAAAACAAACAATGTCCCTTTAAAATCAATTGTTTTTGTTAATACTTTTATGTTTGGTTGTATCTATACATCTAGAAGCAAACAGAGTACGAAACAAATTAAGAAAACTCGATTTTCATGTTTAAACTATCATCGAATACTATAATTAACAAAAACAATAGTTTGATCTATTGCCAAAGGTGATGCAACTATATAGTCATTGTACAGACCAGGCGTCCAACATTGGCACAAAACAGACCAGTAAAGCATCAAACCAATATTACAGACAAGTCAAGAGGACGACAAGCCATCTCAAATACAAAAAAATGTTCTCACATCAAACCAATATTACAGACAAGTCAAGAGGACGACAAGCCATCTCAAATACAAAAAAATGTTCTCACATCAAACCAATATTACAGACAAGTCAAGAGGACGACAAGCCATCTCAAATACAAAAAAATGTTCTCACATCAAACCAATATTACAGACAAGTCAAGAGGACGACAAGCCATCTCAAATACAAAAAAATGTTCTCACATCAAACCAATATTACAGACAAGTCAAGAGGACGACAAGCCATCTCAAATACAAAAAAATGTTCTCACATCAAACCAATATTACAGACAAGTCAAGAGGACGACAAGCCATCTCAAATACAAAAAAATGTTCTCACATCAAACCAATATTACAGACAAGTCAAGAGGACGACAAGCCATCTCAAATACAAAAAAATGTTCTCACATCAAACCAATATTACAGACAAGTCAAGAGGACGACAAGCCATCTCAAATACAAAAAAATGTTCTCACATCAAACCAATATTACAGACAAGTCAAGAGGACGACAAGCCATCTCAAATACAAAAAAATGTTCTCACATCAAACCAATATTACAGACAAGTCAAGAGGACGACAAGCCATCTCAAATACAAAAAAATGTTCTCACATCAAACCAATATTACAGACAAGTCAAGAGGACGACAAGCCATCTCAAATACAAAAAAATGTTCTCACATCAAACCAATATTACAGACAAGTCAAGAGGACGACAAGCCATCTCAAATACAAAAAAATGTTCTCACATCAAACCAATATTACAGACAAGTCAAGAGGACGACAAGCCATCTCAAATACAAAAAAATGTTCTCACATCAAACCAATATTACAGACAAGTCAAGAGGACGACAAGCCATCTCAAATACAAAAAAATGTTCTCACATCAAACCAATATCAGTAAGCATTCTATTTTATTAAAAGCTGGTTTATGCGAATCTATTGCTTAAGTGGACACTTCACATCAGCAGATAAGTTGTCTATATGGCTGCTGATGTGTCAATCAGATCGTTATGGTGATGACACATAAGAAAATGCTGACATGGCGGGCTAAGAGAGCGCCACCCGAGCACTTTGTGATAGCCTTATATATATATATATATAGAGAGAGAGATATGCGTTAACATATATAATTGTTTGCCTGCTTTTTATATATAACTTGAGTCAATGTTTTTTTTATATTTATTTCTTCATTGAATACAAAAATATAAATTACTTACTATAATAAAGGAATTGGATGTGAACAGTATTTTTTTGTCTTTACCTGCCTTTTAAATATAAATATAAGAATTAGCAATTATAAAACAAAATATGGATTTAGTTCAGTGGTTGGTCTCTATGCCTATGGGGGTGGAGGTCACGGGTTCAAACCCTCCCCCTCTTTTTTTTTTAAGTTTTTATTTAGTAATAAACTATTTACACTTTGGTCCCTCCTTTTTTTTCCCTTTACTTTTCTGTCCTTCCTGTTTATTTTTTATTACTTCAACCCCCTAACTTTATATAATTTTTTCCTTTTTAATCTTTTGTAACATTTTGTTTTTTTATATCTTTATTACATTTAACATTTTTTTATAACTTTTTAAAATGTTATATTTTAAAAAGCTATATATTTTTTAATTTTCTATTTTTCGGGTTTTTTTTTTGGTTTTTTGTTGCATTATATATCTTTTATATTCTTTTAAACACTTGGTTTTTATACCTTTTTTACATGTAACATTTGTTTTTTTATTACTTCTTCATTTGGTTTTCGTATTCTTCTTTTTTTTTGTTCTCTTTTTAATTTTTTGGTTTAACATTTCTTTTGTATTTTTAAACTTTTGGTTTTCAATACTTTTTGTCGCCTATAAATTTGTGGTTTTTTTTAACCCCACCCATAAACGTAAACGTTTTCAAAAACTTACGCCGCCCATTGGGCGGCATGAAAATTCCTAGTTTATAATTATATTTGTTAAGTAGTCAATTCTAATTATACTAACATTGTCTATTGCATATACTTTAAATTATAAAAGTTATATTCAAACGAAACGTATATATTATTTTATTTGAAACTACCCGTCCATCGGACGGGCCTATATCTATAAAAATATTCAAGAAAAAGAAAATAAAGTTCATTGATGTTTTGCAACGGGTAATAATTGCATAAAAAAGTTATCAAAGTTTGTTGATTTCTGAATTTTAGGTTTTTGTTTCATTTATTTTTTTGGCAAAAAAGATTATCCAAATTTATTGATTTCAAATTTTAGTTTTTCTATCTTTTTTAACATCAGTTGACTTTTGAGCAATTAAATTCGAATTCTTTTTTTTTTAAAACAAGAGTTTAATCACTGATGCAAATGACATATTTTTTTGGTTATACATGATTGCACTATAAAATTTTTTTATTGATATATATGTTCTCTACAAATGTTTTAAATCTTTTTATATACTAAATGACAGTTATTTTAATGATTATTGATAATTAAACTATTAAAAACATATTTCTACAAAAATATTCTAAAATTTGTAAATGCTTCAATTGTTGATGATAATCAAATCCACATAATAATTTATATTCACATCTTAAAAAAAACAAATATATTATTGATATATTAAAAATTCGTATTTTGGAAAAATATCCAATTATCATTTTGTTTTTGTATGTTAAGATTTGAATTTATAAGGGTTTTTTGTTTACATATATTTAATATCTCATTTTAAAAACTAGATCTGTAAGTCCACTTGAATCGGATCGTTAATAGTTTGCTCCAGTTATTTTGAGGTGCGGAATCCCTCACGATAACTTGGTGATTCACAACAAGCCTTCAGATTATCTGTTGCCTCGCAGATCTTCTCTAGGCTAGCGGAACAATCTATTGACGACTTAACCTGCACAATATGCTTGATATTTCGACAAATGTTCAACCCTAAACTCTGTTAGGGTTCGGTATTTATAGGGAAACACTCGACCTGGGCTTCAGCGAGTCGGCCTCGCAAATCCAGCCCAGCCCGTCACTTTTACGAGGTCGTAACTGTGATTGGCCTCGTATTTGTCCCTGCAAATACGGGGTCGTATTCCCTATGTGAAATGCGTCGCATTTCACACTTAGCAGATTTATTACACATTTAATACTTAAACTTAATCTAGTATTCTATGCATAATACTAAGTTCATTAATGACAATCACATTACAAAGATATATAACAATATAAGCCCAAACAATCTAGACTGCTATTGACATAGATGTGCACTTACAGACTCCCCTTTGGCAATAGCTTCTAGACATTAAAATAAATGTCTTTGTCATGTCTTTGTCATTGATCTACTTTTTCTGCTTCTTCTTGCTCTTGCTCTGCTCCTTCTCAGTCTCAGTCTCAAAATCAGAATCTGACTCTGACTCTGAAGGAGTATGAGTGATACCTAGCCGCCTCTTCTCTTGATCCCTCATAGATCCTGGATCATAATAATAATCCGCAATCTCTGCCCTAGCTCTCATATGAGCCTGTGGATCATAACCCAATCTCTTCTCCAGTCTGAACAATTACAAGATGCAAATCTGACTTGGTAGAAGTATTATTGGTAGAGTCGGTTTTGGTAGACTCACTACCCTGAGCACTAGCATCATCAGTATCAAGAGCAACAGCAACAGATTGCCCTACCAAACCCTTACCCTTTTTCTAATCGATCAATGTCAACATCTTCAGTAAGGGGTTTGGTTTGTGGTGTATCAGACTCAACTACCACATTCAGCTATGTGATGATTAGTTCTTGAGTCTGAGGAGCTTCTGAGGTTGCCTTGCCAGCAACACCACCCTGGCTAGTCTCTCCTTGAGTCTCTGTTCTGAAAACAGAACTCCCTCCTAGCTCCTGAGTAGCTCTGGCAGCATCTGGATCTTCATTATGATCATCGTCATGCCTTGCCTTAGCTAGCTCATCACCCTTACAACCTGAACTATCTCTTTCAGCTCTAACCTTCAGATAGTTATCAACCAGCTCATGCAATTTCTCCTCAGAGATCTTGACTCCCTGTCACCAGCTAAACGAGTGATCAAACCTCTCATCTCATTCATCTGTCTCTGCAGATCACCAAGAGTAGTTTCTTCACTTGTTTGTGGCCTTGGTTGTGTAGTCTCAGGAACAACAGTAACTGACACACTTTGCAAACCACCAGCAGCAGCAGAATTCTCTTGTGCCCTGACAAGTCTTGTTCTTTTAGGTAAATGCTGCTCTGGCACCCAATCAACATCAGTTTCTCTCACCCTTCTTCTTCCTTGAGTGACAACTGGAAATCTAGGAACCATTTGAGACCTAACTCTGACGAATGCATGAGATCTGTGAGGATCTTCATCACTGTCACTGCTAGACTCATCATCTGAATGCACAGAAGGCTCTCTATCTTGCTCAATAGCAGCAGCCTTTCCTCTATCTCCAGCATCAATACCTGATCCACTAGCCTGACACGCTCCTGACCCACTGGCTTCTCCAGCACCTGACCCACTAGCTCTAGCTGTTTCAGTACCAACTACAGCTTCAGCTACATAATCATCTATATCTCGGTCAAGGTCTGCATCTTCTGGGTCTTCAGCATTGGCATTGTACCTCTGCACTTGTGCAATGTCACCCTCTGGATCAACCATCTCCTCCAACAAATCATCAACGATCTCAGGATTGGCTCCAGGTTGGTTTATCACATCATCTGCAACTTGTACAACAACTTCAGGCTCATTTGGCGCATCTGCCTGAACTACTACATCATGTAACTGCTCTGGAAGCTCAGCATCCCCAGCAGCTTCACCATCTTTTGGCTGAGGCCCTTCATAAGCTGATATAACCCCATCCAATGGTGCTACGTAGTTGGCATTGATGATGGCACCAAATAATGCTACATCTTGAGCATTTGGATCATTCTGGTATCTTGACACAAACTCATCATAACCACGTCTGATGATACAGCTCACTTGCTTCACTTCTCCCACAGCAGGTAAATTTGGGAGACGAGCATTGATTATCATCATCACAAACCGAGGATACATCAAAAACCTCCTTTTACCCGTGGCTCTGATCTGTTTTCTGAACTCATCGAAGAAGAACTTCAAGAAATTGTATGGCTTGTTAAACACCAAACCCACCATCTGTGCCTGGGCTTCCTGGTTAAGTGTATCATAACCAGACTTCTTGTTGCTCAAACTAACCAGCAACACATGAGCAAGATACCTCCACCTGCCATAAAAACCCTTCTTAAACAGAGTCTTGTGTGACATATCTGCAGCAAACCCCATTCTTCTGAAAGCACCTTGAATAACTTCATGTCGGAACTTGGTGAGACCAGTAGCACCACCTTCCTGTTCAACTGTGCCCAGATTAAGAATATCAACAAGATCTGCAGCTGTGAACTATATCTGCTCCCAGCAACAATGGTATGAAAAATATACACATCTCCGGCCTTCACACAGTCAGCATTATTCCAGAAATCTCTAAGATAATCTTATATATGACTGGAGAGTGAGTCAAAACGTGATGAATCCTTGATCTTCTAAAGAATGCGAATATCTCATGATAATACGCAGTTCCCTCCTGATTATCATCGAAGTTCATCACATAATTATGACCAGCAATGAAATTTCTTGCCATTTCTGTAATCAATAACAAATAATTAATTACCCAATATGACATCAAAATTCATATGCATAAAATCATACAATTAACTCAAATTATCTTTGTAATTAAGTTAAAATACAATTGACATAAATTATCCCGGTAATTTAGTTAAACAATGATAAATTATCCCTGTAATTTAATTAAACAATTAACTCATTTTCAATTTTTTATAAAAATAAACTTTTGAAAATCTGTTAAGTCAAATACGAGGTCGTATCTCTGTACGAGGTCGTATTTCAAGGTCAAAATACAAGTCAACCAAACTCTAAATACGAGGTCGTATAGTCCAATTTGGCATCGTATTTGGTCCAGGTCGTAAATCCATCTCGTATTCTGAAAGTCAAAATAAATTGACAAATGCGAGGTCGCAAATCTGGGCTAGCAAAACCCCAAATGCGAGGTCGTCGCACTGTTCATCTTCCCCAACACGATTTCGTGATTTACCCACCCAAAACTTGTAAAAATCGTTTCTATACACTCGTATTCAAACGATAAACATACCCCAACCCTTAGTTTTACCCAGAAAACATCAAAATCGAAGAAAAAAGTGAAACCCAATTCGAAACACTTTTTCTTGATTTTCTTGTTGCATGGTTAACTATTGGACGATTAGATTATATACCTAGATTCAGTTTTTCGAGATGATCACAAATATATCGATCAAAAACTCTGGATCTAATCGTATATATCGAATCTAAAACGGGGTAGCAAACTTATATTTCGGGGTCGTAATGCTCTATTTTTGATTTTTAATATGTGAGGTCGTATTAGGGTAAAATTGGGTTATATACCCACTCGACCCGAATGGGCTTGGGTCAACCCGACCCATCCAATTACGAGGTCGTATTGATACAAGGCCCAATTGACCAATTACGAGGTCGTATTCTGCCTTCTTCAATTACGAGGTCGTAATTACCTCCTGCACACTTAAATTCAAAATTTCGTCAAAGTTTCTGAATAATTGATCAACGTTTATTACGAACTTCCTGGAAATATGAAAATTTAAAAGACCAAACCTGTAGACTTCCAATTTTCATCTTTTCCTCGATCTTCGTCTTAACCTGAAAAGTTAATAAACTTACGGAAAATTCTTTAACTTTTCCATGATCAATCTTTCCAAAACTTTCTCGAAACGAGCTTTCCCGAACTGTACCACTTGTAAAAACTCAATAAAAAGTTATAAAATTGATTCTTCATTCTTATACCTCCCCCTCAATTTTATGACTAGGATGTATAACTATGATTAATCACTATAACAAAATCATTCTTATGTACTCCCCCTCAATTCATGACTGGGATACATAACTATGATCTATTAAATAGAACAATAATCATTCTTATGTACTCCCCCTCAATTTATGACTGGGATACATAACTATAATTTAGAAAAAATTCTCAGAAATTCTTATAATATAAAATCTCATTATATCATATAAATTTCAAACAAAATATTGATTAAATACTTCATATTTTTATGAAAACCTTTCATAACTATATGATCTAAATAATCAATTTATAACTAACCTTTTTCACATACCTATACATGTTTCTATATCTAAAGTTTCAAAAACACATTTGAAAACTTTTCATAACTATATGATCTAAATAATCAATTTATAACTAACCTTTTTCACATACCTATACATGTTTCTATATCTAAAGTTTCAAAAACACATTTGAAAACTTTTCATATTCAAACATAATACTTATGTCTAAGTTTGCAAAAACACAACATCCTTTCACATTCATATAACCGTTTCTATTTCTAAGGTCTGCAAAAACATTATTTGACAACCTTTCAAATTCAAACGATATATCTATGTCTAAGGCAATAATCTAGTAGCCTTTCACATTCAAATATCACATTTCTATGTCTAAGGCATTACACACTATATAACCTTCTACATTCACATTATGTCTATGTCTAAGGTTTTAGTTAACCTTCTACATTCACATTATGTCTATGTCTAAGGTTTTAGTTAACCTTCTACATTCACATTATGTCTATGTCTAAAATTATATGCAAAGTTGATAATCTTTCATATTCAAATTAAAATTTCTATATCTAAGATCTTCAACTAATAAAAACATTGAGCATTGTCTACCTCATATTCCAGACCTTGCCTGATAGCAATGTTTTTAATACCTCGGAATGTTGCTCAGAAATCCTTCTTTTAGATTGACTTCTCTGCAAATACACTGAAAAAGATAATTTCGAGACAACAACTTATTGCAATACCCGAAACTTGATTTTCTGAAACTTCAGATTTGATCAGCAAACTTCAAACTCTATGTATCGTCATGATAATCAACTAATGCACCATAGCTCGTTGTAGTTCTCCCCCTCAATGATAAATCTCTCTCTATTAAGCATATGCAATCTTCCTTCTTGGATCTATTGCTCGAGTCCCTGCTCGCCTTGCATAACCGACATATAATAGAGAAGTAGAATTTCCAACGATCAATCCTGAACTAGTTGACTTCCATGAAAACCAGAAACTTTGAAACTTGAATCACAAATTGTAGGAACATGAATCCTGTTTCAAAAGCAATATTAATCATGTCTCCATATCTTCACAACTCTGAATTGTTTATTCTGATCACTTTCCTCATGAACCATGATCAAAGTCTTCAGATTAAACATGTAAAATACAGCTTCTTGTGCTTACACCTGCACATACAAGCTTAAAAACATACAAACAAGATAAAAATGATAATGTTATTCTTCATTACTTCATCACTACAAAACATAATAGCAATGACTTAATCTAGAACTACATTTTTCATTTTCTTCTCCAATTTTTGTTATTCTTTACTATCATAAGTCATAAAAATCCTATATGACATTATCTTAGTCTAGAATTACAAATCATCAGTAACCAAACCTTGAGATCTCTGTCTCATTGTTCTGTAACTAAATATGGATAACCTAACCTAAGGTCTTCCACTCATATCTACCTTAACATGCAAACTTATATAGATTCCGTTTCCAAAGTCACTTGTCTTTAACTCTGTAAAAACATCTAACCAAAACCTAATCACTTATACTTTTGCATGATTAAATTTGTCTCGCTTCCGTTGTGAGATCTTGCTTGACAGCCTACAAAATCAAATATTTGTCCGTTGTCCTGCACATCTCAACACACACATCAAATCTTCTCAAAGTAATAATCATACAATCTGAAGAATTGAATAAATTTACAAGATAAAATGAATATACTTAACAGTCTATTATTAACCTAAGGTACTTTAAGGTCAAATAATTCACTGTAAGCACTTTCAAAATATGCACATATTCTAATTTTGCTTAGTTCAAATGTGCTTACAAAACAAAATCATTTGTAATCTCTGTTCCAAATCTTTTTAATTCAAACAAAAATCTTTTCAAAGATCAAATTCAAACTATGAATCATCTCTGTGTTCATTCTTATGAAAATCTTCTTTCTAAAGATCAATAAAATAGGCATTAACTCAATATCTGTTTATTGAAATCAACAACTCTGTGTTCTTTTCCTTAAACTCATATTCAGTTAATATGACACACTTTCTTTTAGCTTTTAATCATAACACTATCGCTTAACTACCCTACTCGTTTATTCAGTGTTCCATAGAACGTAGTTGAGTCCTCTTGGAAACTAGATTCTATTCTGACTCTGTCTCTCGTGCAATAGGAACTTTTATTTAAACACTACAATAGTAAAACATAAGTAAAAATTAAACATTTCACGAAAAACATAACACACACACACACACACACTGAACATAAACGAATAACATAGTTACAAGAGCTAAAGTTACTGCTTGATTAGATCAGCTTAGCATGTTACATAAACCTACAAGTGAGAAATAATTCTCTTATTATTAGTTATGAACAGTGATCCATCAACGATTACCAATATGTTTGTCCTCTTAAATACTCGGTACTTCCAGTTTCATTTTGGTTTGTGACACTTTCGACATACCCTGGCCAAGGACAGTCACCATGTAACCCGAATAGCCTAATATGCCACTTAATCAAGTTTGCGAACTTAAGTGACCCACATTCAGATATACTCTCACAATCGACACAAGCACTAAGATTAAGACACTTGGTAACTATAGGGAGACGATCTTTAAGAATCAAGTCAGCGGTGACAGGTCAGTGATTCCTCACACGCAAAGCGACATAACTTGACTCACGTACGGAAATATACCCAACATTGCATAATGCTAAGTACTTGCATATTTGTGACATCATTTTAAAGCGCTTATGAAAACCCGTGACTTTCGATGAGACCCGTGTAGCGAACTTTCAGACAACCTATCCCAAGTTGGAAGCTTTAGGTAGGCTAGGTATACGAAGACACCCCAAGGACTTACTTGTCCGAATCTCAAAGGCCACATTAGCTCCATAATTTTCAAAAGATTAATAAGATATTAGATATCTTGTCACAAATATACATCCGAAAAGGCAATACATACACATGTATGTACCCGAGACCTTCTATATAAACACCAAATATACAAAATTACAATGCTAGATCTTTCGTAAGATTTAAGGACCAGACTCTACGTAAAGAGCAGGCATTCTTGGCCATATATCTGAATATGTTTCCCATAAGAACATTGTATACATTAAGTTCAGATTATAAGGAAACCTTGGTACTTTGTGCCTACCGATACATCATATAATGGTATCACTGAACTGAGCAGTTTAAAGTACAATTAAGTAGGCTTAAAAGCTAAAGTATCGTCACGTCTAATCGTCTTGACGCAATGACCTTACTCTATTTATTATTTTCTTTTTCTTTTCTGGTTTTTCTCATTTTTATTTTGTTTTTCTGACACTATATGACACACATACATAACGACACAAAACACAGACACATTTTACAAAATTCCTTTTGAGAGACACTGTCACTATAGATTTCTCATTCCAATCAATTGGACTAACAACTCGAAACGAGTTCGGTCGAAAGCCTTAGTGAACAGATCAGCTAAATTAAAGTCACTCGGCACCTTTTCTAGGACTATTAATTTCTTTTCAGTACAATCACGTATAAAATGAAACCTTATGTCTATGTGCTTAGTCCTACTGTGCTTAACAGGATTATTGGTAATGGATATAGTGGATTCATTGTCTATCTTTATGGGAGTATAAAGGAAATTCTAACCGTAATCTCCAGAGCCTGTGAACAAGCATTCACTCGTTGTTATGTATTCCGATCTCTCCCCTAAGACTGACATCCACTGACGTCTATTTCCTCAAGAACATTAGTTTCTTCATCCCTGTGAATAAACTAGTAGACTTCTGGAACTGACATATATCATCACCAATAGCATAAAACAAAAACATATATGATAAGAAACTGTACTTATAGATCATCATCTTGACATGATCTTCTATAGTACTTTATCTATTACATAAATAATAAAGAAAATGAACTACTTAGAGCAAGTCTTCTTGGAACGATGATTATGAGTTTCATGGATCTTCCTCTTCCGTCCATCTAACACATCTTCAAAGTCTTTGACTGCTTGCTCATGAGACCTACATATCTCTTCTTGTTCAGAAGTTAACACAAGAGGTACAACCTTCGGACAATCATAGCTACGGTCCTCTTTGTTAACTTCAACACTCCATACTTTATCAATCAAAACCCGAGGAAAACAAAATCTTGAAAATTCCATCTCGGTAAAAACTCGATCACTACCTTTTAATGTATAATGAGTAAGATAGACTTTTTCCTTATCTAAGTCCTTCTTAGACATTAAGACACCTGGCAAAAGGTTCTGATCCTGTTTTTCAACAAAGTTAACATTATCAATTAAAACACTTCCTTTTACAACTCTTCCAACCCCGGAAATATTTCCGCCTTTGGAATTCACGAAATAGACATAAGACCCTTTAACAGGAGTAAACTCCGTTAATAGTCCCTTGTCTTCCATAATGTGCCTGGAGCTTCCACTATTGACAAACCATAAACCTGCGGTCTTCCTTAGCAGCTCCTGCACATTCACAAACGGATTAGTTCTCAAAGGGACCCCTAGCCTTATTGGCTCTGGGTCTATCATTCTCTTCATCAGAAACTATATCTGCCCAATATCCTCCCGTAGGAACCCATGCCTTCACTGGCTTAACAAACGAACTACCAGCAATCCTTTTGCTAGGTGAAATCCGTGAATTTCCCCCAACACTAGGTTTACGATTAAGGGAACCACTAGGCCTCCTTTCAGTAGGTAGCCTTTGGTTATTACCCTTAGAGTTCTTTTGAACTCTTGACATTCTCTCAGGAGATGATGAAGACATTCTCCTAGGACTATGTCGCTGAAAACGATCAATTGGATTAGATTGCACATTAGAAATAATCTTGTCATAATAAGCATCATTCGAATTAACCCTGTGTGGAGAATTTGCTCTCCAGCTACTTGATTGACTCGAACTCCTAGAACCTTCTCTAAAGGAGACACTTCTAGGCTTATTATTATCCGACCTGCTGTCTTTCTCAAATTCTCTAAATCTTAAGTAATTCTTAACAGCTAGACTATCAGGATTTCTCTCAGCATATTCCTCATAATATTTATTCTTGTAATCTTTCATGGACATGTTGTGCACAGACCTACTGTTTTCACTAGAATCCATACTACCTCTAGATTTTTCAGGTGACACCCTAGATTTGTTCTTCTTATAAGGACAACAGCTTGACACGTGACCTACCTTACGACACCTAAAGCATGACCTTTTAGAAGCCTTCTTCGATAAATCACCATAAACTATCTCAGGCACTTGGACTCCATGACCTCTTAACTCATCGATATACTCAAGAGTTGCATAAGCCTCTTCCCAAGTAGTAGGTGCTTGAATGGGAGGTGCATACCGTTTCACAGCTTGAGTCTTTGGATCAATGGATAACATTTCTTTAATTTTCCTTTCAACAAATTGTTCAGGTGTTTTAGATTGTACACTTAAACCTTCTGCATCCATTGTAGAAGTTTGAACAAAACCTTTCTTGAAAATTTTATCTTTAAAGTCCTTGTTTTTAACAGGTTTTGGCAAATGTTCAGATTTTACCGGTTCATCAATACTCCAAATTTGATCAATATTTTCAGGATACTTACCGTTTAAATCTGACTCTTTTGCTGAAAACACTTTATCATTACCTCGTAAAGTAAAATAGACAATTGTTTCCATTTCAACTTCTTTTTCAATTCCTTTCAATTTGTTATCCACTGTCCTTTTGGCTTCACTTGGGTCTGAGTGAGCCTTAGGTTCACTAGTCTTGTTCACAGATCCCTCTGATTTAGACATCTCAGGGATAGGAACATCACTAGTTTTGGTCTCTGGAGGGGTAGTCTTGGGTACATTTTTGGAAACTGATTTTTCAGATTCCTCTAACGTTAACTTCCGAAAGCTATCATAATTGTGACTAAAAGGTGGCGGAACTGCGTTATATTTCTGGACAAAACTAGGTTGTTCACCTTTAACTTTAGCATCTCTAAGGTGACTCATCATAGTTCCTATGTCTCTCATTTTATTAAGTTTGCCACTTAGTTCAACAATTTGTACCCTAGAATCTGCTAATTCCTTGTCTTTATTAGCACTTTCTTTTACTACCCTCTCAAAATCTTCATCAAGCATTTGTTTTCTGCCTAGTAACTGAGCATACTCAACTCTAAGGGACTCAAACCTATCTTCTTCAGATTTTATCCGATTAAGATATTCTTTAGCATGACCTTTATACACCATGACATCAGTTGCTAACTTATTTCTTTCATTAGTGGCATCATTCATGAAGGTCCTTGTTGAGTCAATTTCCCTTTTAAGTGCAGTTACTTCGCTAGACAAACCTATGCTATGCTTACACACAGAAATAAAAGATTGTAAAGAGAAACTTACCTGTTGCTCTGGTGCTTCAAGATTAGCCACAAAGTTCACGAGTCCTTCCGTACTCAGATCATCAGGTATTTCAATCTTCACATCTTTATCCTTTTGTTGTGCTTCCACCATTGTATTAGCTTCAGTTGAAGCTTATCTGACTTCAGCTCTTACTGGTCTTGATGGCTCAGGTTCCTCCTCTACCTTCTGATGAAAACTATCATGATCATCCGTGCTGGCATACAATGTATAGTCGAATGAATTATCAACAAGATCGTTCATTCCTCCATCAAAGTCCTGAATTTCTGCCATGAATGCATGATTCTGATCATCGGTACTAGTCGAACCTCAATTATATGTACCATAATTTTGAACAACCAAAGCTCTCGAGTTATCTGTTTATCCTGAGTTTCGGTTCCCAGTATTAGCATATTGACGCCCTGAATTCTGACTTGCAATAGAACCACCTTGATTGAAGTTCTGACGACCGGTAGCTGAATTGTTGTCCCGTCTTGGCCTCTGACATTCACGTGCAAAATGTCCAAAACCATCACAGTTGAAACACTTCACTTTGGTCTTATCAAATCCTACTTTGCCGTCTATGATCTTCCTTCCGGTTCTATCAGTGAATCTTTGAACTCTCAATGTTAGCATAGCCAATTGCCAGTTCAGATCCATTTCTTCCAGATCATCTGGATCAACTTGCTTGTAATCCTCCCTAACCAGATCAGGATCAGTCAGCTTTCCTCCAATTAACTTCTCATGAGCAGACACAAAAGAAGCTAGCATGCCCAAATGTCCCTCAGCAGATCTTATGCTCATCGGCATCCCTGTGTAACCCGAGCTTGGAGAACTACTATTCTGAACCCCATTATGCACAACCATTGCTGATTCCAGAGAAGTTACATACATCAAGTTGCTATCAGAATCCATTGACATCTTCATCTTATCATCCTCTCCACTGTAGAAGGCAGTAATCCCTCCACTTAGAGATCTTCCAGAGCAATACTCGGCTTTCTATGATAAAGTTCCGGACGCTGAACGAAATCATTGTTGCCTGTTTCTTTTGATTTACATTTCATATCATGACCTCTCAGCTTTCGAATGATCTGATCCAGAGTCCATGTACTGAATTCGGAATTTTGCTGGATTGAAGTAACAAACCCTTCCCACTTAGCTGGAAGAGAATCCAACAACTTTTCGATTACTTCATCTGAATCAGGCTTGTACCCAAAATATGCCAACTCAACTAGCAAATGACTATAACGAATCAACGTCTCATCAAGAGATTCATCTTTGAAGCTTGTGAAAACATAGTACTGTTTCTTCAACAAGTCCTTCCGTCTCTTCTTGAGATCTTCGTCACCTTCACAATGCTCCTTGAGTGCATCCCATAAGCCCTTTGCACTTTCATACTTTTCAAACAAGTGCAAGAATTCCCCTTGGAGAGCCATTCAGAGTGATCCTAAAGCTTTACTTTCAGCTTCGTAGTCCTTCTTTTGATCGACATTCATTTGCTCATAAGTAGAAGCTTTCCCACCACTTGAACCAGAAGCATCTTTGTCATTTGCTACTGTAGGATGTACATAACCATTGACAATACAAATCCACATCTTGACATCCATAAGTCTGCAATATGACTCAAATCTGCCCTTCCAATTGAAATATCTATCAAGGCTTATCAACTTAGGCGGTGAATTGGCCTTTCCGGTTTCATGATCCATCAGAATTAATTGATTCAACAATGCTTGATAGTGTGCGGGTAACTGAGACGCCATTTTCTCCGAGCTAGCAAAATTATACGAACTGTTCAATAATAAACGAGGTCGCAAATTAAAACGAGGTCGTGAGAAATACGAGGTCGCAAATTACAACTCGAGGTCGTAATTGAACTGGTGAGGTCTTAAAGAGCTCACGAGGTCGCAAATTAACTCGAGGTCGTAATTGAACTGGCGAGGTGTTAAAGAGCTCACGAGGTCGCAATTATACTCGAGGTTGTAATTGAACTGGTGAGGTCTTAAAGAGCTCACGAGGTCGCAAACGATGCTGAAACCTTTAACTCTTGAATTCGAAACCCTAACACCCAATATCACACCTTCGACTGCTGCAAACACCAAAAGAGGTCACAAAACAGGTTTTCGGTCGTAAACTCGTGAAAGAATCACGTCTAAACGACCCTAAACCAATCGTTGTCTATCACCAACAAACTATAACCTTCCGGTATGAAACCAAGAGGCTCTGATACCACTTGTAAGTCCCCTTGAATCGGATCGTTAATAGTTTGCTCCAGTTATTTTGAGGTGCGGAATCCCTCACGATAACTTGGTGATTCACAACAAGCCTTCAGATTATCTGCTGCCTCGCAGATCTTCTCTAGGCTAGCGGAACAATCTATTGACGACTTAACCTGCACAATATGCTTGATATTTCGACAAATGTTCAACCCTAAACTCTGTTAGGGTTCGGTATTTATAGGGAAACATTCGACCTGGGCTTCAGCGAGCCAGCCTCGCAAATCCAGCCCAGCCCGTCACTTTTACGAGGTCGTAACTGTGATTGGCCTCGTATTTGTCCCTGCAAATACGGGGTCGTATTCCCTATGTGAAATGCGAGGTCGCATTTCACACTTAGCAGATTTATTACACATTTAATACTTAAACTTAATCTAGTATTCTATGCATAATACTAAGTTCATTAATGACAATCACATTACAAAGACATATTACAATATAAGCCCAAACAATCTAACTGCTATTGACATAGATGTGCACTTACATATACCCCGCGCCTTGCTGCGGGTCTTGACATGTTGACACTATTGCCTATAGAGATATAGGTTAAAGGTTCCATCTTCATGCCTTACAATATCAGATGTTTTAGTCTATTGTATATTGACCCGGAAGGAGTCTTTCTACCGTAGGTAGGGGTAAGACATGTTTACATCTCAACCAATCCATACACCGTTGTAATATTAAGAACCAAAATCCATAAAAAAAGACATTAGGTGTTACTTGTTTACTTTTTTTTTGTGTTAAATTATAATTATTGCTTGATAGCTACAAAAGTGTAATCTTGATTAATCTACCACAATTTGCATTTGGATTTATTTTTAAGTTTTACAATTAAGTTATTCAAATAACTAAATAATACACGAACATTATTCCACATGGAAGGTTCGTTTTTCTTTCATATGATATTCTTTGGATTTTGAAACCGGTGGATGTTTGGTGTTGACAATGATGATAACATGTGGATGTTTAGCCTGAAAAACCCTTTATGATATAGAAGATGAATGTAGTTTAAGGGCAAAAGTTAAAGCAATATAAAGTTTGTGGTTGAAGTAAAAAATTAAAAGTTATGTGGCAAGATTAAAAGTCAAAAGTTACTGGAACTAAGGGTAAAATTTAAAAAAGATGAAAGTTTTGTGGCAGAAGTAAAAGATTAAAAAGTTATGTGATAAAAAGAGTAAAACTTAAAAATGATGAAGGTTTTGTGAGAAAAGTAAAAGATTAAAAAATTATGTGATAAAAGTAAAAAATTAAAAATTTGGCAAAAGTTAAAGCAATATAAAGTTTGTGGTTGAAGTAAAAAATTAAAAGTTATGTGGCAAGATTAAAAGTCAAAAGTTACTGGAACTAAGGGTAAAATTTAAAAAAGATGAAAGTTTTGTGGCAGAAGTAAAAGATTAAAAAGTTATGTGATAAAAAGAGTAAAACTTAAAAATGATGAAGGTTTTGTGAGAAAAGTAAAAGATTAAAAAGTTATGTGATAAAAAGAGTAAAACTTAAAAATGATGAAGGTTTTGTGAGAAAAGTAAAAGATTAAAAAGTTATGTGATAAAAAGAGTAAAACTTAAAAATGATGAAGGTTTTGTGAGAAAAGTAAAAGATTAAAAAGTTATGTGATAAAAAGAGTAAAACTTAAAAATGATGAAGGTTTTGTGAGAAAAGTAAAAGATTAAAAAGTTATGTGATAAAAAGAGTAAAACTTAAAAATGATGAAGGTTTTGTGAGAAAAGTAAAAGATTAAAAAGTTATGTGATAAAAAGAGTAAAACTTAAAAATGATGAAGGTTTTGTGAGAAAAGTAAAAGATTAAAAAATTATGTGATAAAAGTAAAAAATTAAAAAAAACCAAATATATAGCATTTGAATAAAATATATAGCATTTGTAAAATATATAGCATTTGAATAAAATATAAGCATTTGAATAAAATATAAATGAAAAAATATAAATTTGAAAAAATATATAGCATTTGAAAAAATATATAGCATTTGAAAAAATATAAATTTGAAAAAATATAAATTTGAAAAAATATAAATTTGAAAAAATATAAATTTGAAAAAATATAAATTGAAAAAATATAAATGAAAAAATATAAAGAAAAAATATATAGCATTTGAATAAAATATAAATTTGAAAAAATATAAATTTGAAAAAATATATAGCATTTGAAAAAATATATAGCATTTGAAAAAATATAAATTTGAAAAAATATAAATTTGAAAAAATATAAATTTGAAAAAATATAAATTTGAAAAAATATAAATTTGAAAAAATATAAATTTGAAAAAATATAAATTTGAAAAAATATAAATTTGAAAAAATATAAATTTGAAAAAATATAAATGAAAAAATATAAATGAAAAAATATATAATTTAATAAAATATATAGCATTTGAAAAAATATATAGCATTTGATAAAATATATACATTTATAAAATATATAAAATAAATGATATTTAAGGACTAAATTTCACAAGTGATGATAGTTATGTGGCACATATTTGATTGACTTGTTTTTTAGGGGACTAAATTTCACAAGTGATGATAGTTATGTGGCACTTATTCAATATTCCATATCTTAACTATCTAAAACCCTAAAATTGGCCCCCAAACCTCAAGCATCTTCACTGCAAACCGACCACCAAAACCCTGTTTTTTTCTCCTTATCTTTTCCAACTTTCCACACATTTGTGTGTGTGTGTGTGAATTGAAAGTAACAAAATATGTTGAGAAGGAATATTCGTTTGAGAAGAGAGTATTTATACAGAAAAAACTTGGAAGGCAAAGAACGTCTGCGTTATGAAAACAAACGCAAAATCAAACAAGCCCTTGAAGGTTTTCTTTAATCAACTTTATTTTTTTATTTGTGGGTTTTCTTTAATCAAGATTATGTTTTTCTTTGTGGGGTTTTTTATTTAATTATATATATTTAACTGATTTTTGTGATAGAGGGGAAACCAATTCCAACTGAGCTTAGAAATGAGGATGCTGCTCTTCGCCAAGAAATCGATCTTGAAGATGAGGAAACTGCCGGTATTTACACATGTCTTTTATCTGTTATGTATATCATATAATCAGTTAGATATATAGATATAGTGTATTTATATATTCTAATATTAAGTCTCTGCAACCCAACAAGGGCATTGAATAAACCGACAAGTGTATCATCAAGTTTGTTTCTTTTCGCTAGTGTAATTATCAAATCTTAATTCATAGCTATCATTTGTGTCCGGTTATGTCTTCAGCTGGTAACAAGAGTATTTTTTTTGCCGACATGTCAGTCATATAAGTTTCTACGTCATAGAAGCCGCTACGGTTTACTAGATGACGAGGTAGCCGGATACATATGGTAGCAATGAAAAAGTTTGATACTTGCAATTGTAAAACACTAAAATGAGACAAATTTGATACATTTAGATGTGCTTGTCCCTTGAATAAAAGGGCTGCATGAGTTTTGTTAGGGAAAAGTTTATTGTAACTTTGTTAGTGGGTGTTTGGGATTTTGCGTTTGGAAAAGTTGTTTTCATTTTCAAGAACCCTTTTCTGAAAACTCTATACATAATACTTACTTTCTTTTTCGTATAGTCTGTCAAACACTATTTTCTAAATTATTGCATTTTGCAAATGACATAATAAAACAGTCACTCCCACAAACACAATCCTGGACATCCCTTTATAGCTTTATGTTAATTGAGCTTGTGTGCGTGGTCTTTTTTTTATCTCCTAAGATATTAGCTTTGGGGAGAGTAGTATCTTTTCATATTTTTTTGAGTTTTTACCTTCTTTTTTGCACATTGGAAGAGTATTGGTCTTGTGAGTAACAGTGTCTTCTGTTTTTCTTTAATCTAGTTCCAAGGTTATCCATAGATGATGAATACAGACTAGCAAATGTAAGTAATCCAAAGATTATGATAACCACATCTCACGACCCAAGTGCTACTCTTAAACAATTCGTAAAGGTTTGTCTTTTCAGTAAATTCATTTATTTACAATGTTTTAAGATGTTATATTTTTTCTATGTTTAGTTTTTATTATTGTGTGGGAGGACAATTATATAATGGCTGTTACTTGCAGGAATTGAGCTTTGTCTTCCCTAATTCAAAACGAATAAACCGTGGCGGTAAGGTTAGTTTATACTTGTATATATATAAAAGTGATTAGTGTGAGTTGATTTACTGGTAGTATGTTGACCTATACTTGGGTTTATAACAATTTGATTCAGAGTTCTTTCATTTGGTTTGTCTTTGATGTGATTCGTGTATGCAGGTTATCCATGATTTAGCTGAGACTTGCACAGTAGATGACATAACAGATCTCATACTAGTTCACGAACATCGTGGTGTACCTGATAAGATGATTATAAGTCACTTGCCTCTAGGTCCAACTGCTTACTTTCAAATTCTCAATGTGGTAAGTGTGTTTTTCTTGTGCTTCTGTTTGACCTCCTATGCATATTGTTTTCTGAAATCTTCAGTGCAAATGCTAATCTCACATATATAGGTCACAAGACATGACAATAAAGACAAGAAGGAAATGGGTACTATTTCCCAGACTTACCCGCATCTGATTCTTAACAACTTCTCTACCAAGGTATAGACCTTGTCTGCTCATATTATATGTAGTGAGAAGTGACAGTTATTCTTCTGAAGTCATAACGGTGGCAGTTTTTAGGCAGTTTTATAAGGCTCTGTTTGATTGGCCCCTTGTGGAATATTGGTGATTTAGTGCGTTGAATTGTTACCTATCATCTGCTTTGATGTTGCTTTTCAGCTTTTTATTGTTTTATTGTTTTTGTTTTTGGCTAGATTGGTCAAAGGACTGCAAACATATTAAAGCATCTCTTTCCAGTACCAAAGCCTGATTCAAAACGCATCATCACTTTTGCTAATCAATCGGATTATGTTTCTTTCAGGTATTTCGTTTTGCAATCCCTTTCTTGATGCACTTGACTTGGTTAACCCTTGTGATTCTTGACGTTCAGATATGCTCTTATACTTATAGTTCAGATGACTTCCTTTTGTTAATATGCCTAAAAATCTCCTTAGCTTAAAATAATTACATCCTAGATTTTCATGGCCATTGCCGTAGTCATAGGTGTGTTTGTGGCAGCGTTGGTGTTGCCAGCAAGACAGGAGTTTGTGCAGAACTAAGTTCCCTAAAGTTTAGCAGATATTGTTTTGCATGTCAGTCTTATCTATAGTTTGTAATTTTTCTGATGTAATTGGTGTGTCAAATATTACAGCTGTTAGATTGTCACAATGGTAATATAATTCCTTTGAATTAAAAGATTTAGGAGGTTTTATGCTTGAAAGTTACACCTTAGGTGATTTTCAACCCATTGATCGGTTTCTATTTTTCTTGTATCTTCTTGAATTGTTATATATAAAAGTAACCCGAATATATACAGTTTTATGTAAATGGGAAAAAGCCACCTCCATTTTTATGCATATATTTGTGTATGTGGTTTGACCTTGTTTTGGGTTTTGACTACTATACTGAGCATGCAGGCATCATGTCTATAGACAAAGTGGAGGCTCTAAATCAATTGATCTAAAGGAGGTTGGTCCCCGGTTTGAATTACGTTTGTATCAGGTAAATGTTCTACACAAAATGTTATAATCATCTTGTTATGTCCCTTGCGTTCCAAATGTATTGGATTCTACTGTTTATGCTTGTCTTTGAAGAATTCATTTATTTCAAGTCTGACTTGAATATAAAACTCACATTATCTTTTCTATTGCATTGGTGTAGCAAATTCTTATCGATACTTGGTTAAATAGGCCTGGATAGGTTACTTACATTATTGCTGTCAAATTTATACTGCATTATCCTAAACTGCTAACTCTTGTTAGTTGACATTTTATGTTTAAGTTTGCGACCAAATGATATTTTTTTTTATATCTTTTCAATTTTCAATGAATTTTGTTAATTTGGTGGATGTTTGGATGGAAACAAGTTTAATTTGGCAAGTCTCTAAGCAAATAAGTATGGTAATATATAAATCTTCATCAGAAGTTTATCAAAGAAATTTATTAAAATTTTAATGCTATGGTGAAAAAGTATACTGTTGTGATATTATAATGGTTTTGATTATAATCAATGGCGCTACTATTTATTTTTCCCTGTTCACCATTGGGCTCATGGATTATTGTGCTTTTTTGTGATGGGTTTTTTTGCGACCGCTGCAGATCAAGAGTGGAACAGTTATGCAAGAAGACGTAGCACCCGTAGAATGGGTATTAAAACCATTCATGAACACGTCCAAGAAGCAAAAAGTATTAGGCGAATGAATGAACATGGATTCCTTCCCCCAACCTCGAGGGGTATTTTTCTCATGCTTAGTTGATAGACAATATTCTGAGCAGTCACAGTTATGTTTTCAATTGTCGATGTCTTGTATTTTGCCCCAATATATTGTATCAAAATGTTAGATCTTCAATCCGACTTGTTTATGTAAACCATTTCTTTAGTGGTCAATTGCTTTCGGGTATTTCTTGTTCTAGTTTGATTTGAGAAATGATATTAATATTTTTTACTAGAACATTTTTAGTTTTAGTAAATATTTTTGAAATTGTGTGCCATGTGATATCGTCTGTTCGCCATATAAGTCCCGGCTTCACATTCAGCATTGATACACTCTGGACATTCAGCCTCACTTTCTTACGTTTGTGCTTTATATTTTTGGGCTTTTGGTGTACGTCTTCTTCTTACGCATCTTGGCACCACCACAGAGACGGACCAGATAGAGAGTTGACTCCTTTGGATGTTGTAGTCGGCCAATATCTTCGAGCTGCTTGCCTGCAAAGATGAGCCTCTGTTGGTCAGGTGGGATGCCTTCTGTCTTCAATCTTGGCCTTCACATTTTCGATGGTGTCTGATGACTCCACCTCTAATGTGATGGTCGTCCCCATCAGGGTTTTCATGAATACCTGCATTGGTGCTGCTGCTATTTTGGTGTTAGGGTTTGAGATAGAAATGTGGGAATGAGTGAGTGGTAGTTAGGTTTATATATGTTGGGCTGCTTTGCTTGTGGATAGTTTGATCAAATATTCAAATGGGCTTCTTTCTACTTTGGTTTTGTCATGATGGATCACATTTGTAGAATGGTGATATAAATTTACTGAACAATATTTTTCCCTATATAACAAACATTGTTTTAAAGAGTTACTGTATATATTATACATTAATATGTTTGTACTTGCTATATTATATGGTAAAAAGATTGTTATAAATTTATCATTGCCTTTTTTGTAGATTGAAGATAAGGCTTTATCCAACCCAAACCTCTTTCTTCACATCAGCCTCAAATCACCAATTCATCATTTAGTATTTGAGAAATTATTACTAACCATTACCATTTATTTCTTCTTCCTAAAAAATTATTATTGGTTGAAGCGCCACCCAACCCTCCGTTTTCTTCCATTTTTTTAACAAAACATACTAAGCCTTTTCTTCATAAACACTTCCAAATATCTCCTTGCCAAATGCCAACACTATACTACAGAAACGCTAGAAAAAACACCCCAAAAAAAGCCGTTGGCGAAGGTCTAATGCCCATGACTTTGAAATAATTTAATACTTATTTGTAGTGATGTTCTAAACACTTTGTTAAAAAAAAAAAAACTAAGCAAGTAAGAAGTTAAAATATCAGAAATTACAAACTGCTAGATTACTATGACATGTATAGGTAGGTAGTAAACAATAGCATGACACGTGTAGGTAGATAGTAATCACTACACATAGCAGTAGCAACGGCCAACCATCCAAAATCAAAGTATAATGATCATTGACATTTAAGCACATGACCTCATTACGTTCGAAGGTGGCTGATAATAATAGCCCCAAGGGCTGTTTGGGATATTTTAGCTTTTTCTATTGTATAACTATGAATTGTTAAAATTGAAAAGATTGGTCAAGGAGAAAGAGGAAGCCAGATTGATATTCACACATGTATAATTACATTTAAAACAGACATCCAAATAACCCACCAGGTCCACATATAGCCACCAGTCAGGCAGTCAAAACAAGGGACACCAGGTCAAGTACCTCTAATAAGATGGAGAATGGCACATTGCATAATGTTTTGAGTCGAAATCACATAAGAATTCAACTGAATAAAGATCCAAAATAGTATTCACCAACTACATACATATGCAGATTTCCCTTGGTAAACATTGATGCTAAAAGTCAACGAAAAAACAGCATTCTAGTCTTGTAGATTTTCCCTAACATTCATTGTGGCCAACAGTTACCATATGAAACATCATTCTAAGCTTACTTTTTACTAATAGCATAACCATTTACTCGGCAAGAGCCTTGTCGATTTCATCCACATGAGCACGGAGTTCTTTCCACTGCATAACAGAACAATCAAGGTCATTATTCTATAAATAGATGATATTTTGTAGGTGTCGCAAATCTGACCATTTAAAAATAACAAGTCAATGTGGGTGTTTTTATCTTCAACATTTCAAACAGGTCAAACTTGGCTAATGATTAATTGAAAGATTGAACACAAGTCACTGAAAGTCTATTCAAATGCTTACAAATTCCTAAATTGTTTTCATAGATATATTTATATTATTTTAAGTATAGTTTCACACTTCTGTTAAATACAATTTTGAGATAGCCAAAACAAGTGTTGGCCAGAGAACAAAATTCCTCTGCAGTCTGCAATCTGCATTATAGCCCATTTTGACATTTACCTAACCTAGCAGTTTTCTCGCAATAAGTATTTAAGAGAATGGTATAGCACCAGAAAAAAAGTATTCTTATTTACCTGATCCATGGTCAACGAGATACCTGAAAGAACAATTAAAGAAGATCAGTAGCTGTTATTATTATTCTACATATATAACCACTGGACAGATGGATGCGATTAACCAATCATATACAGAAAGATTTACCAAACAGGCGAATATATTAAGGCACCCCAAAGATCAATTCATAAGCAATAAAAAAACCAAGAAAATTGAACAGGAAAACAAAAACATGTGTTTTGAGAAATTGATGCTTATTTAGAGCCAGTTAAGCCATAACACCTCAAAAGCAATGAAGCACAAATTGATTCTTCAGCATTTCATATACAAGGCACACATAAAGTGGTTATCCTAATTGGGCAAAAGCAGTTGGAGTCTTGACAGAAAGGACCACCAGATAATAACAATTGGTTAAGGAAATAAAGCCTAGATAAATGAAACTCAAGCATACAAATCGAAATACCAGATAATTAAAGTTAGTTAGAGTATATCATATGAAATCACTATAATGCATTAGCTAAAACTTTAATCCGCACATTATAGACAGAAGAAAATAGCACAAAAGCCAAGGTGTTACACTTCGGATAGGGATGATGATAAAAGCTTAAGCAAACCAAATACAATGTAATCAATTCCGAAGAAGCAAAAAAGAGTCAAGCATACCAAATTTAAGCAATACAAACAAAATCGAACTTGTCATAGCAGAGCGAAAGTCGAACATACAAGTCCTATATAAACCTCTCCCACATCCCCCCTTGTCTTACACCAGCATTAAACCTCTCTCAATGACTATCAGAAACTATTCACCACCGTTGTTTTGTGCATAACCAACTTCACCACCCCTCGGGGTTAGTTTCAAGCAACTTACCCAAATTCACTTTCCAAGCTATATAAACTCTAGTCATTATCTTTACTCCTTTATAAAACAAACTACCCCTCCCTTTTTCAACTTTCTATCTTTAAAAAAACCCAAAATACCCTTCACTTTCAACACATTCTCAACCCACACACTACATCTACCCAAGATATCCCTAAAATATTTTCCAACCCTATCTATTCAAACTATCTCTCTCATTAATACACTAATTTAAATATTTTCAACTAATATACCTATAATACTCTTAATAAAATTATTTACAACATACATCCCTTAACCCTTAAAATAACTACACTACCTCTTTTACATCAATTACTTTTACATTAATAACCACACCGTTATCGCCACCACCACCACCACCACCCGTCGCCGCCACCACCGCCGCATCGCGGGGGTACCCCTCTCGTTATAAACTAAAAAGAATCAACCACAATATGGACCAATAAATACACTACAAATTATATATATATATATATATACATACATACCCTAATTAGTTCCCACACCCCCATACCCCGAAACAACCACCTTGAGTCCCAAAATTCAAAGTAACCATTTTTTTTTCCAGTCAACTTCAAAGTAAACATATACTCCATAATAATTAAACCACAACCATGGTTGCCTAGTTGTCAGATGTCCCGACTTCCTTACGAGAGGTCTCAGGTTTAAACCTCATTGGGTAACAATTTTGGGGGTCGTTAGGGAATTGGTTAGTAGAAATGGCTACAGGGATACTCGGGTTAGACCGTATACATCTGAGTCAAAAACTTGCCTTCGCGGGTAACCTAAACAAGAAAGCCTCGTCCTTTTTGGGAAACCCTAAAGTGTAATTTCAAGCAAGATTAAACCCTAACTAAAAGTATAAACTTAAACAAAAACATATCAAATTAAAATAACAAAAACCCAACAAAACCCTAGTAACATTTTTAGTAAATAGAAATTATAATTGTTATTTTCAAAAATTAAAAAAAAAAAAAGATACCTTTTTTGCCAGGCATTTGTTTGCCATCTTTAGTATAATACTCACGGATATCAACAACAGTTTTTCCTTGCCATACTCTCACCGACACCCTGCGGTTCTTTGAAACGTCACATATGAAGATGCTTCCGTCATCGTCACCGCCGGAATCATCACCGGCGGCGGTTTCTTTCTTGAATGTTTTCTTTGGTGGCGCGTGGTCACTGATGAAGTCTTCGTCGTCCTTGTCTTTGCCTTTCCCGCGCTTGTACGACATTTTCTTTTCTCTGTTTTTGTGTTTTTTGGTAACTGTGTGTGTGTGAAAAGTGTGTTTAAATGGACCCGGGTGGGTGGGTAGTGCAAAGATTTCGTTCTTTTCAAGTTTCAATTCTTTTTTTTTAACAGTTAGTAGACACCAGGGAACACTTTACCGTATAATGGTGAAGCCCTGCACGTACTCTAGACTACGAGATGTAGACCATAAGTCGTTACAGGTGATTCAGGGAAAAAACCCACAGACTTGTCACTCCTAAGAGTCGAACACAAGACATGTGGAAAAAACCAAGAATGCATCTGCTAGTTGAGCTAACTTCATTTGCTTTCAATTTTCAATTCAACAGCGTTATTTTACTGAGCAAACAGAAGTATTGCGAATAAAATTAACTTCTCTAAAAAAAAACCTTACGAAGTAAATCTGTGTTAATGTGTTTATATAAATTTTTTTACAGCAAAATAGTGTTATATTATATTTAGTTGATAAAATAAAATGTTGGTTTAACTTGCTTTAGAGCCAACTAAAATATCAAGATGATTTTTCTTATAAAATAGACAAAGGGTATGTTATTGTTTATCGATGGTTTAGTGGCGGATCTGGAGGGAAATTACGGAGGGGCCCGTGAACCAAAAATAATACTAAGAAAAATATGGATGAAATAACACTACATAGCGAAAACACAGAGAAGGGCCTGCGGGTCCTTAATAAGATCAATCGGCTTTAGAACTAACTTTTTTGACTATTGCTTTTTTTACGCATCACGAATGTAGAATCATTGAATTATTGTTGTAAAAAACTAGTTAGAAAGTCATAAAGCCCTTCTTATATGCTATATCAAAATCAAAAGGGGCTAAATGGGTTTGAGTGTTTGACACCCGAATCATTGTCGCAAATATCACGAGTTAGAAAGTCAGGGAAACTATTATCTCTCCCTTCATATACTATTTCAAAGCCAATGGAGTTGGTGGCCCATTGGTAAGGTGTTTGACCTTGGGAGAATCCATCTGGGTTCGAGTCCCACTTCTCACATTTGTGAGGGTGGATTAATAGGGGGTTTTTCGAGAGTCCTGATTTCCAGGCATACGTGTAATTTAGGAGTAGAAGTAGAATAGAATGTCGTTCAAAAAAAAAAAATTTTTAAAAATACTATTTCAAAATCAAAAGATGCTAACTTGCCACCTGACACATTGGACGACACAAATCCTCTTTACAACTATTGTTATTGACTCTTTTTATTTTTGGACATTTCAAATATGGAATCATTGAATCATTATTGCAAAAAATCATGAGTTTGAAAGAGTTAAACTATGAATGTGTTTGTATAATAATATTGTGATTAGGGTGACAATAGGAGTGGTTTATATGGACCACGGTATTTCAGTCTAGTCACTATGTTATCATTAATATCATCTTAGTCTTAAAAAAGAAAAAAAAAAGTCTAACACTCCCCGCAAGCTATATCATCTTAGTCTAATACTCTGCGCAAGCTAAGCGCGGGAGCTTGCGAGGAGACTACTTTCTTTCTTTCTTTTTCTTCTCCATTGATGTTTAAGATCATATCCACAATCCCACAACGATGGCCCACACCGCTGCTCAAACCCCTGGTGTTGTTATCGCCACATAAACCCTAGATATGCCACCATTTACCTCTGATAATGCCTAGCCGCCGCTACACAACAACAGCATAGATCCAAAATTATCATGACACGTTATAAGAAAAAGTTCACTGAAGTGTCCATTCTTTTGTGAGCGCAGAGTGTAGCCCCTTATTCATGATGATATTTTTCCAAATAAACAAATTTAATCAATTTGAAAGTTACCTGATTGATCAGAAGATCCAAAATTATCATGACACGTTATATGAACATTGGTAACTAATCAGATGCGATATTGAAAAGCGAGGAAACAAATGCAGGAAACACAATGAATATCATCAAATGTAAAAAGCTTTATATTGAGATCCGAAAGGCACAGTTGTTACACTCGTGATTTGCACTTTACAACTCTTGTCTACCCTTAAAGAGTTGAGATTACAATAGTACAACATTTCAAATTTATAACCTGATTCAAGTTACTGTACAATTTGCATACTGAGTTCAAAGATACCCTCCTGCAGAAATTAGCAATGGCTGACAGATAACTGGAACTGGAACTACCATAGTTCCAGTTTACACTTTGTAATGCATTGTACTATTTCTTGCTAAAACAAGGAACTCGATTTTTCAAGAAACTTTGTCATTGAAATGAGAGCTATTTACTTAATTGTTCAAAACCCATCTCAGATAACCTATCAAACCAAAAGGTGTCAACTTGATGAGTAGATTGCTTGGTAAGCAATGGGTTCCATGAAAACCAGCAAGTAACTGGTTTCCATCTATGAACCATTTTGCTCTTCCCAGGAGCCTGTACAGAAAAATGGAAAGCATGTACACAACAGCGTTTATCCTAATTTGTAGACGGAATTGAAGTAATATTTGAAGTAATATTTGCTATCTCAGCTAGTTTCGTTAAGGATATTGAATTTCCTCTGTTTGAACAGATCCTGGCAGGAGCCTGCCGATGATGGGCTGAACCTTTTTGCTGGTGCACTAAGATTCTGATCTAGTTCGGGTGTACCAGGGACAACACTGTCCCGAAAACTTAAAACAAGATTATTAGTGTCATTCACCAGTTTATCTGACTCAGCAACTAATTTAGCTTCCACTTGGAGACCCTCGTCCATTCCTGTAGTAGATGCCTTCATCCGCTTGCCATTTTCGGGTTCCTGAACATGTTTAACGATGCAAAAATCAACTTTAGATGGTTTCCGCAGACTTCTAAATCAGCAAACGTATCAGACAATAGTTTGCATTCAATCCATACATAGCATATCTATCCGTTCAGCACTTATTTATATACTTGTAACAAATTGACTCCAAACTGTACCCCCAAAAGATGCACATTTTTTTTTCAAACTGGTTCACTATATAGCAATGACTTTTGATCAAATATGAGATAATTACTTAAAAAGAATCCTGTTAATCAAAATTGTCTACTAAAAAACTCCCTCCTCTTTCATCTGAATATACTAAATAAAGATCGACCATGTGTCATATAATCATATGTCTAGAATAGCTTATACAAACATAGACAAAATATAAGTATATAGTGCATCTATATCAATGCCACCAGTAAATTATGTTGGTGATGTGAAAAGAGGTGATTCCAAATCAATATTAAAGAATATTGACACAACCTAAAACGGTGGATTGGGGAACTTTCATGGGACAGAGGGAATACCAGTTGTATATAACAAGTATTGCATTAATGCATTAGGTAAAATCAATATTATAGAACATTGACGAGACCAAAGATTGTAGCAAAACCAAAAAAACCAATTAACCTTTTCTTGTAACATGATTCTCCGACGTTCTTTGGATCGACAAATCGCATTTCGTACTCCATGATTGTCCATGGTCCCCTTCGGCCACAATGCCGCAAGCTTGACAAAATAAAAGAAAGACATCAGATAGGTGAGAGAGATATTATACCTTCTACTAATTAAAGAAGCAACAAGGCACTATGAATTTGAATTGTTCGGAACAATTCACTTGTGTTCCATTAGAGCTTTGCTTTAGTGATTTGTAACATAACTCATAACTTCCAGTCACTAAAAGGTAACCTTAAGGTTTCTCAAAGGCTCTTCCTTACAAAAGTATCAATACTATGGTCTATACGTTAAAAGGAATGTTTAAGGTTAATTTGTTGTTAGTGTCGGCAGATGGTTAATTATACATCAACAATTCATAATTTCATATTACTAATGTTGATAAATGAATGTCAACAGTTTAATTGACCTTCACGATTAATTGATTTTTTTCTTTCAAAATAAATAATGATTATATTTTAATGAGAAAATATAATCTAATATACGTATATATACCCAATATGTAGGGATGAGCAAAAAGTCCCAAATCCCGATCCCGTACAGGTCCCGTCCCGATCCCGGTACCGAAAAGTGGTACCGAGTCCCATTCGGGATCGGTACCGGTACTTAGTTTTGGTGGTTTTCGGGATCGGGACTAATCGGTACCGGGACCGGGAAATACCGAGCAAATCCCGTTTGGTCCCAACATGCAAAGAAGTATGTCATTAGTAATGTGTTATCCTACTCGATTATTATTTTGCAATATTGTTCTGATTTTATATATGTTCCATTTCAGATCTAAGCTTTTCATCAATACAGAGTTATTATTCATCAAAAAACAAGTATCATGCTAAAAACAGTACATAAAATATGCAGTACATAAAATATGCGGTAGTTCAATAGCACATTGTAACAAGTGAAAAGTGAAAACTAATCTAAACTTCTGATGCATTTACATGAACGTATCGTAGTACATAGCACAACTAAAACCAATTTCAAGGATCCTAATTGGTTGCTCCAATTAAGTCTGCATAAAAATGCACATAAGATAGGTCTAGTGGTAGCTAATTTACGCATACGACTTTTAATTCTTTGAAGCCTAAACTCATGACAATTCTGTCCCAATATGGCAATATGCAAGGAACAAACGAGATTAAGTGCTATAGACCTATAGTGGATTCAAACTAGTAGTATCTTTATTATGAACTACTATCTTCATCTGTATAATCAAGAACATAAACCATAAATTATCATTCAATCTATGTGAAAGATACAACTTAATTTGAGAAGGAAAAAAAAACAAAAACAATCATGAATTTCGGGACTAGTCGGGATTTGGTACCAATATCCCGGTCCCGTCTCGGTACGGTACCGGTACCGGTACCATTTCAAATGGGACCGGGATCGGTACCATGTTTTAATTTCGGGATCGGTACCATCGGTACCGGGACCGGTACGGTACGGTACCAGCCCCATGCCCATCCCTGACATCATAAGATGGAAAGTGTTGTATTCAGGATAACATGTTATCTAAAATCTAAACTGCTGGGAACCATGAGTGTGTGTGTATATATGGTGTTAGCGATGATTTCCTAATTTCATATTCGCTTAATCTCAAGAAAAAGCTTAGTGTCTCAACGTTCCTACGCTTCAGTTTGCTTAGTAAGACTGTAAAATGTAGGCCAGACTGTTAAGCTCCATTGACAATTATATAGATCAACAGGTACATAAGTGGACTAGGCCAGGCTGGCCAAACAAACAAAAAATGTTTTGGTTAGTTTGACACTCAAGGCTGTAATTAGGAGTGGATAACAAGGATACAAGCTCCAGAATAGTTTTTGAGAAAAGAAATAAAGAAAGGAAAGAAATTTAAAAGAAGGGCAAAGGATTAAAACCCATCTCTTTCAAAAGTAGGCACAGCGACTAACAATTAAATTAAATAATGATGTCTAGTTGTTCGTAACTATTACATAATAATTAAATATGTTACAGTTAAGATAGACTGGAAACTGGAAAGGCCAGTTGCTTGCTTCATGCAGGTAACCTAACCGACTGACTTGGTCTAAAATATCTAATACTGGCAGGAGGGACTAACTCGTTCCTAAACTAGCCAAGCCCACATGTTATTACGGTTTGTTCGGTTTACTTGGTTCAGACCAAACCATGCACACTCATGGTTCCCAGCAGTTTAGACTTTAGATAACATGTTATCCTGAATACAACACTTTCTATCTTATGATGTCCATACTTGACTCATCTAAAATTTTTTCAAGTGAAACCTGAATATTTTAATCATATAACCGATGGCATTATTTTGGTCTACAAGATCCTTCTTACTTGGTATATGTTGAAAAGTATCCAACACATTTAACTAAAAAACAAACACTTCCAGACTTTCGCGGAAAAAAGGCCAAATAGAAGAAGAAAACAATTCTATTGCATGGACAGTACTTAGTAGAGAAGATGGAAGTATGAGATGTTTCACAAGTAAGTCATGGAACTAAAAACTGGTCAATCCTGGAAATTTTCAATCCTTTTCATTTTCGAATCTGGACAAGAACTCGTTGGAAAAACGATAATTATAACCATTACGACCTTCAATTCATTTATTTAAAATAAAACATACATATATACTTTCATCTCTAACGTTGGGTTGAAACCTTTTAGGTTACCAGGTTAGTTAGCATAAATTAGGAGCACCTTAGTCCTTTCACGAATCGACCACTTCTAGCCATTTGTAAAATCGTTCACATGTGAATCGGCTCATAGTTAATGACTTCCAACAGTGCTATCACTTCATTATTTTACCATTTCTGTCAATGTTAAGCAGTATAAAAGTGTTTGAAAATTAGTAAGACTATGTAAGTGCCGTTCAACGGGGACAGAACTAATAAACCTTGTAGATCTAGATAAACACCAATCTTGTCATGACAATTTTAGTTTCGTAAGTTGCAACAAAAGATGTGGTTTCCCAACATCTCATATGGCTTTTTTTCGCTTCTGTGGAGTGCCCCCTACTCTAGGAACCATGTGCTCTGAGCCATCACCCAATACATACAGTCCAACTCCAACACAACTTGGAATGGGAAAGCCAGTTTATGCACAACACAACTACCTCAATGCCCTCGCTTAAGGTACAAACAAGTACTACAAAGGCCAGTCAATCTTTGATATTGGGATTGTTCCAACTATCAGAGAAAGTAATACTTAATACAAAAATTGACATAACACAAGAGAGGCAACAATAACAGGGTATCTATAGAAATTACCTGAATGTAGAACTTCCGTATTTCAGAGCTATTAATATCATTCATCCCCTAAAAAATATAACATGGAAAATGAAGTATGTTATTATAATGTACAATGTAATGAAATAAAATAAAAACTTGACACTTGTAATACCAATACCTGGACATATAAGTCATAGAAATCACATACTTTATCTTCCATCTCATGGTCCATACTGTATATTGTTTTATGAGCTGCACACAGCTCCACAGTTTCGGTATTAAACCCATCCTGATTTTATGAGGCCATGAGGTTAAACACTAACTGCAGAATCAAAAGCATGAAACCAACAAATAGCTGCCACTGGTCCTAGTCTTTTTCAGGACCTTTAGTTTCGTATTTTCAAGATTCTGTATGTCATTGTATTCAGAGTGTGGTTTAATCTTATATGATAAAACGAGTCAATAAGAACCATATGTATATGAGCCAAACCACGGCTCAGTTCACCAGGTTGCAATGCTTTTAATATATATCATATATGTTACCGAAATTAACAGCCCTACCTTTTTTTTCCATTGATGGGCTCCTCAATTTGATCAGTTCAACAACCTCCTTTTCAATTTGACTAAACCTGAGAGCATCCCCTCCCCAGGCTGATAGATCAGATGGGACCAAATCCCTCAAGCATCTCTGTACACGCAGCATACAAAGAGAAGGGGGTGAGTAATCAAAGAAGTACAAGAACAGCATAGGTTGGACAACGTATCAGAACAGAGACATGTTGACCTGCCAATACTTTTTGTTCTTATTTTTTCCATAAATATCTAATATATTATTCATAATATAATATCAAAATTATTAGTCGCCTACCTTTTCAAAGTTACTCCTAAATATGAATAATTACTACTTGCCTACTTTTTTTTAAATAGAGCAACTTATGAGATTATCTAAGCTAAAAGGTACTTCGATTAATATCCAAACTAGTTTACTTCTTTCCAGTTTAGCAAGTTTCCTAAAGTCTTATCCATATGATCAATTAGCAGATATATATTTCCTGAACTGACCCATTCTAACATAAATGGGTAGACAATTTCGCTCTAAATAACTGTATCTTTGTAATTTAACTGAAGAGAAACAAAAAGTATTTCAATAACTGGTATATTCCTACCAAATGCCTCAAATTTTCTTAAGATACCTTCAGTGTTTTTGGCTTAAGCCAGTGCCCAAGAATGCTCGCAAGACGCGTATACAATTCATCTGATATTCTCCCTTGAGTTGAATGCTGATATTCCCAAAGCAAAGAAATAAGTGTTAAAAGTAAGTAAAATATTATTAGCTTCTTTTTCTTTTCTTATTTATAAAACCACAGCAAGCTTGCAGCCACACCTATAGTTCAAAAAAATATAGCCTGCTAAAGGGGTGGAATATATGTCATAACATGATCATGTTACATACCGCTAATCTGGCAACCGTCTTGAGCTTTTGCTTAAGTTCCCGTGGTAATTTGCTTTTAGTTGCCACTAAATGATCTGCATCTAGAACATCACCATGCAGCCGTCTTGCTGCAAAAGAAACACAAAGACAATACAATCTGATCCATGGTATTTCTGCTTGTAACATCCATCAAAATTAGATATCCCATGAAAAATTACAATTGACTGGACAAGTTAGAAGTCCCATGAAAAATTACAATTGACTGGACAATTCCATGGTATTTCTGCTTGTAACATCCATAAAAATTAGAAGTCCCATGAAAAATTACAATTGACTGGACACATAATGCAAAGGGAATAATTTGACTTTGCCCTGAATGTCTTGAATGCTCTTCTTAACATCCAAAAAGGGAATACTGTTATATCATTTTGTGTGCCTGTGTGTGTGTGTGTGTGGTGGGGGGGTTATTTCTAATGAGAAAAAGGAGGAACTTACAATCTACAACCATGGTTTCCATCTCCAAGAGCATACTTTCGAGCATTGACCCATTCACCATAACATTAGATTCATCCTTAATGTTTGTTGGCAAGGTACTCTATCAATTGCAAAAAGCAATATACATGTAAGAGCACAATTAAAGGTTCCACAAAATAATTAAGTGATACACTTATACCCCACTAACCCCATGAGCATGAGACGGTATAGCCAATTTCTAGTAGAACCCTTACATTTATGACACAACATAGGTATTGAGATTATGATTTTCCATAATATATTTTAAGTACTGTGCGACATTGAAACGTTGATAATTGTTTCAATTTATGGAATATGGGAGAGTACCAAAGCTATTGAGAAAGATTCGACTCTGAGGCCATTAGCCTATTCTGCAAACAGCATTTTCAAGCTTATACTACTAGAGAGTAAAGAAAGTCACACAAAAAAATACCACATGTATAAACCACATTTCCTACACACATAACACAGAAAATCGTAAAAGTTTTCATCACTTGCAAGCGAAAGCCTGGAGTTCAGTATGCTAAAGAAGTAAGCTATGAAGGGGAAGATGGAGTCAGGGGCATTTGGATGTGCGTTTTATAAGTCATCAACAATCAGTCTCTGGTTCTGGAACTATCGCTTTGTAATATTTGCAAAGATATTGTTTAATAGTGCAACAAAACTGATTTCTCAAGGGTAGATTAGATTAATTATATAACATTATTGTATTGATGCTTGATTGAATAATTAGTATGAGCCACAGCAAAACTGCCCAAACATTTAAACACCATCAGAAGCGATTATTTCAGCTTCAAGGAGAAAGGGGAGGTCTAACAAACCATTAACTATTATAATTGATTATCGTTATTCAATATCACACAACCATTTTAGAAATGAACATGCCACAATCCATTTGAAAACTGGAAAAGCTAACTATAAAATCAGTTGCTTCAATATTATGTATATTACGAAAGAAGTAATAGGGTGTGTATATGTGAGTCCGGTTGTGCTTGTGTGTATACAATAAATACTCACTGATGATTGCACTGTATACGGAACATTTAGGTCAGGAAGCTCAGATCTTGCGTTGTTGAGAGAATGTTCTTCAATGACGTGATGTGTTAAGGGTATGGCCTTCACCCTTGCATGTCCAATTTTTGTGTTTTTTGTGGCTTGAACAGCATTCACCACTTCCAGGACTTCTGATATAGCACTACTCTGTGTTTCTGGTCTCGCGGGAGATCTATAACCAGCAATTTGTATCACAAAGCTACGTTAACAAAGGGAATTATACGGCGGTATCAAATGAAATCTTAAGTGGAACATTACATTACAATACTAATAAGGTATGACCAAGTGCCAGTTACAAATTTTGTGATGAAAAATGAATGCACAGCCAACTAATATGCCAAGCTCCTCCCCCCTCCCCCCCCCCCCCCCAACACACACACAACCACCCCACCCCCCTCAAAAAATATATATATATATATATATAAATATAAACATTGTAGTAATAACGGCCAATCAAAGAATTAATATAGAAGGTAAAATAGCTTGCTAAAAGACCATTGCTAACAGAGTTTGCAGATTCTCACTTTTGCTCATCCGTCTCTTTCTTAAGAATGACATTGGAGCACTCGCTTCTAATCTTATCTTGAGAAACTTGCCGGTGCTGCAAGAATTAGAGAAAAAGGTTAATAATCAAGAAGGTAGAAAGACTAAATTTGATGTATCTCACAAGTAATCAGTCAAAAAGAATAATCATTCATGCCAAAGAACTGATTTAGAATATTAAGACTCCTGAAAAGGCATGCCAATGTTCATAGAAGGAACAATAATGAAACTAACATATAACCCAGATATATATCCAAAAAAAACTCCAGATATACAATGTACCAAAATGTCACAGCAAACCTCGAAATTATTATGATCACATAACACGTTTAATAAAAGTTTCTTTCACAAAAAAAATAAAATCAATTGGAAGAGTTTCAGATCTGTTTTGTCTTATAATATATAATTATTTAGCGTGTTCTATTTGAACTCTGTCTACGAGAGCAAACATGGAGAGCAAGATTTATAACCTATACTAATTCGGCACACTATTTAGGTTTTCTGGCTTGTATATAAGTGATCTATATGATTTAGAGGCTCTATCAACTTGGCAGCTGTATACAAAATAAATAACTGAAAAACCTGACTAAGATAGAGATAGCAACATGAATAAGGTATGGATAATGTTTTAATATCCATATAAGACGGCACGATGGGACAAGCCAAGAGAAATTTCAACAAGGAAACCCAAGAAATGTGTAAGAAAATATGCTTATATGCACAAACATATAATTTCACATTGGTGTTGTAAGTAAGGAAAGAAAACTTGCGGTCCAATCACTTGGAAAGGCCCAATATACAATGCTGAATCATTTGCTTGTATGCACCAAGCATATAATTTCACATTGGGTTGATAGCTAAAAAGGAGAAGCCTTAATATACTTCTATGGACTTGCCCTAAACGATTCAACATATTATATTGACCCTGTCCAAGTGATTGGAACACAAGTCACAATACAACTGTAAGAGTCTACTGGGAATCTATTCAAGTTGATACAATCACACATTAAGAACTATGGTCACTTCTATCAAAGATATTAGCTGTTCACTAATAGCTACCGGCTTTATGCAAAAAATCATAAAATATCCATAAAAGTAAAGAGTTTGGTTTGAGAGGGAATCGCTTACAGCCTCGTATCATTTAATAGTGATTCTGATGAAACATATCCATGTATGGTTTGAAAATTAAAGGGAAAACACTAATAAGACTCCAATGGATTTATTTTCCATAACGGGATTACCCAAAAATAAGTTATAAATGGTCAATATATTGGGTAAGGGTGTCCATATTGGTACCATTTTTTTTATTACCACACTGTACAACTTCTATTGCAAACAGTATAAGTAAACAATGCACAGAAGTGGTAGATTTATAAAAACTTGTGGTACTATTATCAATTCCCATTGGGTAAAGATCAGATATTGCATAATTAAGCCTACCCAATCTGGGCCTACATGCAAGTAATATGCTTCCTCACTTATAACTCTATAGTATTTCAAAGAAAAGAATAGATTTCATATATCCAAATAAGTGGATGATTTTAAGAAGTGCTAATTAGATAAGAACGCATGAGAGGACCAAGAACATTGTCTTCATATAAAATTGTTACAGTATGATAATACATCACAAACGTTGCACTATAAAGTTATTAATTTACGGGAACTCAAATAATTAGAGGAAGTCCATGAGCTAATGAATGCAACATATTATATCATCACAATTAAGCACAAAGATATTTACTAGGAAACTTGGATGCTTGGGAAAAGTCTATGGCTTAATGCATGCAAGTTGCTATATCCTCACTACTTAGAAAATTTCTTTAGACATTTGTATGAGTATGGCCCAAGTAAATATATGTGCCAAAATCCAAAACTTTGAGAAAAGCAGAGCAAAGATTTGTGAAGTTTATCTTTATTTCTTTAAAAAAGGTAATTTGACATAAAAGGGAAATCTAAAAATTTAATGGCATAACCAAGTAGCAAGAGAAAAATGAAGAATATATGTCGTATTGAAACTCCCTCACCAACACACTTCTATTTGCATGCATCTCATCACCATGATTGGATAAGTTAGTTTATCAGTGATGTGGGCTTGCCTAACGTGAAACAAATACCCTCTTTAAGAACTTATCTTCCTTGATGAGGTTTGCCTCACCATGGGACACGGGCCTTACTTATTCAAGGGAACTAAGAATTCTCGAGAAGCAATTCGTTGATTTGGGCACAGAGATCCTACGGTAGGTAAGCAAAAGGTAGAAGCAACTTGAAGGAATTCATCTATGGGCGACGTAGGTTTGCCTAACGTATTACAAACACCCTCGTCAAAAATTTATCTTCCTTGATGAGGTTCGCATAGGGGACACAGGGGCCTTACTTATTTAGGAGTTAAGAGGAGCCTCAAGGGGACAAGGGGCTTTATCATTTAGAGAAAGAGATGAGCCCGGGATCACTTCGTCAATTTGTGCAAAAAAGAATCCTATGGTAGGTATTCAGCGACTCTTCCACCGAGGGGGATTCTCATTATTGCAACTAATATTAAAAAAAGACACAAGGATATAAGAAATTGCTTTTATAAACTTTCCTAATAACTAAGGTAGTCATATTGTATGTTGCAATGACGACTCATGCTCACGCTCACCATAGTCAAATGGTTAACTTAAATAACATTTCTTCCATTTTTACTTTGGTTTATCATAACTATTTAGGGATCGAATGCTTGTTGTAAAGTATGACGGTGCCCAATGTAAAATGATCCTTTCGGTTTAAGAAATTATGAATCAACGAGTTGAAAGTAAAAATGGGAGAAAAGTGATTATTCTTAATAACCAATGACTCATCATAATTACTTCCTTCACGGAAAAGTAGTTACCAATAATTTTGATTTAGATTTAATAAAGTGGGATGTGTAAGGAAGCATATTTGCTGATTGACAATCTCATCATTAATATATGGCATTGCTCAACTTAAAGAGGGTACTACCATGTATAAAGAAGTCACTTCAAGGAGTATTGGTTCCTACTTTGAATTCTTATAATGAGATCTTGTTCCTCCAAAGATAAGTACATCCACCGACATATAGGCATGGCTTGTCAAGTTTTTTGTCTTATTTCACTTAGTGATCAACCTCATATACCCAATGGGCAGCTTGGTAAGGTATCATACCATTGAAAACGCTTTAGAAGTTGCTACATTAACATTCACATTGACGTATCGATAGGTATGCATACTTGATTTAGAAGAATCAGTTTTATTCATACTTCAAGTATCAAGATGCCTAATTAAAATCGGTTATCTAAGAATAATGTAGCACAACCGCAAACATTAAAATGCATATACGTCACATAAGATAAGATTGAAGTAGTAAAGTGAATAAGGGCAAGTTTAGAAAAAAGAGAATGTCAAGATATATAAGATAACATCTATGATTGTACCAAGGAGATCATGTGGGTTTCAAGAGTAATGTCCATTAACGATGACGAAGTGACTGGTGAGGCCAAAATAGCAACAAAAAAAAAAAAAAAACATGTAGACATGCATGAATTTGATTTTTAAAAAAAATCACCTAAACTTACACTTTGGTCATCATCTATCTTATATGTCTTTCCCTAGGAATGAAATAGACATGTCATAATATCATGTTACAGAAAAGGATTTATGGAATATAAATCATACATAAAATAAAAGATAATTTGAACAACCTATTATAGATAAATTATTTCATAAAAGTAGGCCCCCACGTATATCAACAAATATAACATCAATACATCAAGAATTATAGTACATATTTCCCAACCCTAGTCTTGCACTTGAAAAAACAACTTGATAGCATTTTGATAAGAGTTAAAATACACTTAAAACACATAACTTACAGTGGGCGACTCATCAGATTTGTAGTCTACCCCCTACTAAGTCGAACACCAAAGATGAAGAAATAGATTAAAAAAATTTACATGTAAAAGCATGAAACAAAAAGATTATAGCACTTTCCACATATAAGCTACAATATATGTAGTCGATACGAAACATGTCATGAATGCTCAAAGCTTATAAGGATAAAGCAAGTCAAAATAGACAAGTTGACAGATTCTTAAAAGTTAAAAGACATTCAAGCAGGGTTATAAGCTAGCAATGATGCATTACATGTTAAACATGTTTGATAGGTTCTCATCATCTTCATCCGAAAAAGATATCACAAGGCATGTTTGATATCATTAGTTGATTATTAATTTATTAAATAGCTCAAACCATTTTTGGACTCCATTGTCCATTGAAAATGCTACATTAAGCACTCATTCCGCATTCCTATGAGAATGTTCTAAATTAGTAACTTCAGTTGTGGGGTTCCCTGGGCTCCCAGTTATTCTTTCATTGGGAGCATTTCTTGGTAAAAGGCAATACTCCATCTGTAAGACCACCGAGCACAAGATATTTGTGAAATTATCAAGAACTTTTTGACCATTCAGGCAAAATTTAGAAATAACATCAGCATAGTAAAAGAAAGGATAGATTAACCCCTTAAGATCACTCAAACTATTAGGAAAGTTCATCAATAAAAAAGATTTGCAATGTTAAGCATTGGCATGACAAATATATTGGTGTATCCCATTCTAGAAGAGCATATTTATCAAATATAGAGCAGTAAACTTGTAAGTACATCCAAACAGTACTCTAAAGAGGATAGATGAATATACTTAGGTCCAAGATAATCATATTTGGAGAGGATGGTAAGCCTGACAATTGAAAGATATGTAAAATCATCTAAATATACTTAACTTCAAGCAGATGATTGTCTGATTATCAAAATCTGTATCCTGAAGTCTTATGTCGCAATAAACTTGTAAGTACATGTAATCTTTGATACCAAAGGAGTGTTTGGATGTGTGTATATACTACTTATTGCAAGTTTAAGTCCCAATGTTTGACTAAATCTGACTACAACTTTCAGTTTATTTAGGGCCAAGTAAAATCATCTAAATATCCTTAACTAAAAAACACATGATTGTCTGATTATTAACATCTATATTCTTAAGTCTTATGTCGCAATAAATACTTTAAAAACGGACATCCAAACACTACTCTAAAGAGGATAGATGAATATAATGAACTTAACATTATATACATTTAGGATTAGAGGCCTGGCTGGGGGATTAGTGGGTACCAAATGGTACATGGGATCAGGGGGTTCCCATCCAGTTACCCTTTTCTACATTTAGGATTAGAGGCTGGGCTGCACCGACGCTCTTCTGATTTGCGAGGGTTGCGGAGAGAAGCCCTTGCGTTATTCTTGCAATCTACAAAAAGGTGGTTTGTGTGACACCAAAAACATGACCTTCTCATCATAAAGTTATAACCTTTCTACTTGCTCCAACTATTTTCCCTAAAATCCATCATTTGTATCAGTTATGTGCGACTCGTGGTATATTTCCAACGCAAAACAAATTTTGCTTAAGTTTTTATTTTTATTTTTCTACAGGTGCTTTTATCAAATATGCTTAGGGAGATCACATTATGTATCAAGAGCATAAATCCTTTGGCTGACTTTGACCAGCCCTTACATAACTCACACTCAAACACTCTAGGGAACGTGAGCAACAAATAGCGAACCCCCTACGCAATATGAACACACATCGTTCATTTCCTTGTCCAAAATCACTTGATGCTCTAAATGCTTCCTCTGTATAGGAAGACTAGTACATACTTCTCCTCCTATCAAGTTACTGTACCTTTATTCGTATTAACCAAAATTCCCCATACATACAATTCCTATCCCCCTAACTAAACTCAAATCGCTAACTAAGAGATCAGTCAAATTCCACCAGCAAAATCCCCCTTCAAATCTTATCAAACAAAAAAAAAAACATCGAAAGTTCCTTTATGAGCACAAATAAACACAAACATACACCCGAACTTATACAATCTCTTAAAAAAATAATCACATCATGTCAAAATGGTCACTTCATATGTTCAAGTGTTCAACTTCACCTAAAAATTCCCAACTTCTAATCTTTCTAAGCAATAGAGCCAACCCCATTTCTACTTTCTTTATAAAACTTAGTCTAAAATCATACATTGACTTTCCGCCCAAATATGAAAACTATAACCAATTAGTAAACATCACTAATGAAGTGATAACTATTCCCAAATCAAACAAATTTCACGAGATTTGCACCAGTCTAACAATCAACTAACACTGATAAAGAGAACAAAATATAAAAAATTCAACAAACATCATATATATATATATTATATATATATATATATATGGGGGAAGTGAGTATGGGGTTGTCCCCCATCTAAGCTTAGATGGGAACCCCTCACATTTGATTTTTATAATCATGAAAATCAGGGGGGCCATGTATCTGTTTTAAATTCAAACAAATAATAAAATATTTGTATGTGAGGGGTTCCCCATCTAAGCTTAGATGGGGAACAACCCCATACTCACTTTTCCCATATATATATATATATATATAAAAAATATATATATATATATACATATATATAATATAAAATTGGCAATAAATAGTAACCTTAGGGTTAGGTGAGGAAGAAGAAGAGTTATCATCATCAACAACAGAAATGCCAGAATCTTTAAGCAATTTAGCCCATGAAACAATCGTTGTTTCACCTTCTTTCAACTCTACTTCAAATCTGTGCCTGTTTGAGCATGTTTCATCCACCAACAACCGCCCAACGCCACCAGCAGCAGCAGCGGTGGCTGCCCCATTACCATTCTTGTTTTCATTCTCCATTGCAAAAAAAGGAACAAACTTTATATCAGAATTGAGATAAAGATTGTTGATTGGAGACGGGTTTTTGGTGAGAGTGACAGAGGGGTTTGAAAATGTAGGTGGGGGGTGGGTTTTGAGTATTTTGCAGACTGTAAGACAAAGATTGCTATTAATTGATAAAGTGGGCACTAAAAATTTATTATGGGATCCTATTAATTAATCTTCTTAAAAATCTTGTTATATGTTGAGATGGGTTAGGTTAGAGAATATGTGGTGTTTTGATGGTTTTAGGAAATTTTTAGGAGTACTTTAGGAAGATTAATCATTTTCTATTGTTCTTCATCTCATGCAAAAATAGAAGCAACCTCTCTACTTAGGTAGAGGTAAGGTCTGCCTACATCTTAACCCCCATTACACAGTCGAGATATTAAGGCTCAAACCCGCAGAATACGACAGTGAGCAGTTTCTTTCTTTATTAGTTTTTTTTAGGTTAAGAAGGAAAAAAATATGTAATTCATGTAACATATGAATGGATTAGATAGTTTTTTACTTTTTTTTAAAAAAGAAAATTTTATTTTATCATCGGTATAAAATGATGAATTACCTCAAGGTCAAATATTTAACTACCAACCCTATTATATTTTATTTTTACTAATACATCCACAAATAAATATCTACTTTCATATATTTATCAATTAAAACATCTTTATCTTTATATAATATATATATATATATATATATATATATATATATATAAAAGAGTAGTGTGTAATACGACGAGTGAAATATATCATGGAAAAATACGTTACCTCCTCTGTCCCACTATTTTTCAAAATCTTCATTTTTCAACTTTGATCATAAATATATTTTTTAATGTTATGCTCGTACTTTTGAATTTTATACATATTGAGTTGGATCGGATCGGATCGGGGTAAAAATATCTCAATCTTTGCCCCAAATATGTGGAGAATCTATGAAGTACATATAACAAATCAACATTCGTTGCTACTATGGATATGATCATGAAAGCTATATTGTATCCAGAAAAAAACCAAATGATCCAGCAAGGAATTAGCCTAGTGGTAAGGTAAGCACTTGGTGACCTTAAGGTCTCAGGTTCGATCTCCACTGGGGACAAAAAATAATTCCTTTAAGGTACCCGTTACCAATGAAGCCTAGACCCATATGTGAAGTTTAAATACGCGAGTTCGATCCTTCGGGGTGCCCAGATCATGTGGGGATTAGGATGGAGGTATTTTACCGGCATCATATGGCTCATACGGGGTCGGTCAATAGGTATCCAATTGTGGTACCGGGGCTAGGATTTCCCCCATTACCCTTTTTTTTACTTTCATATTAGTTTTAACTAATATCAGTAGAGTTTATGTTCAGCATTCACTATCTCATTTTGGCATTGTTAGTCAGATAGCAACAATAGGTAACTGTTATGCCCTGTTGTTTACAATGTCATATGAAGTTACAGTGTTTACCCCCAAGTGACTTAGAAGAAGAGTTTGGCCTTGGCCTTGCTTTCCTAGCACGATCTTGGTTCGTGTTTTAGGAACATGTCCAGAATAGTCACTATACCAGTCCGGGATAGTCATTGACTCATTGCTATTCCATTCATTCAACACTCATACACCGTATGGTCTTTGTTAACTCCTACTCATGAATCTTCAACTGGTTGTTGCTAATATAAAAATCTTAAAGCCAAAATAAATACACCTATAAAACATACTTGCCTGACAAAACGTAATTCCTACACAAATCATTTAAATTTGGGCTTTACCACACCCAAAAAAGACTCCATGTCTCTGATTGTCTTCTCATCTCAAAATACAAACTGAATTCTTTGAAATAACTAAATAGCATACAAAATTAAGCAGGGGCCAATAAAGATGAACCAAGAATCCGCAGTGAAGGCCATCAGTGTTCAAGCTTTCACTAGTTCTCTATATGCAATTCAATAATCTTGACTTGCTCAGTTACTCATCAGTCACACATCCATTTGAAGCCGACTGGACATTCTTGATGTACTGGGAAATGAAAATGCACGTAAACATCAGACCAGAGAAAAAGATGACACATTTCCTCTTCAGGTCAGTTATATATATGTCAAATTTTTATTTTGATATGTGCTCATTATAAACTTAACATCAGGTGGTGTTTCGTTTTCTTATGCATTCAAGATTTTATAACGCCTTTTAGAGGCACCACGGTTGAAAGATTTTGGCATCAAAAAGTCAAATATGAAATTTTATTTCAAGCAATGAAGCATACCTTATAAAGAACACCTTTGGTAGCTTTGTATGGAGGGGGAGTCCATGTTTTTCTTCTTTCATCTAGTTCTTTGTCTGTTAACTGAACGTCCATTCTTCTCTTGCTGATATCTATGGTAATTATATCTCCATTTTCAATTAGTCCAATTGGACCACCTTCCTGCAAACATGATCGCATCCCAAATTAAAGATGTATGATATGTAACAAGTATAAACTCTAGATGATCTTAAACTGGAACTTTCTAATTGAAAGTGGCTGCACATTCATAGTTATAATAACTAATAGGCATATGACAAGTACCTGTGCTTCGGGGCATATGTGTCCAACAACATATCCATGCGAACCACCTGAAAATCGTCCATCTGTCAACAAGGCAACTTCCTGCAAGATCAAAGATATTAGCATTTCATCAAAATAAATTTATCAGGTGATATTATATTAGAAGATTTCACAAATTAACAAAGTACCTTTCCGAGGCCTGCTCCCATTATCGCACTAGTTGGTGTCAGCATTTCAGGCATACCAGGTCCCCCTTTAGGGCCCTCTCCTCTAATAACAACTACTTTCCCCTGAAACACAATTCCAAATGTTAAAAACCAAATGCTAATTCTGTCAAAAGACAAAAAAGTGGATCTCAACGAGTCTGCTTCAACAACGAAAAAAACTATCAAGGTTTCTTGATGGGAGCTTTAGTACTTCCGTGTTAGGCGAAAGAAGAAGAGTCCATATCTTGACTTTTGGCAATAGAACAAGTTACTTTTAAGAAGTTGTACTAACGATTAAAATACAAAACATGCAAATATAATCCTCCTAACGATAAGATTGTGATACTTGATAAGATCAAAAGATGAGATTAGGGGAGAGAATAAGTGGACTACACTTGTCAAATAGTCATGGTATTAGGAGGATTATTAGAAGGATTCTATGGAGGATATATCATTTCCCCGACTGACTGAGTGCAAAACGTGATCGATATCTACCTTAAAACTCGCTGGGTCTTCAGAGATGGCCGTAATCATAGACTCCTCCCCCTCAAATACGAGTGCAGGACCAGAGAAATATAACCCTTCTTTTCCTGTGATCTTAGCCACAGAACCTTCTGGTGCAAGATTTCCATACAATATTTGAATGTGACCGGTTTCCTTTATTGGGTTTGTTGGTGGTCTTATTATTTGCTGAGTAAGGACAAAAAGTTCTTGTAAGACATATATTACATAAATTTGATTGTCACGGGAAAAATAAGAAGACAAATTACCTGCCCTTCTGACAAAGGAGAAAATTCTTTTGCATTTTCTGCAAGTGTCTTCCCAGTGACTGAAAATTCCCGCCAAAATAAGTAAACACGCTAATAATGTATAATTCAATTTGTAAAAACATTTTTGACAAGGCCTACCAGTGATACAATCTCCGTCTAAATACCCCAGCTCTAAAAGGTAGCGTAGGACTGCTGGTGTTCCTCCGATCTAAACCAATTCAAAAATATAAAATCACAATGAAAAAGACAAGATAGCCAAAAATTAGAGGCCACAATATGGCAGCTTGGAAGTTGAAACAGGTGAAAATGAGTCAAATGGGTAGAGTCAGTTGGGCAGACCCACAAACATTTCTGTCTAATTTTTTATAATACACGTAAATAATATGTTAAATAAGATAACAATATTATACTATATTATACTTTATACTATATATTATATATTTAAACAATAATCTATAATTATGAATAGAACAATTTAGAATGTTGTATGCATAAAAGTGCACTTTTGAGGGAATTTGACCAATTTCACCCATTTAGTTTTTGCATATATTTTTTAACTTGGCTTTTGACCCGTATGAGACAAATCATAACACAGATTTGCCGATTCCAGCAAACACATGGAAAAAAATTTGAAATGTTATTTCCTTACAAGAACACTTCACACCTTATGTACGTCCTCCATGACGAACTTTCCACTTGGCTTAAGATCCGCTAGGAATGGGGTCTCATCACTGACCTTTTGGAAATCATCAAGAGTCAAACTCAAGCCGACAGACCTGAAGGAAAAGATAGCATATCATTTGAAGGACCAAAAAATCACAGAAATTCAGCTTCATGTGCCACTCACCTTGCAATGGCAATTAAGTGTAAAACCGCATTTGTGGATCCACCCAGGGCCATAACTATAACCATTGCGTTACGCAAAGATTTTGGGGTGATAATGTCCCTTGGTTTCAAGTCCATTCTAATTAAATTAAGAAGGTGTTCTCCAGCCGCATGGCATTCAAGTAACTTCAATGGATCTTCTGCTGGTGTCGAAGAGCTTTTGTATATAAAAAGATCAATCAATGAGTCAACAAGTTAAAGCAGAAATAACAGGAAACAGAAGTTAAAGAGATGACAATTTTGACTCAGTTAATTATAGATGAGTCGATTTAGGTCATGTTTGATATCTAACAAGTCAAACTGGTAAACCTACAAACATTAGCTTGAAAAAAAACTAGTTGAATGGGCCAAAACTTGCCCAATTGTACTTTTACTGTGTGAAAACCCATTAAATAATTGTTTTCAAAAAAGACATTCTTCATCAAATTATACATTTTCATAATACATCTATGCACTAGATAGTTTATTAAGTAAGACCAAAACCGTTTTGACTTAACCCAGCCCATACCAACTATTACTCATTTTGACCCAAGCTCATCCTTATCCATTACCCAACACCCCTGCACACCGCACAGGCATCTGTCAACTCTAAATTAAACTGTACAAATTTGCACCTGCGCGGAAGGGACATTCCCATTGCTTCAATGGCAGAGGCCATGGTGTTTGCTGTATACATTCCTCCACAAGCCCCTGCTCCCGGGCAAGAATTTTTGAGCACGTTTGTTCTCTGTTCATCGTTTATTTTACCACTTACAAATTCTCCGTATACCTGTATTAGTAGTAGTAAATAATATTGACATATGCAATAAAAACGAGTGACTTAGATAAAATTTATGTAAAATTATTGTAGTTAGTCTTATCGACATTCAAACTACCAAAATGTACAAAAATGTACCTGGAAGGCAGATACTATGTCGTACGTATGGCCTTCAAAATGACCAGGCTGCAAAGAAGAAAACAAAAGTTTACTAAACAAAAAGATACCATAGGAAACCCATGATGAAAACAAGTCAATTTTTGAGTAGCAACTAGCAAATTGAAACAAATCAAAACCTTGATGGTTCCACCATAAATCATTATACTTGGTCGGTTCAAGCGAGCCATTGCCATAATCGTACCTGGCATCTGCAAAGTTTGAACAGACTTAATCTATATGAAAGAAGAAATTACAAACCCCCATAAAAATGGTTACGTAAACACCCAAAAACAAAAATACAGTATGTAATACAAACCAACATCAGCAATAATAAGCAAATTACTGTATGTTTTATTTTCTTTTAGAACCAGAAGTAACCAAACACACCCACACACATTTATAATTTGTTCACTATGTGTTTAAACCCGCAACATCTTAGGTTAGACCGACACCTCGAATATCACCAAGGCAAAGTCATTAACACACTTTAGAACTAAAAGATTCCACATTTAAGATGTAACATTGAGTTCTGGAATTCAAACCTTAAACCCTTCAAAACCCCATTGTAGTCACTATATTGTTACTTTGACCATTTCAAGAATACAAAAACAAAAATAAGATATAAAAAAAGCTATCATCAAGATTCAAGATCAAACAATAATATCACAAATTTTATAAATTACATGTAACAAAAAAACATTAAAGATTAAAACTTTAAGAGGAAAAAAAAACTTACATTTTTGTCACAACCAGGAATGGAGATATTACCATCATACCATTGAGCAGACATAACAGTTTCAATACTATCAGCAATCAAGTCTCTAGATTGAAGACTATAACACATTCCTCTAGTACCCATTGAAATAGCATCACTTACACCAATTGTATTAAATCTAAAACCAATCATATTAGCCTTTTCAACACCTTTTTTAACAGCTTCAGAAAGCTTCAATAAATGCATATTACAAGTATTTCCTTCATACCAAACTGATGAAATCCCAATTTGGGGTTTCTTTAAATCATCATCTGAAAGTCCAACACCATATAATATGGCTTGTGCTGCACCTTGTGACTTTGGTTCAGTGATTCTTGAACTGTATTTGTTTAGTTTTTCAGATGGGTCAGCTGATTTTGTGGTGGGTGTGTCTGAAATGGTGGTGGTGGTGGTGGCTTTGACTGAAACTGTGTGGGGTTTGTGGATTGTTTTGAGTGTTTTGGATACGAAAATGGTGGGTAATGAGGGGAGTAATGAAGCTTGCATCGTGATGGTGGTTGTGTGACGGAGATACGGTGGTGATGGCGGTGGCGGCGGCGGTGATGGTGATGAGTGGAGGTTGGTGGGAAGATATAATTGGAGAGGGAAAAAGGGGAAGGAGAGTGTGGGTATGAAAGAAAGTGACTGCTTTCTGTTTGTAGCTTCAAAATATAGTTTCTTATGGTATTTGAGATTATGGGATCTTTGCTACTCAACTTTACCTAATTTGTTGCAATTAGGTCCTTGTGGCTTGCAATTAAGTTTCCCCGTCGGCTATTTAAAATAGGCATTTCTACTTCGAAGGAACTCTCTAGCGCGGACCCGGTAAAGACAACGTATGCTAGACCTCCCGCTGTCGAAACATGACACGAAGTTTCCAGCGAAATTCATCTTTGGGAAAAGAAAAAAAAAGGTCCTTGTGGCTTTCTAAAACAATTTTATAGTTAAGGATATTGGGAGTGAGGCGATTAGCACGACCTTTCACGCGCTAGGTCGGCCTTCCACGCGCAAACCGTCAACTAATCGCCGGTCAAACTACCCCGACCCCGGCAATTTAAGTTTCACACGTTCCATATGAGCCGACTGCTTCATTGTTGACTCGGTGGCTTTTTCAAAAGAAAAAAAAAATGTTGGACGACTCTAATTTAAATGATTTTTTTTTTCTTTTTAACTTATTTCTCTATTTAAACAACTTTGTTTTACATTTTAACTCACACTTTCTACTACTCTTTTAATATACTTTTTAAAAAAAATGTATCTCAACAACAATCCTTTCAACACCCCGGAATACCATCCATGCCCAAACACTACAAATCAACCCGATTTTATGGAAAAGCTTTTGCGTTTTTGCCGATTTATGACAAAATAAGACCTAGCTAGTTCCAAGTTTCACTATGTGACAGACTTTGATGTTAAGAAAACTCGCGGTCAACCGGGTGTCAAAAGATCAAAAATATAATCTTCTAACGATCCACATAACCAATGTGGTTTTTTATAATTATTTTAGATAATCCGTTTAAAATTTTCAAACATTATCTAACTATTCCTTTTTTATTTTGTATATTTCAAGGTTTAGATGCTCGCATCAACATGGACCTTAACTTCTTTGACGAGGATGATGAGTCGGTGTTCCAATAACATGTTGATGGTAGAGACGTAGCTAGAAAAGTTGCGGGCTCGTCGGGTTTATGAGGCAAAGGAAAGGGAAAGGCTAGGTACAACGAGAAATTTGACCATTTGTCAGTGAACTTTGATGTTTTGATGGACATTAGAAAGGAACGCATTGATATGTGAAAGGAAAAAATAGATTGGCTAAAATGAAGCTTAAGGCGAACGAGAACACGATCAAGCTCGCCGAGTTGAGAGTCTTGACAACCGACTACAGTCATCTTGGTTGACCCAAAAGATCAATAATGTGAAAGGCGCAACAAGACATCCGTGACAAATATGTAGACATGTGGTGGATCTAGTTTATTTATTAATGTTATTGTGTTGTTTTTTTAAGAAAATGATATATCTCCCTAACAAATAGCCTAAAGGTTAAAAATAAAATAAAAAAGGCTTGTTATTCATGTTTCCCTTATTTGGTACCCTATAAATGGTCATAGTCATTAGGTATCACGTAGATTTAGAATCAATTAATCATATTCGCATTTTTCATTCCATCATCTATCATAGTGGGATTGAGATCCTCTAAAGTTATATATAACTTTACTAATAAAGTTGGTGATTCTAACCATTGGATTAAAATCAAAGGGTCAAGATTCAAACATAATTTTTAAATCTTGACCTTTGATTTCAATCCAAAGGTCAAGATGCTTCCAACTTCACTAGTAAAGTTGAAAACAACTTTAGAGGATCCCATCTATCATAGTGGGTTCATCAAGATCCAATGATTTGTTAAGTTTGCAATGTAAATTCAAGAGATCCGGTGCTTGGCACATATGATGTGACAAACTGAAAAAAGGACATGGATTATTTTGGTCCAAAATGTTCACATTTTTGTCACAATATTCTAAATCCCGGCACGTACCGTTCGGAATTACCCGGTATTATCAGTACCGGTCGGTCGTCCGGTATGCTGTACCCGTTTTTTCCCAAGTATTTTTACTATTCCTTAACGCCGATATTTTTCGTTTTTGTCTGGTATTTCTGGTAATACCGATATTCTTTTTTTAATTATTTCTTATTATACTTATATTATTTTTTTTTGTTTGTGTACTTTAAAACTTATGTTTCGTTATGAAATATCTATGTAGTATTATTTTTGAGTGAATGGAAATTGTATTTTAACTATTTTCTTTATATTGTAACAAGTTTAATAACATTTAAAAAAAATAGTTAAATCGATAAATTAAAATAACCTAACGGTAATACGATGGATATGTGACAACTCGTAATTAATTAACAACGAGTTAGTCTTAATCTTGTTTAAGATTAGTCATTATCATAATCTCGTCGAATTTAGACTGTCATTTGACGTGGAACTATTAGACTTTTGGACTTTTGACTTAGTCAAATTTGACGTATCTTGATGACGTAGACTATTAGCTATCTAGACGAATGCCGAGTCTTTAAAATAACTTTAAATTAATATTTAAAGGTTATATCTTGAACAAAATAATTAGACTGTCTAGACTTAATATTATAAAGTTCCCTTTGACGAAACTTTATTGGCTTGTCTTGACTAAAATAAGACGAGGGAAATACCTTTACTTTATATTTTGACTTTTAGGTCAAACGGTAATTTATCGTAAGCATTTTACCAAATTAAGGGTATTAAAATTTTCTAAAAGAAGCCACATGGGCTTAAATTGGTTTGAAAGGCTGGGAGGGAAACAACAAACCCCCCCCATCACCCCTTTTCTTTTATGGCCTGACAAAACACACACACAAACTTTCTAAATTTCAATCTAAAGGGTTTTAGCAAGGAGCAAAAATCTCACCCCTCTTATCTCCCCCCTACTTCCCACCCTTCTCATACCTTGCACTCGTGCTCACTTTCTAAATTTCAATCTAAAGGGTTTTAGCAAGGAGAAATCAAAGGAGAATTCAAAGGGGATAATCATATTTCAATAATAATTAGGGTTTTGGCAAGAATCATAATCATCATCTTCATATTTCTTCATCAAATTTCTCAAGAACACCATTTTTGGTAAGTTAACTTTTATTCAATCTTTTGATTTTATTTAAATTCATTAAAGGGTTTATTTCAGAAATATAATTCGAAATAGAAGCCTATGAAAGTGGTATGAAATTAGGGTTTTGGTAATTAAAGGAAATATTGACTTAGAATTTAGTTTTTGGTCAAAATGATTGAAGTTGCGAAATGTTTTGATGAAATGGTAAGTTCAAAGTCTTTTGAACATGTTAACACTTGTTAGAAATGAAAGGTAGCGATTTGGAGTCGATATGGTTTGCTAAAAATGGTCATAAACCAGGTTTTTCACTCAGTCAGGTGGAACTCGCGCCGCGAGCCTTCCAGGTCGCGCCGCGAGTTTTGGTACAGTTTGTCATTTCAGATTTTTGACAACTGATGAACTTGAACCTCGTTTATACGAATTGATACTTTAGACTACTTTATAATGACAATGTCATTGACGTTAGTATTTTTGAGTCAAATGAAACGGACGTTTAAATCACATTCTCGGCTAGGGCATTCTAGGATTGATAGCTAAGTAGTTGTACGTAGGATACTTGTCGTCGTGAGATTTGATCCTCACCATTGGTACTCTTATCCTAGGTTTTGGATAGACGTGGAGACTAGACTGCTCTTATTCTCGGACTACTCATTCTTTAGCTCGTAGACTGCTAAGGTGAGTTTATGGCGCCCTTTTTCCTTTTACTTTGGGCCTGAAAAGCATGTACTGTTGTATACACTATTTATTAAATAAATGATTGTTTTGTGAGTATGCCATGTGATTTGGATACTTAGATCATTTGACTTAAATTTGCCATGTTGGGCTGTCGAAAATGTGTATACGTGTCATTTATTAAATGTTGGATAAAATGACGTTGAATTGCCGTGTGATGGCTGATAAAATTGTTTCTTTGTGTTTGACGAACTAAAATGATCCCCCTTATGTAGTTTTACCATTATGAGATTTTAATGGTAGTCTTGTCAGCTTTCGTACTGACAGTCTTGTATAAAAGGTCGGATCTAGATATACCGACTGATTTTGAAATAAAAGTATTGTTAGATGTTGTATTCTAACTGCGGCAGGTATATTATCTTTGTCAGACTTCGGTCTGTACAGTCATATATTATCTTTGTCAGACTTCGGTCTGTACAGTCATATATTATCTTTGTCAGACTTCGGTCTGTACAGTCATATATTATCTTTGTCAGACTTCGGTCTGTACAGTCATATATTATCTTTGTCAGACTTCGGTCTGTACAGTCATATATTATCTTTGTCAGACTTCGGTCTGTACAGTCATATATTATCTTGTCAGACTTCGGTCTGTACAGTCATATATTATCTTTGTCAGACTTCGGTCTGTACAGTCATATATTATCTTTGTCAGACTTCGGTCTGTACAGTCAGCATATAATTGTCGGACTTCGGTCTGTACAGTCATATATTATCTTTGTCAGACTTCGGTCTGTACAGTCATATATTATCTTTGTCAGACTTCGGTCTGTACAGTCATATATTATCTTTGTCAGACTTCGGTCTGTACAGTCATATATTATCTTTGTCGGACTTCGGTCTGTACAGTCATATATTATCTTTGTCAGACTTCGGTCTGTACAGTCATATATTATCTTTGTCAGACTTCGGTCTGTACAGTCATATATTATCTTTGTCAGACTTCGGTCTGTACAGTCATATATTATCTTTGTCAGACTTCGGTCTGTACAGTCATATATTATCTTTGTCAGACTTCGGTCTGTACAGTCATATATTATCTTTGTCAGACTTCGGTCTGTACAGTCATATATTATCTTTGTCAGACTTCGGTCTGTACAGTCATATATTATCTTTGTCAGACTTCGGTCTGTACAGTCATATATTATCTTTGTCAGACTTCGGTCTGTACAGTCATATATTATCTTTGTCAGACTTCGGTCTGTACAGTCATATATTATCTTTGTCAGACTTCGGTCTGTACAGTCATATATTATCTTTGTCAGACTTCGGTCTGTACAGTCATATATTATCTTTGTCAGACTTCGGTCTGTACAGTCATATATTATCTTTGTCAGACTTCGGTCTGTACAGTCATATATTATCTTTGTCAGACTTCGGTCTGTACAGTCATATATTATCTTTGTCAGACTTCGGTCTGTACAGTCATATATTATCTTTGTCAGACTTCGGTCTGTACAGTCATATATTATCTTTGTCAGACTTCGGTCTGTACAGTCATATATTATCTTTGTCAGACTTCGGTCTGTACAGTCATATATTATCTTTGTCAGACTTCGGTCTGTACAGTCATATATTATCTTTGTCAGACTTCGGTCTGTACAGTCATATATTATCTTTGTCAGACTTCGGTCTGTACAGTCATATATTATCTTTGTCAGACTTCGGTCTGTACAGTCATATATTATCTTTGTCAGACTTCGGTCTGTACAGTCATATATTATCTTTGTCAGACTTCGGTCTGTACAGTCACCAACTATTTCGATAGTTGATCCTCTCAAATTTCATGCTTTTCAGGTGACCATCAGTAAGTCTTGGAATCGTCTTTGGCATTATAGGGCCAATCTTTTGACTTTGGACGTACAATTAGCATCAGACATTGAGGGCTCTCATGCTTTTGGCTTTAATTGTATTTGACTGTCCAGACTTTGAACTTGTATTCTGTGGGCCCAGTTCCAAATGTGGATGACTTGTATCCGTATTTTGGGGTCCACATTTTGAACGATTGTACTTGTATTGACTTGTATTGGTATAAATGGATGTAATCTCTATTAACCTTCTGATTAGTATGCAATTCTTTGTTAACCCTGTATTTCCGCTACAACGGGGTGTGACAAAAATTGGTATCAGAGACACAGGTTATAGTTAATACCGAGTTTTTCCGCTGGAAAAACTCAATCTATAGCCATTTCGTTTCAAAAGGGAATCTAAGTCTAATTAGGTTTAGGATACTTATTTCAGGAGTTATATTATTTGTCTATAATTAGACCTAACTTGATCAACTACGTCCCGATTATGTAAAATAATATAAGGCTCGAAATAAATATCTTAGATTTTGTATATACGTTATGGTTTGAGCTATATTCACAACATACTGTAGATGTGGTGGGAAGGCTGCGGGTGACCCTATATATAAACATTGAAGGTATGTTAGGAATAGAAACTCAAATCGTATGTGTGTGCATAAGGTTTATATACGTGATAGTTTGGATTATATTAACAGCATATTTAAAATGTGGTGGGAAGGCTGCGGGTGACCCTATATATAAGCATTTCAAATATGTTGGTAATAGAAACCCAAACCAAATGTGTGTGATCTAGACGAAGATTTCTTTAAAACTCGAATTGCGTACTGTATCATCCATTTGAGACGTACTGCCTTATCCATTTGACTTATATGGATTCTTTGACTATCTTTTCAGACTAGTCATGTCGGATGGAGTTAGCTCAAATGCTGTTGTACCTTGTACACCTCCAGTCCCTGTCATAACAAACTCCATTCCTTATGTTCCTGACTCTTATGAAGAGGAACCAATGGAGGAATCGGGCAATGAATCACGCCCTATCAATATAGTATCAACATCCAGTGAATCTGGAAGTGAACATGTGTCTATCCATGTTCAATCATCTCTACCACTAGTAGCTCCAAATCAGAGGAGGGCTACTGAGGGAGCTCGTATCCCTTACGCTCCTAGAGGTCCTTATGTTGAAGGTCCATCTGCACCAGTTCAGGACAACTGCAGGTCGGAATATGCACCCTGACAAATGTTAAGGATGAATAACTCTCTCGTTCGTACTGGAGAAGTTATTGAGAGTCAAGCTCAAACACTGACTGGAGATTATCAGTAAGCTTCTGAAGCAAGGAAGGTTGCTAAGAAAGGGAAGGAGACCCTTGGGAGGTTGATCTAGATGCTACTAGCTTTAGAAATCTTGGTGATGGTCTTGCTAGTTGTAGTTCTTTTCAAGATATAATCTAATAATAATGACGTATAGTAAGCCTAAAACTTATAACAACTCGTACTCTCGTACTTTGAGATGTAGTCTATCTTTGTGGATGTAGTTTCCCACATGTCTCTGGATCGTATCACTATGACTTTGTAGTCTATCTTTGTGGAAGTATTCCCATGTGTTTCGGATAATATCCTCTTATGTCTTGAAAGACTACTTTCTGTGTTGTTCTTACGAGAAAACCTCTAAGTGACATTTTTTTTTATTTTATGTCTTAGACTTATGGCTCCAAAGACGCGAAGTATGGTCCCGAAGAGGGCTGCTCCAAGGAGAGCTACCCGATCAACTCCTCAAATTCCTCAAATTCCTAAAACCGAACAGGAAGAACCTGTGATTCAAACGGGATCAGAAGCTGCTGCTGTTAATGTGAATACTGGTCCTGAACCTACCCCAATTGCTGGTGGGGAAGATAATGTGGCCGCTTTTGTGACACAACAATTATTGGCTGCTATGCCTACCTTAGTCGCTCAGATCACGGCGAGCCTAATTGCTAACAAAAATCATCATGCCTCTGGTAGTGGATTTGGAAATGGTGGAAATGGCAAAAAGTTTAAAGCTGCCAGAAATAGGAAGTACACTGGTCCATACCCAAAATGTAACAAGTGTGACCTCCATCACAGGGGAGATTGTCCTACTTGCCACTGTTGCAAAAGAACTGGACATCAGGTAAAGTTCTGTAAGGAGAAGATACCAAATCAATGCTATGAATGTGGAAGCAAGAACCACCTACGACCGACGTGTCCACGACTTAATCAAGCCCCGAACAACAATGTTATAGTTCCGGAAATGAACAATGCGGGGATAATCAAGCTGGAAATCAGGGGAGAAATCAAGGAGGTCAAAGAAGAGGCCGAGTAATTGCGTTGGATGCTGCTGTCGCATGACGTAATCCAACGTTATGATAGGTACATTCGTACTCAATAATCATCATGTTTTTGTGTTATTCGACTCTGGTGCTGATAAAAGCTTTATATCCTTAGAATTCAAGTCTCGATTTAATATAGTAGCTATCCCCATGAAAGAAACTTATGTTGTCAAATATGCAAAATGGTCAAAAGTACATTGCTAGAGATCATCGGGTAGATTGCAATTTAACGTTGTCTGGTAAAACCTTTAAGATAGGTCTTATTCCCATAGAACTAGGAAGTTTTGACGTGATAGTTGGTATAGACTGGTTGTCTAAAGTTCGCGCTGATATTGGTTGTTACGAGGAGGCTGTGAGAATACCTCTACCAAATGACGAAACATTGATAGCGTAAGGAGACAAGTCAAGGAAGGAATTGATTTTGGCGTCGGCGATAAAAGCGAATAGATACTTATAAAAAGAATACCCTGCTTTCTTAGCATTAGTAGTAGAAATAAAACCAAAGGGTAAAGACATGAAGGATATTCCAGTAGTTAAAGATTTTCCAGAGGTATTTCCTGAAAATTTGACAGGACTTCCACCTCACAGACAGTTGAGTTGGGAATAGATTTGGTCCCTGGAGCTGCACCCGTAGCCAAGGCACCCTATCGCCTTGCGCCGTCAGAAATGCAAGAATTTTCCAAACAACTTCAAGAGTTGTTGTCTAAAGGACTAATTCGTCCAAGTTCATCACCGTGGGTATCATCAACTCAGAGCCAGAGAGACGGATATTCCTAAAACGGCCTTCAGAACTCGTTATGGTCATTATGAGTTTTTGGTTATGCCGTTTGGTCTAACAAATTCACCTACTGTGTTCATGGACTTAATGAATCGAGTATGTCGACCGTATCTTGACAAGTTTGTCATTGTATTCATTGACGACATACTGATATACTCAAGGAATAAAGACGAACATGAAGGTCGTCTGAGAACCATTCTGCAACTGCTCAAGGATCAAAAGTTGTACGCGAAATTCTCAAAATGTGAATTCTGGGTTAAAGAGGTACACTTCTTGGGTCATGTAGTGAACAGGGATGGGATCCACGTAGATCCACCTAAGATTGAAGCAATAAGGAAGTGGGAAGCCCCTAAGACTCCGACAGAAATCCGCCAGTTTCTTGGATTGGCTGGATATTATAGGAGATTTATTGAGAACTTCTCAAAGGTTGCTCAACCTCCAACGTTGTTAACTCAAAAGGCCAAGGAATTTATTTGGCAGGATGCACAGGAAGAAGCATTTCAAACGTTGAAAGACAAGCTCTGTAATGCTCCTATTTTAGCGTTACCAAATAGAATTGAAAACTTCATGGTATATTGTGACGCATCACCTCAAGGCATGGGATGTGTACTTATGCAGGAAGGTAAGGTCATTGCTTACGCTTCAAGACAGCTCAAAATCCACGAAAGGATAGAGTTTTGGATGATCAAAAAGAGACCCTACAACCAGGGCGTATCGAGGAAGAAGCATTGTGGAATACTGAACGTTTATTTGAATTGGACGGCGATGGGATCCACGTAGATCCACCTAAGATTGAAGCAATAAGGAAGTGGGAAGCCCCTAAGACTCCGACAGAAATCCGCCAGTTTCTTGGATTGGCTGGATATTATAGGAGATTTATTGAGAACTTCTCAAAGGTTGCTCAACCTCCAACGTTGTTAACTCAAAAGGCCAAGGAATTTATTTGGCAGGATGCACAGGAAGAAGCATTTCAAACGTTGAAAGACAAGCTCTGTAATGCTCCTATTTTAGCGTTACCAAATAGAATTGAAAACTTCATGGTATATTGTGACGCATCACCTCAAGGCATGGGATGTGTACTTATGCAGGAAGGTAAGGTCATTGCTTACGCTTCAAGACAGCTCAAAATCCACGAAAGGATAGAGTTTTGGATGATCAAAAAGAGACCCTACAACCAGGGCGTATCGAGGAAGAAGCATTGTGGAATACTGAACGTTTATTTGAATTGGACGGCGATGGGATCCGACATGTTAAGGGCAGAGTGTGGATTCCCAAGTATAATGGACTTAGAGAACTCTTAATGAACGAGAGTCATCGATCTAAGTATTCAATCCATCCTGGTGCTGACAAAATGTACCATGGACTAAAGGAATTTTATTGGTGGCCTGGTATGAAAAGAGATATCGCCACTTATGTCTCAAAGTGTCTAAATTGTTCAATGGTCAAGGCGGAGTACCAAAAGCCTTCTGGACTGCTCCAACAACCCCAAATTCCTGACTGGAAATGGGAACAGATTACTATGGACTTCATTACAAAGTTGCCTCGAACCTTGAAAGGTTACGATACTATTTGGGTCATTGTTGACCGATTGACGAAGTCTGCACACTTCCTTCCCATACGAGAGAATTGGAAAATAAAGAAATTGTCTCAATTATATATTGAGAAGATCGTGTCACTTCATGGCGTTCCTGTGTCTATTATCTCGGATCGTGATGGTCGTTTTACTTCACAATCTTGGAGATATTTTCAAGACGCCTTAGGCACTCAGTTGAATTTGAGTACGGCTTACCATCCCCAGACTGACGGACAAAGTGAACGTACCATTCAGACGTTGGAAGACATGCTTCGTGCATGTGTCATCGATTTCAAAGGTAGTTGGGATACCTTTTTGCCGTTAGCTGAGTTTTCATATAATAACAGCTATCACGCAAGCATAAAGTGTGCGCCTTTTGAAGCTTTGAATGGGCGGAAATGTAGATCGCCTGTTTGTTGGCTTGATGCTGGAGAGCGTCGTTTGTACAAATATGGACTGGTTCAGAAGACTACTGACCAGATTGTTGAAATTTTAGACCAACAGCTCAAACAACTTAGACGTAGTCGTATCAAATTGGTCAAAGTTCGTTGGAACTCAAAGCATGGTCCCGACTTGACTTGGGAACGTGAAGACTATATGAGGGATAAGTATCCTCATCTTTTTACTGAGCAAGACTTGATTTCGGGACGAAATCCTTAGAAGTCGGGGATGCTGTGACAACTCGTAATTAATTAACAACGAGTTAGTCTTAATCTTGTTTAAGATTAGTCATTATCATAATCTCGTCGAATTTAGACTGTCATTTGACGTGGAACTATTAGACTTTTGGACTTTTGACTTAGTCAAATTTGACGTATCTTGATGACGTAGACTATTAGCTATCTAGACGAATGCCGAGTCTTTAAAATAACTTTAAATTAATATTTAAAGGTTATATCTTGAACAAAATAATTAGACTGTCTAGACTTAATATTATAAAGTTCCCTTTGACGAAACTTTATTGGCTTGTCTTGACTAAAATAAGACGGGGGAAAGTACCTTTACCTTATATTTTGACTTTTAGGTCAAACGGTAATTTATCGTAAGCATTTTACCAAATTAAGGGTATTAAAATTTTCTAAAAGAAGCCACATGGGCTTAAATTGGTTTGAAAGGCTGGGAGGGAAACAACAAACCCCCCCCATCACCCCTTTTTCTTTTACCTGGTCGACACACACATAGAAACACACACACAAACTTTCTAAATTTCAATCTAAAGGGTTTTAGCAAGGAGAAATCAAAGGAGAATTCAAAGGGGATAATCATATTTCAATAATAATTAGGGTTTTGGCAAGAATCATAATCATCATCTTCATATTTCTTCATCAAATTTCTCAAGAACACCATTTTTGGTAAGTTAACTTTTATTCAATCTTTTGATTTTATTTAAATTCATTAAAGGGTTTATTTCAGAAATATAATTCGAAATAGAAGCCTATGAAAGTGGTATGAAATTAGGGTTTTGGTAATTAAAGGAAATATTGACTTAGAATTTAGTTTTTGGTCAAAATGATTGAAGTTGCGAAATGTTTTGATGAAATGGTAAGTTCAAAGTCTTTTGAACATGTTAACACTTGTTAGAAATGAAAGGTAGCGATTTGGAGTCGATATGGTTTGCTAAAAATGGTCATAAACCAGGTTTTTCACTCAGTCAGGTGGAACTCGCGCCGCGAGCCTTCCAGGTCGCGCCGCGAGGTGTAAAGACGCGCCGCGAGCCTTCCAGGTCGCGCCGCGAGCCCCAGGTCGCGCCGCGAGCCCCAGGTCGCGCCGCGAGCCCAGGTCGCGCCGCGAGGAGCTGCCCAGGTCGCGCCGCGAGCCAACTTGGTCGCGCCGCGAGTTTTGGTACAGTTTGTCATTTCAGATTTTTGACAACTGATGAACTTGAACCTCGTTTATACGAATTGATACTTTAGACTACTTTATAATGACAATGTCATTGACGTTAGTATTTTTGAGTCAAATGAAACGGACGTTTAAATCACATTCTCGGCTAGGGCATTCTAGGATTGATAGCTAAGTAGTTGTACGTAGGATACTTGTCGTCGTGAGATTTGATCCTCACCATTGGTACTCTTATCCTAGGTTTTGGATAGACGTGGAGACTAGACTGCTCTTATTCTCGGACTACTCATTCTTTAGCTCGTAGACTGCTAAGGTGAGTTTATGGCGCCCTTTTTCCTTTTACTTTGGGCCTGAAAAGCATGTACTGTTGTATACACTATTTATTAAATAAATGATTGTTTTGTGAGTATGCCATGTGATTTGGATACTTAGATCATTTGACTTAAATTTGCCATGTTGGGCTGTCGAAAATGTGTATACGTGTCATTTATTAAATGTTGGATAAAATGACGTTGAATTGCCGTGTGATGGCTGATAAAATTGTTTCTTTGTGTTTGACGAACTAAAATGATCCCCCTTATGTAGTTTTACCATTATGAGATTTTAATGGTAGTCTTGTCAGCTTTCGTACTGACAGTCTTGTATAAAAGGTCGGATCTAGATATACCGACTGATTTTGAAATAAAAGTATTGTTAGATGTTGTATTCTAACTGCGGCAGGTATATTATCTTTGTCAGACTTCGGTCTGTACAGTCATATATTATCTTGTCAGACTTCGGTCTGTACAGTCATATATTATCTTTGTCAGACTTCGGTCTGTACAGTCATATATTATCTTTGTCGGACTTCGGTCTGTACAGTCATATATTATCTTTGTCAGACTTCGGTCTGTACAGTCATATATTATCTTTGTCAGACTTCGGTCTGTACAGTCATATATTATCTTGTCAGACTTCGGTCTGTACAGTCATATATTATCTTTGTCAGACTCGGTCTGTACAGTCTTAATATCTTTGTCGGACTTCGGTCTGTACAGTCAGCATATAATTGTCGGACTTCGGTCTGTACAGTCATATATTATCTTTGTCAGACTTCGGTCTGTACAGTCATATATTATCTTTGTCAGACTTCGGTCTGTACAGTCATATATTATCTTTGTCAGACTTCGGTCTGTACAGTCATATATTATCTTTGTCGGACTTCGGTCTGTACAGTCATATATTATCTTTGTCAGACTTCGGTCTGTACAGTCATATATTATCTTTGTCAGACTTCGGTCTGTACAGTCATATATTATCTTTGTCGGACTTCGGTCTGTACAGTCAGCATATAATTGTCGGACTTCGGTCTGTACAGTCAGCATATAATTGTCGGACTTCGGTCTGTACAGTCATATATTATCTTTGTCAGACTTCGGTCTGTACAGTCAGTATATAATTGTCGGACTTCGGTCTGTACAGTCATATATTATCTTTGTCAGACTTCGGTCTGTACAGTCATATATTATCTTTGTCGGACTTCGGTCTGTACAGTCATATATTATCTTTGTCAGACTTCGGTCTGTACAGTCATATATTATCTTTGTCGGACTTCGGTCTGTACAGTCATATATTATCTTTGTCAGACTTCGGTCTGTACAGTCATATATTATCTTTGTCGGACTTCGGTCTGTACAGTCATATATTATCTTTGTCAGACTTCGGTCTGTACAGTCATATATTATCTTTGTCAGACTTCGGTCTGTACAGTCATATATTATCTTTGTCAGACTTCGGTCTGTACAGTCATATATTATCTTTGTCAGACTTCGGTCTGTACAGTCATATATTATCTTTGTCAGACTTCGGTCTGTACAGTCATATATTATCTTTGTCAGACTTCGGTCTGTACAGTCATATATTATCTTTGTCAGACTTCGGTCTGTACAGTCATATATTATCTTTGTCAGACTTCGGTCTGTACAGTCATATATTATCTTTGTCAGACTTCGGTCTGTACAGTCATATATTATCTTTGTCAGACTTCGGTCTGTACAGTCATATATTATCTTTGTCAGACTTCGGTCTGTACAGTCATATATTATCTTTGTCAGACTTCGGTCTGTACAGTCATATATTATCTTTGTCAGACTTCGGTCTGTACAGTCATATATTATCTTTGTCAGACTTCGGTCTGTACAGTCATATATTATCTTTGTCAGACTTCGGTCTGTACAGTCATATATTATCTTTGTCAGACTTCGGTCTGTACAGTCATATATTATCTTTGTCAGACTTCGGTCTGTACAGTCATATATTATCTTTGTCAGACTTCGGTCTGTACAGTCATATATTATCTTTGTCAGACTTCGGTCTGTACAGTCATATATTATCTTTGTCAGACTTCGGTCTGTACAGTCATATATTATCTTTGTCAGACTTCGGTCTGTACAGTCATATATTATCTTTGTCAGACTTCGGTCTGTACAGTCATATATTATCTTTGTCAGACTTCGGTCTGTACAGTCATATATTATCTTTGTCAGACTTCGGTCTGTACAGTCATATATTATCTTTGTCAGACTTCGGTCTGTACAGTCATATATTATCTTTGTCAGACTTCGGTCTGTACAGTCATATATTATCTTTGTCAGACTTCGGTCTGTACAGTCATATATTATCTTTGTCAGACTTCGGTCTGTACAGTCATATATTATCTTTGTCAGACTTCGGTCTGTACAGTCATATATTATCTTTGTCAGACTTCGGTCTGTACAGTCATATATTATCTTTGTCAGACTTCGGTCTGTACAGTCATATATTATCTTTGTCAGACTTCGGTCTGTACAGTCATATATTATCTTTGTCAGACTTCGGTCTGTACAGTCATATATTATCTTTGTCAGACTTCGGTCTGTACAGTCATATATTATCTTTGTCAGACTTCGGTCTGTACAGTCATATATTATCTTTGTCAGACTTCGGTCTGTACAGTCATATATTATCTTTGTCAGACTTCGGTCTGTACAGTCATATATTATCTTTGTCAGACTTCGGTCTGTACAGTCATATATTATCTTTGTCAGACTTCGGTCTGTACAGTCATATATTATCTTTGTCAGACTTCGGTCTGTACAGTCATATATTATCTTTGTCAGACTTCGGTCTGTACAGTCATATATTATCTTTGTCAGACTTCGGTCTGTACAGTCATATATTATCTTTGTCAGACTTCGGTCTGTACAGTCATATATTATCTTTGTCAGACACACTGTAAACTCACCAACTATTTCGATAGTTGATCCTCTCAAATTCATGCTTTTCAGGTGACCATCAGTAAGTCTTGGAATCGTCTTTGGCATAATAGGGCCAATCTTTTGACTTTGGACGTACAATTAGCATCAGACATTGAGGGCTCTCATGCTTTTGGCTTTAATTGTATTTGACTGTCCAGACTTTGAACTTGTATTCTGTGGGCCCAGTTCCAAATGTGGATGACTTGTATCCGTATTTTGGGGTCCACATTTTGAACGATTGTACTTGTATTGACTTGTATTGGTATAAATGGATGTAATCTCTATTAACCTTCTGATTAGTATGCAATTCTTTGTTAACCCTGTATTTCCGCTACAACGGGGTGTGACAGGATACCACCCCGAAATGACTAAAAAACCAGTATTTTAAACATTGCTTGTCACATTGCATATCTTGGGTTGAAGGATTGCATATAGATGTCGAATAAAAATGCGATACCGGGAAGAGGGAGAAGTGAAGTTTTGAGCTCAAGTATTGAACCATTTTAAATCCATACAAAAAGAAAAGATATGAATTTGTCGCATCATTTATGCCAATTCGTTCAAGTTGTATACGTAATCACTAATCATTGGCGTATACATGTATTAAAATAATGGAATTCTTATAAAAATTGATCGCATTTCCGTAAATTAAGAAAATATTTGATTTTTTTAGAATTCTAGATACGTAGATTTCTTTTATTATTATTAGTTAAGTTTTAACATATCTTTCTTTGACAATTTGTTCCTTTATATAAATCATAAAATGAAAATGTTTATTCATAAACCTTTGATGGACTTCCAAGTTGCAAGTTGAATTATTTAAAAATTCTTTCAGTACTACTCCTATTTCGTTTTATCTTCCAATTAAATAATTAATTTAACAATAAAAAATTGTACAGGTAACCTTGGCGCCACGTTCATACTTTATAGTTTCAAACCGACATAGTGACAAATTCATTATTTTAAGTTTTTAACACCCATACATATTTTTTTTGTCTTATTACAATTACTACCATATTTTTCTTAATAATAATTCAAATTTCTTAATTACGATGTCATCCCTTTGACCATACTCAAATATTGCCTTTTTATTTCATACTTCAACACAAATCTGCCATTAATATCCTCACTTGGGTTTTTCATTTGAGAGAAAACCCACATCAAATCTGTTAGCTTTTTTGTAATTTACATAAGTTGATGGTGAATTAGAGCCATGGATGCTGCTGACTCATCATCTTCTTCACTTAGCTTCCGTGAACTTGATGATGTCTTCTTGCAGGTAACTTGATAATTTGATACACCCACCAAGTGTTTGTGTTAAAATTGGGTTGTTTTTAAGTTTTGGAATGGTTGCTTGTTGACTTTTGAGGTCAAACTTGGCTGTTTTTATATGCAAAATTGGTGTTGGTTTTGATGTAACTTTGACACCAAAAACATTTTTATGTGTTGTTGGAGTTATGTCTTTTGATGGGTTATAAATGTTTTCTTGAAGTTTCTGTTTAAAATGAAGTTAAGTTTGATTGTACTAGTTAATAATGTGTTGACTTCATAAGTCAAACTGTACATTCTCCAAGAGCCAAGGCTATTGAGCTGCCCAAATTTGATTATTTTTTTCTTCCAGAAGGTAATAAGATCAATTAAGTGCTTAAACTGTAAATTATTTGTTGTGTATATGATAGAAGAATATAGTTTTGCATAATAAATTTGTTTGAGGAAACTAAGGATGCAAATTTTTTACTCATTTAAGTAAAAAACCGAAAACCGAATTAAGAGATGGTTTGGTTTTTTCAATTTCCAAACGGTTCGGTTTACGGTCTAAAAGGATTGAAACCAGACCGTGAACACCCCTACATCTTTATGGTATAAGGATACTTAAATTTATGTTGTTACTTTCATTGTTACTTTTGTTGAGCTAAAGTATACTTGAATTCGTCTTCCGATTTTGCGTTTATAGATGTAAAAGAAAACTAACAAACTTTTGCTAAGGAACCTTCATCTTAAATTTGGACCTGAACATATCATTCATCTCTTCAAGAACATTGTAGCATTTTTAGCAAAATTTATTAATTTGGAGATGGTTTGTTTACATGAAGGGAGTAATACAACCATACATAAAATTTTAAGAACATGTTTTACAATTTTTTGTTTGCAGATGAGTTCATTCCGCATCATCTTTTGGAAACATAATAGTAGTTGATTTATGTATTTAGAAAACACAACTTGCTCATTTAAAAAAGAGTATGATGCTCTGTGCTTATCTTATTAACAATGTTTAGTGATAACAATGTTTCATTTTCTCCCAGTATTCCATGTGACATTGGAAGTAAGCTTTCCAAGCTTAAACAATTATTGTACTGATATTAATTTGAATGAAGTCCTTGAAGCAAAGATTTCTTTTTTAGCTATATTTATCATGACGAAAGGATGACTAAAACCATGTAGTTTTAGCGAGTATTCTAAGTCGAAAAATCGAAATTATCACTTTTGTTGACCTACATGAGAAGCTTCTTTTGAAAGACCAACAAAGGTAATTGTTGGTCAATCGAAAAATTGTGGGAAACTCTAGATTCTTTGAGGTTTTCAAGGTAACAAAAGATATAGATATGTAGTTTATTAAGGAAAGAATGTCATGGTTAATTATTTCCATGTCTTTGCAAGCCAGTTTGTGGGTTTAGAAGTCGAGTGTACTTTAACTTATTTATGTGAAAATCTGATGTTTTATCTCTTTTCAATTGATTCAGTCTCAAGCAAGAATATGGATTGGTGAAGTGCTGCACACAAGATTTGATGAGCAAATAAGCATATGTGATTTGCTTTCTGACGGGGAGCTACTGTAGGTTCTTACCTTTCTGTTGATAAAGACTTAACCTTATAAATATGTATTGTAGAAATACTAGGAGTGTAAGTTCCAAGATTTTAAATGGATGCCAACATTTAGGCCTTCAAAGATCAAAATATAACCCAACATTGATTGGAGAAGTAACATTATCAGTTGAAGTTACAATAAGCAAGGCTCGCATCACATCTAAAAACCATTTTTTCTGTGTCTTAAACCATTTTCAAAGTCAACCAAGAGCATGGTTTCTATATCTTCAAGTGTCACATATTCACCCTAGGAATTTGCGAACTTTAAAATTTTCTTTTACTGTTTGTCATTTTCAATACAATTGTTATTTTCAACATTGGTAGTTTTACTTTTAATTTGGTCTGTCAAGATATCTACAAATCTGTAAATTAATTTCAAATTTAAAGCTCATATATAGCGGTTCACCCTGAAGTCAAGGTCAAAGTATGGAAACCATAAGAGAATTTTTGAAGTGGTAAGTGGAATCAACATGTATGGTCTATGACTGGTATTATTTTGGGTAAAGAGTTACCCCGATCAATATAACCTATGGCTATATTATTTGTTTATGACTTTAATGATCTTATCTGATGTAACAGATTTGATGTTTCTAAAGCATTATGGAATATGTTGTTGGTCAAATATATGGAGCTCAACAATTTTAAAGCTAATAAGCTTATACCGGTTGATACAAGGAAGAGCAGTGGTAGATATAGGCCTTACTCAAACGTTGATTCATTTTTGAAGGCAAGCATCTTAGAAAAGGATTCTTTGCAACTATTGCACATATTAATACTGTTCTGATAATTGGTTTTAACTTAAATGCATTTCAAGTAAAAACAATAGCATCTTTTTTTTGTTGTTGTAGGTATGCAAGGTTTTGGGATTGAGTGGTGTAGATCTTTTTTCCCCATCTGATGTTGTGGAGAAGAAAGACACTCGGAAAGTATGTATATGTATACGGTCTCTTTCAAAGAAAGCTAGGTCTAAGCAAGTAAATGTAAGTAATGCTACATATCCTCACTGCTGCAATTTTATTGTTACTTAATCATATGAAATACCCCCCCCCCCCCCCCCCAACCCCCCTGATTGTTATTGACCTTTTCATCATAAGTTCATATTCTCCAAATACATGGTGGCGTAAACTTGTTCTGTTATCAGTGGCGATTACAGGATATCTGACTAAAGTCCGAACTAGATTTATATATGCTTTTGTTTTGTTCCATGTTTGTTAGTTTTGTTGTGTTTACCCACTAATCACAATATCTTACAAAGCTGATTTTGTAAATATTAGAAATAGTTTTAACTTAATACATGATTACAACTTTTCTCATGTTAGGTCCCAGACTTTGACATTGTCACCAAGACAGTAGCAATGCCCACAGATGTAGTTACGTGCATCAGAAGAAGCTTGGAATTATCAACATCCAACGTTTCTCATGGACAAACTAAACATTCAAGATTGAAAATTAGGCAGGTATTTGAACTTCTTGAGACAACTTAATCTCTCTCTGTTGGCTATAAAATAAGTGCCCACTCCCCAAAACATTATATACACAGCTTTCGATCAGCACCTTTTTGTGAACATGATGGAGTTCTTGTTGAACTTGCTTGGGAGCACTTTCAACTCATTTATGTGAAACTTGTTCAATAAAGGTCATATATCATTGATAAACTCTAAAACCTAGCTAGCACTGGAAACAAGGAAAATGGATGTATAATCGAGTATTTACTTTATAATAAACTGCTCCATCTGAAAACTTTGGATAGTCACCTTGATAAAAGCTTTTGGTATATATTTACTGCATTATTTATTTATGAAATACATAAAGTATTGGACAAAGAAAGTGTTGGCATTTCAACAACCTTTTGATCATCGAAAGCCACATGTTTTGACATGTAACATGTTACCCAACAGACCCAACTCAAGCATTTTCCAATTATACAGTTCTGTTCTAAATATCGCTACTAAGAGTAATACTTTTGGCTTCTATGTAGAAAAACACCTTTGTATCACATATACAAGACGACGAGTCATGTGTTGAAGAATCTGACGAGGAAAAAAGCAATTATTCAGGGACTTCATATGCAGATTTTCTATATTTAGAGTCAGTAGAGTCGCAAGACACAATTGATAAGTATGCGCTGACTCAAGAATCACAACAGGATGATACCAGGAACCAAGAAATCAATGAGTTTGCACATACACCAGGATCAGCTGAATCTCTTCTCTTGCAGTATGATAGTAGTGATAATCATCTGGATGGAATTTCATCACCTGTTTGTAAATCAAGATTGATTATAAGCGATGAGTTCACACCCAATAACCATGGAGCAAACCTTTGGCATATTAATAGAGAAAATGCTCTCATTTCACACAAAAGGGGAGAAGTCGATCATCATATCTCTTTATCAGATACGATTTCATTTCGAATTCTTACTGATGTCCCCTTTCACATAACTTAAGACTGCTTATGTCATTCATGTATGTACACTGAATTACATAATTCAGATACAACACCCAATGATTCCATGTGTAGAATAGGGAGGAAATTCTCTGATGATGTAGAGGCGTCGCCCACGAGCAGTGTGAGCTCTGTGGTGGGTCGTATTCTTGATTTTGATGCTTGTTCCGACACAGATGACCTCAGAACTTTGGCATCTTTCATTCCTGATTTGCAGCAGCGTAGAGCTAACAGACTTGGCAAGTTATCAAGTTCGTGTAATCATTCAGAGCTAGAAGTTTTGGATCTCTCTAAAGATTCTTTTTCACCAAGTTGGGATGATGAGAAATCGTCCTGCTCACTGGATCAAGATCTTGAATCATTGAATCAGATTTTACGGGCAGAAAAAGATTTGGGAGATTCCTTGGTATTGGTAAAGGATGATGTCACAAACATCGCAGAAAGTACCCAAGAAACACTGCTAACCAGTAAAAGTTTAAACCATAAGTTGGAGGGTGTCAGAATGGCTGATTCAGATCTGACTTACAAGATCGATGAATGTGATCAGGTCACACAGAATCAGGCTGGCAAAGGTTTTGGCAGTGTGGAGAAAGAATATGGCATTACTCAAATCAATGATGTTCATGGTTACGGTAAAGGTGGGACTGAAGCAGCTAGCAAGGTATCTTTATATCCTTGATTTGAATTCAGCTGTTCAGCTTTGTGTGCTGCAATCTAGCCGTAAATAATTATATTCAATGGATGTACTGTAAAACCCTCTAAAATGATATAGCTGAAACCTAGGGGTGTAAAGAAACCTGGCTATAAGAAACCAAACTATGAACCAAATGAGCTGAACTGAAAATTTTCGTTAACTTTGCAATAAGGTTTGGATTCAGTATCGATTATAAGAATTCTCAGGTAAGAAATAGTGATCTTCAATTGTATTGATTTTATAGGATGAAAGAAAAGATGACAGTATCGATTATTTGGTGGAAGCCATCACCTGTGGGGAGAATGACAAGAGGATTGTTAAAGCGGAGAAAAAATCAACCTTCATAGCGCCATTGCTGAAGACAGTTGCAAAAAGCACAGCACTTTTTGGCATTTTGTTTTTGCTTCACCTCAGGTTCATTCTCAATTACCTTGCTTCAAGCACTTACACCACAAATAACTTGTTCTACAACAATTTAGTACCCAATCCTTTGGATTATTTACACATATTGTGATAGTATATTTAGAAAGTAACACACTTACTCCCGTGTGGAGAAATTTGCAATACGAGTATACGACAAATTGCTTTCTAATCTATCAAGTTCTGAAGTGTATGCAACTATACTACATGTGCATGTTTGTAAAGTTTTCATATTTTACACGTCTTTAAGTGTTTACACACTTATGAGCATGTTTAACTAACCAATTAGTATGACCGTAATGAAATAAGAATGTGATGTTGGTGTCTTTTCTATGACGACTTCTTATGTTTTAGTGTTTTACTGCTCAATTCTCTATCTTCACTTGTAACGTTGTTTTCTTTTCTATGACTTCAAACATAAATACAGAAATAGAAACGATAGTGTTAGCTTTAATTATTTGTTAGTGCATGTTTTGTACACTTGTAATAGATTTGTCCTTTAATTATGTTAGGGAAGTATGGAAGGTTTTACTTGTAAATAGAAAAAGACTTGTTAAGTAATTAGGGAGGGGGTTTAAGGCAAATGTCAAGCCTATATAAACCCCCTCACCTCTCATTTGTAAATTAACCTTTTGATATACAATTCCCTTTCTCCCTTTCTCTCTCTAACTCTCTCTCTCACACACATAAACACTATTCACGATTTAGCACTAGGTAACATTTGGTATCAGAGCAAAATCACAACTTGTGTTAGATCCATGGCTTGATTTTGTTCAAATTTGTGCTAAATTGTGTTTTTCCCACTTTACCGAAAGATCCAATCTTTACCCTCTAAACATGTTAAAGTTCCTTCCTTTCTAGTTTCATTTCACTCATTACCTTCCTATAATCATCCTCAAGAAGTTTCAAATCCCAATTCAAAACCAAATGACTTAAAATTGAAATTTTAACTTTCTGTTCAGAAATCCGGTTTTCATTTTCCTTTGAATTTCTGTTATAAAACCGGCTTTCCTTCCGGTTTTCCTACCGGTTTTCAATTTGATAAATTTTTTAATTTTCGTTGTTATAGTCTGCAATATCTGGTTTACACCAAAACCGATATTTGTACTTAATTTCTTCATTTTTCATCTCGTCATAATACCCAACTTTCTCCACGAAAACCGGATTTAGTGAAGTATTTCTTGAATCCCGGTTTTTGTGCTGAATTTTCTGAAAACCGGATTTAGTGAAGATTTTTTGACTTTAAGTAATTTTGTGTGTGAAAATACCTGGTTTATCCCAAAACCGGTATTAGTTCATAATTTCTTCTTTGTACAAGTCGAAATTCTGTCCAAAGTTCCCCTCGAAAACCGGATTTTCTGAAGATTTTATGACTTTAAGTAATTTTGTGTGTGAAAATACCTGGTTTATCCCAAAACCGGTATTGTTCTTAATTTCTTCATTTTTCATCTCGTCATAATACCCAACTTTCTCCATGAAAACCGGATTTAGTGAAGATTTTTTGACTTTAAGTAATTTTGTGTGTGAAAATACCTGGTTTATCCCAAAACCGGTATTAGTTCATAATTTCTTCATTTTTCATCTCGTCATAATACCCAACTTTCTCCACGAAAACCGGATTTAGTGAAGATTTTTTGACTTTAAGTAATTTTGTGTGTGAAAATACCTGGTTTACCCAAAACCGGTATTAGTTCTTAATTTCTTCATTTTTCATCTCGTCATAATACCCAACTTTCTCCACGAAAACCGGATTTAGTGAAGATTTTTTGACTTTAAGTAATTTTGTGTGTGAAAATACCTGGTTTACCCAAAACCGGTATTGTTCTTAATTTCTTCATTTTTCATCTCGTCATAATACCCAACTTTCTCCATGAAAACCGGATTTAGTGAAGATTTTTTGACTTTAAGTAATTTTGTGTGTGAAAATACCTGGTTTATCCCAAAACCGGTATTAGTTCATAATTTCTTCATTTTTCATCTCGTCATAATACCCAACTTTCTCCACGAAAACCGGATTTAGTGAAGATTTTTTGACTTTAAGTAATTTTGTGTGTGAAAATACCTGGTTTACCCAAAACCGGTATTAGTTCTTAATTTCTTCATTTTTCATCTCGTCATAATACCCAACTTTCTCCACGAAAACCGGATTTAGTGAAGATTTTTTGACTTTAAGTAATTTTGTGTGTGAAAATACCTGGTTTACCCAAAACCGGTATTGTTCTTAATTTCTTCATTTTTCATCTCGTCATAATACCCAACTTTCTCCACGAAAACCGGATTTAGTGAAGATTTTTTGACTTTAAGTAATTTTGTGTGTGAAAATACCTGGTTTACCCAAAACCGGTATTAGTTCTTAATTTCTTCATTTTTCATCTCGTCATAATACCCAACTTTCTCCACGAAAACCGGATTTAGTGAAGATTTTTTGACTTTAAGTAATTTTGTGTGTGAAAATACCTGGTTTACCCAAAACCGGTATTAGTTCTTAATTTCTTCATTTTTCATCTCGTCATAATACCCAACTTTCTCCACGAAAACCGGATTTAGTGAAGATTTTTTGACTTTAAGTAATTTTGTGTGTGAAAATACCGGGTTGACTCAAGGGTTAGGTTTTGAGAATCCAAAGAATTTGCTCAAAGCACAACAGGAAGTCCCATCTCTCTATGATGCCAATTTAATGCGGTATGGCATGACCACTCAATTTGTGAGACCAAGTTATGGTGACATTGAGACAGATTATTATCTAGCAAAATGTGCTATTCAATGCAATTATGATCAAATTAATGCGTCAAATGATCTTTTCAATCTTCCACTTGTTCCGAAAAGAAAAACTTTTGATTATTTTCAACCATACATGAAAAACTTCAAAAAGATTTTGATGCATTGACAGCTATTCAGACTTCTGTTTCCTTTACCCCTTCTTCTGTGTTGCAACTTGCAAATCAAGAACTTGAGACCAAAGTTTTTGAATTAACCAAGACCATCAAAAAGGTGCAAATTGCAAAATCCAATGAAACGTTTCGAGCAAATGCTTTGGCTGAAGACCTTGAGTCCCTGAAAATTAAGATAAAAGAGTCCAACCCGGCTTTGAAAGAATTAGAAGACAAAATTTCTGATTTAAACTATGCTTGCTACATAAAAGATTCATATAATCAACAACTTGATAAGAAAATTGATGAACTCAATGAAGAAATCAAGTTTTATCAAGAAAAGGTTTATAGAATCGATCGATCTAATAAACAAATCTTTTTAAACAAGCCTAAAGATTTTGAAAATGGGTTGACTCAAGGGTTAGGTTTTGAGAATCCAAAGAATTTGCTCAAAGCACAACAGGAAGTCCCATCTCTCTATGATGCCAATTTAATGCGGTATGGCATGACCACTCAATTTGTGAGACCAAGTTATGGTGACATTGAGACAGATTATTATCTAGCAAAATGTGCTATTCAATGCAATTATGATCAAATTAATGCGTCAAATGATCTTTTCAATCTTCCACTTGTTCCGAAAAGAAAAACTTTTGATTGATTTTCAAACCATACATGAAAAACTTCAAAAAGATTTTGATGCATTGACAGCTATTCAGACTTCTGTTTCCTTTACCCCTTCTTCTGTGTTGCAACTTGCAAATCAAGAACTTGAGACCAAAGTTTTTGAATTAACCAAGACCATCAAAAAGGTGCAAATTGCAAAATCCAATGAAACGTTTCGAGCAAATGCTTTGGCTGAAGACCTTGAGTCCCTGAAAATTAAGATAAAAGAGTCCAACCCGGCTTTGAAAGAATTAGAAGACAAAATTTCTGATTTAAACTATGCTTGCTACATAAAAGATTCATATAATCAACAACTTGATAAGAAAATTGATGAACTCAATGAAGAAATCAAGTTTTATCAAGAAAAGGTTTATAGAATCGATCGATCTAATAAACAAATCTTTTTAAACAAGCCTAAAGATTTTGAAAATGGGTTGACTCAAGGGTTAGGTTTTGAGAATCCAAAGAATTTGCTCAAAGCACAACAGGAAGTCCCATCTCTCTATGATGCCAATTTAATGCGGTATGGCATGACCACTCAATTTGTGAGACCAAGTTATGGTGACATTGAGACAGATTATTATCTAGCAAAATGTGCTATTCAATGCAATTATGATCAAATTAATGCGTCAAATGATCTTTTCAATCTTCCACTTGTTCCGAAAAGAAAAACTTTTGATTGATTTTCAAACCATACATGAAAAACTTCAAAAAGATTTTGATGCATTGACAGCTATTCAGACTTCTGTTTCCTTTACCCCTTCTTCTGTGTTGCAACTTGCAAATCAAGAACTTGAGACCAAAGTTTTTGAATTAACCAAGACCATCAAAAAGGTGCAAATTGCAAAATCCAATGAAACGTTTCGAGCAAATGCTTTGGCTGAAGACCTTGAGTCCCTGAAAATTAAGATAAAAGAGTCCAACCCGGCTTTGAAAGAATTAGAAGACAAAATTTCTGATTTAAACTATGCTTGCTACATAAAAGATTCATATAATCAACAACTTGATAAGAAAATTGATGAACTCAATGAAGAAATCAAGTTTTATCAAGAAAAGGTTTATAGAATCGATCGATCTAATAAACAAATCTTTTTAAACAAGCCTAAAGATTTTGAAAATGGGTTGACTCAAGGGTTAGGTTTTGAGAATCCAAAGAATTTGCTCAAAGCACAACAGGAAGTCCCATCTCTCTATGATGCCAATTTAATGCGGTATGGCATGACCACTCAATTTGTGAGACCAAGTTATGGTGACATTGAGACAGATTATTATCTAGCAAAATGTGCTATTCAATGCAATTATGATCAAATTAATGCGTCAAATGATCTTTTCAATCTTCCACTTGTTCCGAAAAGAAAAACTCATTTGATTGATTTTCAAACCATACATGAAAAACTTCAAAAAGATTTTGATGCATTGACAGCTATTCAGACTTCTGTTTCCTTTACCCCTTCTTCTGTGTTGCAACTTGCAAATCAAGAACTTGAGACCAAAGTTTTTGAATTAACCAAGACCATCAAAAAGGTGCAAATTGCAAAATCCAATGAAACGTTTCGAGCAAATGCTTTGGCTGAAGACCTTGAGTCCCTGAAAATTAAGATAAAAGAGTCCAACCCGGCTTTGAAAGAATTAGAAGACAAAATTTCTGATTTAAACTATGCTTGCTACATAAAAGATTCATATAATCAACAACTTGATAAGAAAATTGATGAACTCAATGAAGAAATCAAGTTTTATCAAGAAAAGGTTTATAGAATCGATCGATCTAATAAACAAATCTTTTTAAACAAGCCTAAAGATTTTGAAAATGGGTTGACTCAAGGGTTAGGTTTTGAGAATCCAAAGAATTTGCTCAAAGCACAACAGGAAGTCCCATCTCTCTATGATGCCAATTTAATGCGGTATGGCATGACCACTCAATTTGTGAGACCAAGTTATGGTGACATTGAGACAGATTATTTCTAGCATTAAATGTTGTTTCATGACGAAGATTAAGCGGTCCAAGGAACTTGATGAAGGTGGTATCAGTTCTGAATCTGAAGATGATGAGGTTTGTACTATTCCTAAACGTGAACTCGATGAATACATGAATAAAGCTGTCGAAACAAATAAATCTTTGAAAACTGAGGTATCTAACTTAACTGAATCTTTACAAGAGAAAGAAAAACTTTTGATTGATTTTCAAACCATACATGAAAAACTTCAAAAAGATTTTGATGCATTGACAGCTATTCAGACTTCTGTTTCCTTTACCCCTTCTTCTGTGTTGCAACTTGCAAATCAAGAACTTGAGACCAAAGTTTTTGAATTAACCAAGACCATCAAAAAGGTGCAAATTGCAAAATCCAATGAAACGTTTCGAGCAAATGCTTTGGCTGAAGACCTTGAGTCCCTGAAAATTAAGATAAAAGAGTCCAACCCGGCTTTGAAAGAATTAGAAGACAAAATTTCTGATTTAAACTATGCTTGCTACATAAAAGATTCATATAATCAACAACTTGATAAGAAAATTGATGAACTCAATGAAGAAATCAAGTTTTATCAAGAAAAGGTTTATAGAATCGATCGATCTAATAAACAAATCTTTTTAAACAAGCCTAAAGATTTTGAAAATGGGTTGACTCAAGGGTTAGGTTTTGAGAATCCAAAGAATTTGCTCAAAGCACAACAGGAAGTCCCATCTCTCTATGATGCCAATTTAATGCGGTATGGCATGACCACTCAATTTGTGAGACCAAGTTATGGTGACATTGAGACAGATTATTATCTAGCAAAATGTGCTATTCAATGCAATTATGATCAAATTAATGCGTCAAATGATCTTTTCAATCTTCCACTTGTTCCGAAAAGAAAAACTCATTCTGTTACAATTGTTGAAATCAATGAAAGTTCAGATGAACAACAACTTGTGGTTTATCCTAATGAATCTTATCAAATGGAAGAATGTTTTGGTCCAAAACCTGCTTTAGTACGACCATACATTCCACAAAGTGTTTTAGAAAAACAAATTGAAGATCTAAAACGAACTCTTGATGCGCAACAACTTTTGCTAGATAATTTAATGACTCAAAATCACTGTCACAAGACTGTATCATCTGGTTCTACCTCACCAATTGGAGTAGTTTATTATTGTGCTGAACCTAATTGCCCTGCTTGTGAAGATATCATGTCTTCGTCTTCTCTTTCCTATATTTCTGCATGTGATCTTGTTGATGCTGCTGTGCAAACTGAATGGGAGTCTGTTAAGACATATAATGTTTCAATTCAAACAGACCTTGACATTCCTACCAATAAGAACCCAATTGACCCCCAGATTTACTTAGATGAGATTACTGCATTAAAACTTGATTTAGAAAAGGAACGGTGTGTCAAAAAGGAAATTTTTGAAGGTGTTCATGTTTCTGCTCAAACAGGTTGTGAATATGAAGTTGAAAAAGATCATTTCTTTCCAAACGTTTTTGATACTGAACCTCTCAAGTTTTCTGTGGAAACACAAACTTACTTGAATGAATTTGATACTTTAGCTAAAAAGTTTGAAAACGAAAGAGAACAAAGATTGAAAGTACTCGCTGAACTTAATAAAATTAAGATGGAAGTGGCGTACAAAAATATTGTTCTTCAAGCTTTCGCAGATAATAAGATTGAAAAAGCTTCAAATTTACTCAAGGGAAGTCACTATCCGGTTAAATTAGGTGAATTAAGTCATTCAAAGTTTTCAAATGCAACAAATGCTCCAATCTCATCCAAAGAAAGTCCTTGTCACCCTAAACCAAATGTCCCAAGTGTGAGTTTGGAATCCAAATCTAAAGTTAAATATGCCAAAATGGATTTCTCCAATCTTCCTAATCTAAACAATTTTTTAGAAGAAGATCATTCATATGATCCTGATTTTGAAAAACAATTTGTTCCAAAAGAAGAAAAGGTTGAATTTTCATTAAAAAGGATTCCAAAATCACACTCTTCGACTCACAACACATTCCATGAGAAGTTTCAAAGAGCAAAGACCAACCAACTACCCAAAACTTCTACAGCACCGAAGACCCCTACCCCAAAACCCCAACTCAATAAGATGAAACAACATCCACTTGTTAATCATGCTTCTGCACAACCTAGATATCACAGGTATTCTAGCTCTCCTAAGCAATCTACAGTTACACCTAAAGAACGTTCTAAAAGTATTTAGAGATGATGCTGTAGGAACAGTTAGATATCAAGATCAGTATGGTTGGTTTTCTCCCACTTACAAAAAGAAAACACCACCTGCCAAAAAGACCATCAAGAAGAAACCTGTCAAGAACACACAGTCTTCCACTAACCTTACAAATGTTCATGTTTCAGGTCACTTGTGCTTAAATTGTCAAAGTAAATGGCTTCCTAAGGATAGATACTTGCATGCTTCTAGGAAAGTCAAGCTTGATGGGAAATCAACTTCTGTGAAACAAGAGTGGATAGTTCGTAGGCCTATTGCTTTAGATAGCTCTAATGCTCTTAGGACTAGTTCTTCTTGTACTCTTTAATTAAGGAGTAATGCATGTAATTCGTACCTTAAATCTTGGATCTTGTTTGTGTGGTTACTTGCTTTCAATAAAATTCTTGCTGAATTGTGTGTTTATTCGTGTGTTTCTTTTACTGTTTATATTTGCTCTTCTATTTCATCTGTTTCAATTAAGTTTTTCGTGTTCTCCAAATAATTATACTTGCATGTTAAATCTCCTGACCTTCAATGGACCCAGTTTAAGTGGGTACCTAAAACCATATTTCCTGTTTTTTCAGGAATTCCTTATTTGTGTCTGGTACGTCGATTCCGGATGTTCCAGACACATGACTGGTAACAAATCATTGTTAAAAAACTTTGTTGAACGGTTCATGGGAACAGTAAGATTTGGAAACGATCATCTAGCTCCCATTCTTGGCTATGGGGATATTGTTCAAAATGGCATCACCATAAAACGTGTGTCATATGTTGAAGGTTTGGGCCATAATCTTTTCAGTGTTGGCCAATTTTGTGATAATGATCTGCAAGTCCTCTTTAGAAGATATGAGTGTAAAGTTCAAACCGAAGATGGTGTCGATATTCTTACTGGTTCACGAGATAACAACTTGTTCACCATTGATCTCAACAATATTCCAACTCAATCTTCAAATATTTGTCTTCTATCTAAAGCTTCAGCTCAGCAATCTTGGCTATGGCATCGTCGTCTCTCTCATCTTAATTTCCATACAATTAATACCCTAGTTGATAAACAACTCGTCGATGGCCTTCCTGATTTCAAGTATGACACCAACCATGTTTGTTCTGCATGTTCAATTGGAAAACTCAAGAGAGCGTCCCATAGACCAAAGAAGCATCTAAGCACTGATGCTCCTCTTCATCTCCTTCACATGGATTTGTGTGGCCCTATGCGTGTCCAAAGCATTCATGCTAAACGATACATTCTTCTTATTGTTGATGATTACTCTCGCTATACTTGGGTCTATTTTCTTCGTGAAAAGAGTGAGGCTCCTCAAGTAATCATTGACTTCATCAAAAGGACACAAGTAAATCTTCAAACCTCTGTTCGGATTGTACGTTCTGATAATGGTACCGAATTCAAGAACGCTACTCTTGGATCATACTTCTCTTCTATCGGTATCACTCATCAATTTTCAGCTGCACGAACACCTCAACAAAATGGAGTCGTTGAAAGAAGAAATCGAACTCTTGTTGAAGCTGCTCGTACTATGCTTGCTCATTCTAGATTACCACCAAATCTATGGGCTGAAGCCATTGCAACTGCCTGCTTTACTCAAAACAGATCTATAATCAACAAGAGGTTTGACATTACTCCATATGAAGTCATCAACAAGAGAAGACCAAATGTGAACTATTTCCATATATTTGGTGTGTCTGTTATGTCTTGAATGATAGAGATAATCTTGGAAAATTTGAACCAAAAGGTGACGAGGGTTATTTTGTTGGTTATTCAAGAGAATCCATTGCTTATCGTGTCTACAACCGTAGAACCAAACAAATTGTAGAGAGTATGAATGTTAAATTTGATGAACTCTCTAGGATGGTTCTTGAACAACACGGTTCAAGACCCGATCTTCAATGTCCACAAGCTTCCGCTACACAGAACAGAACTTCTGATAAACAGAGTTTCTCCAAACCAACCGCTAAAGAGTTAGACATTTTGTTTGAAAATTTTATCATGATCGTCCTCCTACTTTGGTCCAACCCTTGGATTCACCTGAACAATCGTTCTCCAATCCATCTCAACCTGAGAGCTCATCTGCTGATCAACAAAGTTCATCTCCTGCCACCTCTTTTAATGAATCATCTTCTCCACCTTCGGTCAATTCTTCGTCTACAAATGTATCTTCCCCTGACTTTTCTAACTTGTCTTCAGCACCACAGGATCCTTCATTAGTGCCTGCTCAGCAACATTCTCCAGGATCAAATCAATCAACTGATGCTGACTCTGATGAAGAAGAATTTGTCCTACCAAATGAGCCGAGCTTTGAGCAAGTTGCTGAACAACATCCTCCAGGCTTTATCAATCCTGATGAAAACAATGATCCTGCTGATCCACTTCCTCACTCAAGGAAATGGTCTCGCTCCATGCTTCCTCATCCTCCCACTCAGATTATTGGGGATCCTAACGCTGGCCCAACCACACGTTCTGCCTCTGCAAATGAATGTTTATTTGTCAACTTCTTGAGCATGGTTGAACCCAGTAATGTCAGTGAGTCTCTTCATGATCCGGATTGGGTAAAAGCCATGCAAGAAGAGCTATCTCAGTTTGAGCGCCTTGAAGTATGGAAACTTGTTCCTAATCCCTACACTCATAAAGAACCGATCAAGACAAAGTGGATTTTTAAAAACAAAAAGGATGAGAATGGAGTCGTTGAAAGAAGAAATCGAACTCTTGTTGAAGCTGCTCGTACTATGCTTGCTCATTCTAGATTACCACCAAATCTATGGGCTGAAGCCATTGCAACTGCCTGCTTTACTCAAAACAGATCTATAATCAACAAGAGGTTTGACATTACTCCATATGAAGTCATCAACGAGAGAAGACCAAATGTGAACTATTTCCATATATTTGGGTGTGTCTGTTATGTCTTGAATGATAGAGATAATCTTGGAAAATTTGAACCAAAAGGTGACGAGGGTTATTTTGTTGGTTATTCAAGAGAATCCATTGCTTATCGTGTCTACAACCGTAGAACCAAACAAATTGTAGAGAGTATGAATGTTAAATTTGATGAACTCTCTAGGATGGTTCTTGAACAACACGGTTCAAGACCCGATCTTCAATGTCCACAAGCTTACGCTACACAGAACAGAACTTCTGGTAAACAGAGTTTCTCCAAACCAACCGCTAAAGAGTTAGACATTTTGTTTGAAAATTTTTATCATGATCGTCCTCCTACTTTGGTCCAACCCTTGGATTCACCTGAACAATCGTTCTCCAATCCATCTCAACCTGAGAGCTCATCTGCTGATCAACAAAGTTCATCTCCTGCCACCTCTTTTAATGAATCATCTTCTCCACCTTCGGTCAATTCTTCGTCTACAAATGTATCTTCCCCTGACTTTTCTAACTTGTCTTCAGCACCACAGGATCCTTCATTAGTGCCTGCTCAGCAACATTCTCCAGGATCAAATCAATCAACTGATGCTGACTCTGATGAAGAAGAATTTGTCCTACCAAATGAGCCGAGCTTTGAGCAAGTTGCTGAACAACATCCTCCAGGCTTTATCAATCCTGATGAAAACAATGATCCTGCTGATCCACTTCCTCACTCAAGGAAATGGTCTCGCTCCATGCTTCCTCATCCTCCCACTCAGATTATTGGGGATCCTAACGCTGGCCCAACCACACGTTCTGCCTCTGCAAATGAATGTTTATTTGTCAACTTCTTGAGCATGGTTGAACCCAGTAATGTCAGTGAGTCTCTTCATGATCCGGATTGGGTAAAAGCCATGCAAGAAGAGCTATCTCAGTTTGAGCGCCTTGAAGTATGGAAACTTGTTCCTAATCCCTACACTCATAAAGAACCGATCAAGACAAAGTGGATTTTTAAAAACAAAAAGGATGAGAATGGAGTCGTTGTTCGAAACAAGGCTAGATTGGTTGCCAAAGGTTTTTCTCAGCAAGATGGCGTTGATTATGATGAGACGTTTGCTCCTGTTGCTCGCATTGAGGCCATTCGAATCTTCCTGGCTTATGCGGCATTCAAAAACTTTACGGTTTATCAAATGGATGTCAAGTCTGCTTTTCTGAATGGTGTGCTGAAAGAAGAAGTTTACGTTGGTCAACCCGAGGGCTTTGTGGATCCTAAGCGTCCAACTCATGTTTACAGGTTAGACAAGGCTTTGTATGGCCTTAAGCAAGCCCCTCGTGCCTGGTATGATGCTCTGTCTGCCTATCTATTACAATCTGGATTCAGCAAAGGTACAATTGACACTACTTTGTTCATCAAACGTCAAGGTAGTGACATTCTTTTAATCCAAATCTATGTAGATGACATAATTTTCGGATCCACAAATCCTAAGTACTGCAAAAACTTTTCTGCGTTAATGGTCAAACATTTTGAAATGAGTATGATGGGAGAATTAAACTTTTTCCTTGGTCTTCAAGTCAAACAAATGTCAAACGGTATTTTTATCTGCCAAAATAAATACATCTCTGACATGTTGAAAAAGTTTGATATGTCTAATTGTCAACCAATTGGTACTCCCATGGAATCTCGAACTAAAATTCATGCTGACCTTAATGGCAAACCTTACAATCAAAAACTTTATCGCAGTATGATAGGATCCCTCATGTACTTAACTGCTAGTCGACCGGACATTATGTTTGCTACATTCATGTGCGCTAGATTTCAGGCAAACCCTATGGAGAGTCATGCTCAATCGGTTAAGCGTATTTTTCGGTATCTTAAGGGAACTATGAACCTTGGTTTATGGTATCCGAAAGATACCGGTTTCGAACTAACCGCTACTCAGATGCTGACCATGCAGGGTGTAAGTTGGATCGCAAAAGTACTTCAGGTAGTGTGCAGTTCCTTGGAGACAAGTTGGTTGGTTGGTCCTCAAAGAAACAAAATTGTGTTTCCACATCCACTGCTGAAGCTGAGTATGTAGCAGCTGCTAGTTGCTGCTCTCAAGTTCTGTGGATGAAGACTCAACTCTCTGACTATGGTTTCCAGTATGACCGAATTCCCATCTACTGTGACTCCAAAAGTGCCATTGCAATCTCTTGCAATCCTGTTCAGCATTCTAAAGCAAAGCATATTGATGTAAGGTATCACTTCATCAAAGATCATGTTGAGAAAGGTAATATTGAACTTTACTTTGTCCCAACTGACTACCAACTTGCCGACCTCTTCACAAAACCTTTGGATGAACAAAGGTTTAATTTCTTGAAAACCAAGTTGGGTATGCTTGATCTACAAACTTAAATGCTTCCTTACCATGTATTCTATGTTTCTTTTGTTGGTCAAACCATTGATGTGTGCTTGAGTGCTCTTACATGCAATGTTTGAGGGGGAGAACAAGGATAGAATGCATGTTTTTAGGGGGAGTTTGTATATATCTTTACTCATTGTATGTCCTCTGTGAATTTCTCATTCCTCCCTTAAATTTTTCCTAAAGTCCTTAAAACCTTTTTCCCTTAAATTTTTCCTAAAAGTCCTTAAACCTTTAATCTCCAAAAAAAAAAAAAAACCGGGTTTGACCCGGTTTGACCCGAAAACCGGAAGTCATACCCGGTTCTGACCCCTATAATTCTCAAGTAAAACCGGCTTTCCTTTTTCAAAAACTTTTTCCAAACAAATACCGGTTTTACAACACAATTTCTTCATTCCAAGTTTTTGAAAACCGGATTTAGTTCATCAATTCTTCAATACCGGCTTTCAGGTATATTCTTCACTAATTCCGGCTTTCATCTTTTATTCATTATTTCCGGCTTTCGTATATTCTTCTTTAATACCGGCTTTCATAATTCATGTCTAAAACCGGTTTTCATTAATTTCCATACTATTACCGGTTTTCATTCCCTTAACAATATACTTTGTGATTATCTTTCCAGGGGTGATTTACTTGTGTTAGTGATTTGTTTTCCCTATTTGTCATACATTCTAGCAGGTATAATCTCATTTACGATTGTGTCATTTCATCATATTTCACTTATATGTATATGCTTTGATTTGATATTGTTCGTACGTGCTTTAATTGCTTTCCTTGCTTGAATATATGTTTGCATGTGTGTCTTGACTGTGCGTGATTGTTTTCATGTCTACCTGCGCAAAACAAGTGCATCGATACTTAGTATTATACTAAGTATCTTGATGCTTTGTCAACACCGGCTTTCTAAAAACCGGTTTTAGTTATCTTTTAAATCATCTTTGTTATAAAAGGTAATTTCTTAATAATTCCGGTTTTCCACTTGAATACCAGTATTAAAACAAAAAATTCATGTTTGAATATGAAAACCGGTTTTTCATAACATTTTCTTAAAACTGATTTTACTTCACATTTTCCTGAAATTCTTTTATAAAACCGGTTTTCAATTTTTTAAGAAATTTTTCATATTTGTTCAACCATCAAAATCTCATTTTCCTTCAGGTTTGATCTTTCATGAAACTTTTCTTATACCAACTTTGTGAGTCCAATCCTCTCTCTTGAACAAACTTCCATGTTCATTGATCTGTCCGGCTTCACAAACATTTGTCCCTATATTTCTGCAAAATTGTGCTTCATTTTTCAAAAAATCTATCTCTCAGTTTTCTTGGGATGCAAGGTATCGAACGTCTTGATGTACTACCTTTTTGTCTTTTGGAAACTGAGTGTTAGAACAATTTTGATGAGTCTTTAATTTCTTAAAATATTTTTTAAATCTTATATTGGTTTTCCCTAAGAAGCAAGGTATCGAACGCCTTGTTGTACTGCCTTCGCATCTTCTGTGAAAAACAGTGTACGATTAAATCTTTTTGAGTAAATTAACCTTGGAAACAATGTTTCCTATTCGTCTTCTTCTTAACCGCAGTATGAATTTCCTCCAAGATGGTGCGACAGAAAATATGCCCAACAACTATCAGTTGATTATACCCTTTTCATGTCATCATGGGATCATACCAGTTATACTCACATACCATCCTCTATATCATGTCTTGACTGTAACTGCTCCGGGTATAGAAGAAGAACTGCTATTTCAACTGTGCGTTACCATCGAATATATCGCACCAAGAGGAAGATCGAGCACACCATACTTTCAATTTGAGCTCCTAACAACCGATGGATCAACTCAAGCATTCACATTTACGCTTGAAGATTTCCGAAGAGTAATTGGTTTTCCCACAGCAACTTCTCGCGAGGGAGCCACAGAATTTGTTGATCCACCACCTGTTCGTGAAATGCTTGAACGGGTCAGAGAGCTTGGATATAACGGTCCTCTCAACACTATTGGTGAATTCAAAAAGAAGAATCTTCACAGATTATGGTATCCGTTATGCTCAATCATCAACTACTGTCTATCACCTTCAAGAAAAGGCCAGGAGGCGATAACCTCCCAAACTCTGACGTACTTATTTGCAATAGCCTACGATGTTCATGTCGATTTTGCAGCTGTTGCTTGGGATCATCTGAGACAGAATGTCAAAGGAAAATACAATGCAACGAAGAAGTACATTCCTTTCATCCGTTTCCTGACAATCATTCTTCAGGGAACATTGAACACTCATGACAACATTCAAAGATTTCCTCGCTCCCACCGAATTCGCTTCCCTCGCTATCAAACTGTTTATGGAAACTCTGGTGTTGAAAATATTCCATTTATGCCTATTCCAGCTTCGCTTATTCGCTTGGTGCCCCATGAGGATAGTGACCTCATGAATTACAGAGTGTTTTTAACCGGGGGTATGGCTGCTCAACGCCGAGAGCCGCCTACCGCTCCCCCGCATAGGTCGCCTGGTGAGGGTAATAGGTCTAGGAAAAGAAAAGAGGGGTTAGTTGGAGAAGAGGCACCAAGCTCATCTGCACAATCCTCATCAACTTCTGCTCCACCGAAAAAGAAACAAAAAACCCATCACAAATCTAAGTCTAAATCAAAAACAAAAACACTTCTCCGTGATGAAACATCACCTCCACATGATCAATCCTTCAACATTCCTTCTCCTTTCACTTCATCTTCTTCCGAATCTCCTTCATCTTCTTCCACTCAACATAAATCAAAGAAGATTCGCAAAGTAAAATTCAAATTTTCCAAATCTCTTCCACCGATTGAGGAAGAGGTTACCTTAGAATCTCCGGAGAGACAAGGTGGTTTGGAGGGAGGGGTTGAAAAACAAATTGGAGAGAATGAGCGGTCCGGGCTAGGTACTGGGCATAAAGAAAACGTTGGTCCTTCGATAGTTGAACCACTTATTCGCTGGGATGACAACCCCAGGATAGAAGTCGAGGACTCCCCACCCTCGCATATTTCACCTCCTCGCCGCTCTGGATCCTCTCCACAGGATTCAGATGCATCATTGCACAGGCACCAGCCGCATCCACTATCGATTCCTCATTCGGAGGAAGCTGATATTGAAGCAGCGGAGACTCTTGCCTCTCTCCCGACTTTTCTTGATAACACAATTGAGTCTAGATCGCCAATTAGGTCACTGGATCATGAGCACGCACGTCCTTTAGGCCACATGCAAGCAAGCTGTTGTTATGCAAAGACGTGATGATTCTGATGATCAGGATCACCACGAGGGGGAGAATATGGATGAAGATGTGGCCAATGTAAGAGCCAGTGCTGCAACTGAGGTTATAGGTGACACTGATATAGGTGATGATGCTCAATCTAGAGATCCTCCTCAAGATATTGAAGCAGAAGAGCATAATGTAGATAATATTGAGCATACCGAAGAAGTTCATTTTGATAATTCTGTAATTCGAGCCAGTACTGCTACAGATATTATTTTGGGCTCAGATATACGTGATGATGCTCAATCACAAGGCTTACCGCGTGATCCCTCCATAATTGGTGAAGATTTTGATTTCCCTGATGTTGATCCAAATGATGATGATGATTCCTCTGATGACGATGATATTCCTCCAGGCTTTGACACTTATCAAACCATTCCACAACCAGACCCCGCCTTAAACCAAATGAATTTCAATAACCTAATTCACTTTCTCAACAATCCCCATATTCAACAAATCACCAGAACTCCTAATGTTCGAATAAATGATGGTGGCTTCAGAAGAAACTATGCAAAGCAGATCGATTATCTCAAACTTCCAACACACCTCTTCAAATCCACTAAATTCCTTGAAGAAAAAGTTTATGAAATCTTCTCAAAGCAACAAGAACTGGTGAAGATCGATATCGATGAAATAAGGGCGAGACGTGCTTATGATCTTGAGCATCAGAGAGCAAAATATTTGAAAGATCTTCGTGATGCTCGAAGCAAAAAACTACATAAGGCATGGAAAGATCAACTCAAATTGAAGATCATCGAAGTCATTAGCATCCATCCTTTATTCAACAATAGGTTATGCCCTTTTTTATTACAACTAAAGGTGGATGACTCGCATCACCACAATGAATACAACTACAAATGTGTGCAAAGGCGGCTTTAAGGCCTTTAAGGGACCTTGCACCCGACTTGATGGGTAGTCCTATCGGGGTCCATCAGTGTCGTTAAGGATAGGCATAACCAAATCCAGGAGAAAGCTGTTACGCAACTTGTAGTGACTGGACCTAGTCACCCAGCTAATCTCAAACTTCGAGGCCGTGCCATTGGAAGCAACTAGTCTACTCCCGCTGACCAACTAAATCACACTGGTTCCTACGCGGTTCCGGTATGGGATAAGCTTACCACTTTCAACTTAGATTTATACTCGAGTTTTAACAACGATATCAACTTTAGCAACTTTTATTTCAACTTTAAGTTTAGGGCCCCTAATCGTGCACAGTGTTAACATGGCAACCTACACAAGTCTAGAGAACTAGTGTAAAAGCCAAACCAACTCAACAACTTAGCATTCCAACGAAAACAACTTTATAACTAAAAACGACATTAATATCAACTATAATTCAGCATGTACAAGCATAATAACAACAATATAAATCAACCTAATCATGCAAATCTACCCATTTCGCGAAACCCTCCAAAAGTCCCATTACCCAACTAGCGTATGAGAAAGAAAGGTTTTAAACCACTTTTACGAAATCACTATTTTCGTTGTGCACCCCAGCGTGTCAAAAATGATATATCTTACCTTGATACAGCTTACCAACAAGCTAAGAGTATCTTAAAGTGCTTGCTAAATGCTCCCGAAAACCTATAATGAGTATAAGATCGAAGTATAAGCTAAACGAAGTGTTTTGTGAAATCTGGGCATGAGGTGCGCCGCACCTGCCAAGTGGTGCGTCGCACCAATCCTTCAGAAAATCCCAAAATTCCAAACTGACCAGAGGTGCGCCGTACCTCCCAAGTGGTGCGTCGCATATCGGGCTCCATTCAAAAATCAAGTTTCCCAAACTGGGCAGTGGTGCGCCGCACCACCCATTTGGTGCGTCGCACCTTAGGTGCCGACCAGCAAAATCAATTTCAAACTTGCTCTAAACGATTCTCATTCGATCTCCAACCCTTAGCCCGACCTGGAGACATAAAATTGACCTCTTTGACAACACTTTTGATGACTTTAATCTATCAATCAATCCTTTAATCCTTTACGACATAAATAAATCATTGAATCACCCGAAAGCATGAAATCAATGATCAACCAATTAATTAACCCAACCCAAACCCTTATGGCCTGGATTAAGACTAATATAAGACTCCAACATTCAGATCTCAAATGGTAAATACTCATATTACCTGTAGATCGCTATAGGGAAGCAAAATACTAGACCAAACTCTCTCGAATCACACGTTGGAAGACTTTTCGGTTTGCAATTGATGAAGGGATGATATGGGGCTGCTAGGGTTTGTTTAGGAATGAATAATCTGTAATCGACAACCTCAAGACACCCCTTAACTCCTTAAACCCGTTTTTAAGTTTGAGCACTTGGCAATTTTGACCCCTAAAGTAACTAATGCCTTCATTATACCTCTAAATGGCCCGTTATCATATACCTAACATATAAGGACCTTTTTCTACTACAAATGAGGCACAATAATCATTTTATAACACAATTTTCAGTCAACGATAAATTTGCAACTTTCAACTTAGCATATATATCGATTTATCGAAATAAATCAATAAATGACCGACAACCACGAAGTGAGCAACAATTTAACTATTTCAACTTTTTGGGCAATTAATGTTTATAAAACATTTAATTTATAATAAAATTCAACTAAATCAACTAATGGGTCGTCTAAATACTAACGGAGTTAAGAGTCAACTAATAGGTCAACTAACGGAGTTAACGGTCAACTAATAGTCAAAGATCGAAAAATGATTAGGATGTTACAGATGTGGTTTGTGGTTAGAAGAGAAGATAATCGCCGATACATAATCAACGAAGCTCGAATCAATCTTCTTTCTGCTAATGATCTGATTTTCCTTCTCCATCACTTTGCAAGAAGGCTCATTCAACCAGATCCAGAGAATCAAGATGCTTATTACGCTGTAAAGAGATATATGGATAGTCTAATCCTGAGCCAAACCCAAAAGGACTTCCAGTTGGCCATTGAAAAGAAGAGAAAGAAGGTGAATCTCACAGAACCAAATCAAAGGATCCCTGGAGTCAATCTTGATAATTTCAACACTGGAGCTCTGTTTGATAATCCTCTAGGATTTGTGTTTGTTAGTGATCAGGGGCACAAGATCTTCATAAGACTCGACGAACTCTCTCAATATTCAGATGGTACATTGATGCGTTGCCTGAATGTGTTTGAAGGTCTTCTAGAGTTCGAAGAGTCAGAAAAAGAAAAGAAAAGATTGTTGAAGGTTATTAAGAAGATCAAGGCAAAGATTAATCACAGGGAACGAACCAGATTGATATTGAAAGATCGTCTGCCCAAGGAACGTCGTGGTGTGATACATGTTCCAGAAGGCACTTGGGTCAGGTATTCACCAAATAACAAACAAGGGCCTCATAACATGCCACCAGTTGATTTTGCCGATAACATCATTGAACCACCCAACCGCCCTGAAGATCCAAAGTACCATTTTGTTCCAAAGAAATTCTGGAAGGAGAATTATCACAAGTACAGAAAGCGAGCATTCAAATCTCAATCAATTCAACATGATAAGCCTGAATCATCCACAAAGAAAAGGAATCGGAGACAAAGAAAGAAAAAGAGATCAAGAAAGTGACCATTCACAAAACAGCACTAAAGGGGGAGATTGTTAGCTTTAATTATTTGTTAGTGCATGTTTTGTACACTTGTAATAGATTTGTCCTTTAATTATGTTAGGGAAGTATGGAAGGTTTTACTTGTAAATAGAAAAGGACTTGTTAAGTAATTAGGGAGGGGGTTTAAGGCAAATGTCAAGCCTATATAAACCCCCTCACCTCTCATTTGTAAATTAACCTTTTGATATACAATTCCCTTTCTCCCTTTCTCTCTCTAACTCTCTCTCTCACACACATAAACTACTATTAATAACCAATGATTAATTAAAATGAAAAAAATACATAGCTTTGAACTTGAAATTACAACAGTCTTTTTCAAGTGTATTTAGCTCTAAGAATACATCTTTAAATTTGAATACATATAATCATTAAACAAAATCCATACAACATGGAAGAAAATGGGGATATGACTTGAAGTCACGTAATAATGACAAAGACATTTTAACATCAATCCAGCAAACATGATTTTTAATGTCTCCATTAGTTTTGAGTTTGAACAAAAAAGAATATATCATCAATCAATCAATCAAATATAAATGGGAAAACTTAATAATAATTTTATATGAATATATCATCAATCAATCAAATATAAATGGGAAAACTTAATAATAATTTTATATGTATCTCTTTCTTGGTAAAAAAAAACAATCGTAAAGTATACATATTTGGGTAATGATCTCTATACAAATTTTTTTAGTTATACACAACACTGCATGCATTACACAGTTATACTGTACAATTATATAATGCATATATAGCATTATGTATGACAAAAAGATAGAAATCAAATCCCGACATATTTTCTTGAATAATAATTTTGTTTCAAAGTACTTTCTCTAAGTCAAACATGTTATCTATAAACAATCAACACATCGATATCACGTAGCCTCTTTGTTTCAGTATCATTTGAGGTTATACTTTATTTATTTATGCACGAAAACTAAAAAAAGAAAAGGATATATAAATTTTTATAATTTTAATACATTTGCTCAACTTTTGATCTATGAAGAAGTACTTTACGTAGTTTTTTGTTATCTATATTATTATTACTCTTAATAGTTAATTTAAGTTTAGACTAATTTGCCTAAAAATAATCTATATATTCAAAAAACAAAGAGGAAAAAGCAAAACAAGGTTAATTTAAACTAGTTTGCTAGATCTACTTAAATTTGTTTTACCTTCAAGTTCATATTAAAGCAGAATATTCAATTTTTAAATATACGAGAGAAAGGTACCCGCGCGTTGTGGCGGTGATGGAGGTGATGGCGGTGGTGGCGGTGATGGGGTGATCTACCTGACGGGCTCCGCCCTCGAATTTAAAAATTCGTCGAAAGTATATCAAATGACCTCTCTAATGAAAGAGCGTGAAATTTTAAGAACACCCATATAATTTTTTATAATTTATCGATGTACGGTTTTTGAGATAAAAGATTTTGAATGAATTAGAAGAATAAAATGATTTATGGAGGAGAGAGAAAAAAAATGAGTGATTGAGATTTGAGGAGAGAGAAAAAAAATGAGTGATTGAGATTTGAGGAGAGAGAAAGGGTATTATAGTTATTTTAGGTAAATATATAATAGATATGAGGAGCATTTTGGGGAAGTAAATGTTAAAACTTAAAATGTTAGACAGGGGTTATTTGCTTTATAATATAGTATAGATTAACCATGACTATGTAGCTCTTTCCGATTTCGAATAAAATATATTTTAAATTGATGTTGATATATTTCTGTTGTCTACATAAATCAGTAAAAATTATAATAATCAAATTAAGTCCTTAACAAGAATGACAATGCAGTTCTCATTTTTTTCCCACCCCTCATTTCCAACCAACCCTTTTATGTCACTTTAGCTTTTCCTCACTCGCCCGTCATTCCACTATTTTGTTGGCATCTTATTTCTCATTCATCCCTCACACCACATTATACCTCATATATAAAAAAAAACCCAAAAAAACAAAACAAAGACAAAATAGGACACTTTAACTGTAACACCCCAACAATGCGGAATCATGGGGTATCACAAGAAAAGCACAGCACGACATGGAAATTATGTAGAGCAAAACTAAATGCATAAATAGGATTCAATAATCCATACAAAGCATTCAAGAATACAAGTATCGGCTCAAAACATAAACATAACCCTTGATCGGGGATAATGAATCACGGATCCATGAAAAGGTCCAAGTCCAACCCTAGCATGCAATGAAACATCCAAAACATCTTTGATTCACCTGTTCACCTGAAAAGTGTACTAAAACGCGTCAACATAAAGTTGGTGAGTTCGTAGGGACAAGTAATAGGAAACAAGTGTCGGGATAACAACCGTTAACGATATACGAGGATTAAAATACTTAATCACGTTCCAAGGAAAACCCTAAAAGGTGTCACGTTATCACAAATCAATACAAGTCAACGTTAACGTTACAACTAAACATTCATATACAATATACACGTTAAACAATATCGTTAACAACAACGTTATGCCACAATTGTGGACTTACTCGTTATGCCATCAACATGGACTTTACGTTATGCCACTAATCATGGACTTACTCGTTATGCCATCAACATGGACTTTACGTTATGCCACTAATCGTGGACTTACTCGTTATGCCATCAACATGGACTTTACGTTATGCCACAATTCATGGACTTACTCGTTATCACATTCACATGCATACAAATACGAATCTATAATACCTTAAGGGGGGGAAATATTATCATGCAAGATCCTATGTCTCGTTCCATATCAAAACGTTTTCCATCAACCAACAACACATTGCACATACACTTCATACGACTCTACTTTCAAGGAATCATAGATGCTTATATATAGGGTCACCCGCAACCTTCCCACCACATCTACAATTCATTGAAAGCATAATCGTCTTCCATGTATGTACAACTACTCTAACCACAACATATATTCATAATCGAAACATAATCAAACGAGTGATAAGTCAAAACATCAACCGAACAATCAATCAATCAACAATCAATCAAGTATGTACACTTTTCAGCCCGAATCTCAATTGAGTAGGGGGAGTTACGAAACTCACCTTGAGCGGCTACAACAGTTAAGATTAAGCTACGAGCGTGCAATATTCGCCACACGATCACAACCTATCAATGTACATCTCAATACAATCAAATTCAACTCTAATAACCCTAACAAGTTGGTCTAGCAAGTTTAAGTCGAGTCACAAACCCACTAGCTCTTAAACAACCTTCCCGAGTATAAACAAGACACTTTGACTCGACATTTTTAGAAATGTAGGAAGATTCATCTCTCATGAATGTTATCACAAGAAACTAGACTCTCATACGATTCCAACGATAGGTCATATGACTCGATTGGACTTACGGATCAAAAGATATATATATAAATGTATATAGTTTGAGTTAGTATCTCAAGTTTGGTTTCAAAAGTGACTCACGACTTTGAACGAATGGTTTGTCTTGTGTAGGGCACCAATAAGGTCATAAGAGGACATTCCGGAAAGGTCGGGACGATCCTAGGATGCTAGAACTGAAGCTAGGAAAAAGTTAAGTGATTAAAGCCCCCAATTGCGCCGCAACTTAAGGTTGCGCCGCAACCTAAAAACAGACATTTAAGTTGCGCCGCAACTTGACTAGTTGCGCCGCAACCCACCCAGTTCAGCACCAGCACGAGCCAAACACCCCCAAAACACTCATTTTGACTCCATAAACGACCAAGGAGGATCTAGGACCCGATTTCAAGCTTAAATCCACACATCTGGACATAAACAAACTCAAATGAACACAACCCATTCCAAGATTTCACTTCAAAACATCAAATCTAGTTTCAAATTCGCTTTGACCCATTACAAACCCTAACAAACCCTAATTTGACTTTTGGCTCAATTTGTGACCCGAAAACACTTGGTTACAACTAGAAACAAGTTTATAAGTATGAAATGATGAATAAAGGATGAGTTTCACTTACCAAATCTCCCACAAATGCTCAAACCCGAATCTTGACCCAAATGGATAATTCTTGCAACTTGAAACTCCAAATTTTTGATATGGTGTAACCATGATGATGTAGATGATAAGTCTTGCATTAATTTAGCTTGAAACACACTAAATGGTGATGATTTGTTAGAGAGGGAGAGGGATGTAAGAAATCTTGCATTCAAGAGTATGAGAGAGAGAAAGAGATGTAAGAAATGAATGGATGGTTGGGAGGGTGGGAAGAGATAGGGTTGGTGGGTTATGGATCCCCTGGTACGGATCGTCAATAGCTTGATCCAGTTATCTTGAGGTGCGGAATCCCTCACAATAACTTGGTGATCAACAAAAAGCCCCTAGATCATCTGCGGCCTCGCAGATCTTCTTCGGGCTAGCGGAACAACCTTTGACGACTATAACCTGCAATACCTGCTTGATATTTCGACAAATGTTCAACCCTAAACTCTGTTAGGGTTCGGTTAATATAGGTAACACCCGACATGGGCTTCAGCACATCGGATTACCTATATGACTAACCTCGTATTTAACCCTGTAAATACGGGGTCGCATATCCTTTTATGAATTGCGAACTCGCAATTCACACTTAGCAGATTTACTATACATTCAATACTTAAACTTAATCTAGTATTCTATGCATAATACTAAGTTCATTAATGACAATCACATTACAAAGACATATAACAATATTAGCCCAAACAATCTAGACTGCTACTGGCATAGACGTGCACTTACAGACCCCCTCTTGGCAATAGCTTCTAGACGTTAACATACCTATGTCTTCGTCTTGTCTTTGTCATCAATCTACTTCCTCTGCTTCTTCTTATCAGCCTTCTTCTTCTGAACTTCCTCTGAATCATCTGCAGCCTTATAGAAATCACAGTCTGAATGTAAGCCGATCTTCAAACACAAACTCACTGTATTTCTATATCGCAACGCTGGACCCTGAAAATCTTTTGGAAACCAAATATTAACACTGTTCAGCTTCAGCAGATCTTTCTTGCAGAATTTCACTAGATGCAAAGGCTCATAAATCCTCACAATCTCATAGTAATGATCACCATACATCACAGCTTCATACGTCTTACTATCAAAGTACCAGCCTATCATATTATCCAATAAGTCCTTCTTGAATTTCTTCAAAGGCACTTCTTTGGCAAACTTGGTCGGCTCATACTTCAAAGTAACGACAGGCTTCTTTGTCTTCGGATCTATCTTTGATTTATCCTTGACCATCTTGCCTTCCTGTGGACGATACTTTCTTTGAGATGGATCCTTGATCTTCATATCTTTCGCTATAGACCTAGCAATATAATTTCCAAACTCAGATCCACTAGGATTGATTAGTTCTAGCCTAGCTAAGCACCAAAAATCAACATCAGTAAGTGAGTTGATGGCTTCTTCGTTATAGTCCAAATACTGCACTCCGTCTGTTCTCCTGATAATGAGAAATCTCAACTCATCATCCCAATGAAAACTCACGATTCTTGAGCATGCAGTAGTGGCATAGGCTTCAACCTTCTCTCCCTGAATCTTGTCTTTATACTTGATAGGTTTATGCGATGCCTCATACTTAGCCATGTTTTTCTTCCAAGTAATAACCCAATCTGGTCTATATCAACAGGCTCTGTATGTTGCACATCAGGATCTTCAGCAATTGGTTCTTGCATGACTAGAGCTTCAGGATCTTGGACTTGTTCAAACCTGTCCATTCTATCAAGCTTAGCTCTGAAGTCATCAATACTAAACCCTTTGCGCTCAGCATCTTTATCCACAAGCCTTGAAGCTGTAACTGGCATATCGACTTCTGCGATATCCATCCAGCTCTCATCACTATAGATTATTTCACCTTCTTCCCTCACAACATCAGTTGTCTTAAAAGACCTTACCATACCAGTTGCAATCTCATTCAGAGACTCTATTGCCTTGGTCAGATCTTCTTGATGCTTATTGCCTTTATCTTTTGCTGCATCCGGGTCTTGATTTGAATCATCATCTTTCTTTTTCGAAAGCTCATCACCCTTACAGCCTAGATCTGGCAACAATTTCTTTTTCACCAAAAACTTCTCAAACAATTCATTTAACTCTGATTGCATCACACAATCTAGCATGACATCAGCAATCTTAGTCATCTGTTCAGCTACTCTAACTACTCCTTTATTCGCTCTAGTAGCCGAACTTTCTGCCTGAGTAGCTTCACTACGAACCATGTCAAAGTTGGACATGAGAGTGTTAATAAAGTCTTGATGATTCTTTCTTTCATCATTAAGAGCTTTCTTTAACGTCTCAACTTCCTTTTGCTTTCTCAGCATCTCTTTCTCATGGTTTTTCTTTTGTTTCTCCAACTCATCAAACAAACCATTAACTCTAGCCTCTAACACTGTCATCTTTCCTTTCATGTCAGCCATACCAAACATTGGTGGTAATATCGGAACTTGACGTGTAGTCGCTTCAGCTCTTGGTTCAGGATTAGGCACTGAATCCTTCATTCTATGAGTTGCAGACGGCCTTTCAAGATTTATAGTTGTCTTCTGAGATCTCCTTGGTATCACTGTCTCTGCATGTGATTCAACTGATCTCCTAGACCTCTGTTCAGGAACTCTGCTTGATGCTTCTGGAGCTTTGATCGTCTTATCTACTCCACTAGCAGCAGTTTTCTCCTTGACTTTCAATTTGATAACAGTTTTCTTCTTTGGAGCAGGATACCTCTTCAACTTCTGGCACCTCAGATTCCCTAGAAGACTCTGCTCGTTTCCTTTTCAGACCTGAATCAGATGAAACTTTCTTTGAAGCACCTTCAGAAGTACTAGCAACATGATCAACGAAATCTTCATGTGCTTCTACTTCTTTTTCAAGAACCACATCTCTCTCAACTATCACCTCTTCTGTGCCTTGAACCTGTGGTTGTGCTATGTCGTCCATTGGCACATCTGGCATCACCATCTGTAGAGGAACTGGATTAGCTACTGGCTTATGTGGAACAATCTCAGTCCTGAATCTGGCAAACTCTTCAGCTGTAGGTGGATTGAAATTAATATCCACTAGAGCTCCAAACAAAGGAATATCTTGAGCACCTGATCTAGCACATATTTGGGTGTTTGTTGGAAGCTTGGGGTATACTAGCTTGAGGTTCTTCTAGGTTGGAGACAAGCCACTTCAAGATCATCACCTCCTTCATTCCACCTTCTCATAAGCTTGGAAGAAGGTAGTCTTCTAAAACACCCTATGGTTGTTGTTTTGTATGTATGCTATTCATATACATGGATCCTTATTGTTTGGGTTTTCTTTTAAAAGGTTAAAATTTGATTTTAACTACATATGTCATATTGAAATGGTTCAATTTTCCGCTGCGTTTTAATATTATAAGGATAATATTACTTTGATAAAAACCCAAAATCCCAACAATGGCATCTAGAGCCGGTTATATGGATACATACATCAAAAGTTGATATTTTGTTTGGACAAAATCCAATATTTTGGTCATTTGGTTATGGCCAAAATAAATACACAAAAAGGAGGTTCCTTTTTTCTTGTGTATTTTAGTGTCACAACTTAGCCAAGAGACCTTGTGAATGTTTGTGATGTGTGGATGTGTTTGTTTAATTATTCAATGGTTGTAATAGTTAAATAGGATTTTATTCATTCATTTGGTTATGTAATCTATTTATTTCATTTGGTATGTAATAAGTAGATTAGTTGCATTTTTCATTATAAATGTAATCTCCAAGAAGGCATCAAAAGGTTTGGGGCTAAAAGTTGGAGGCTAATGAGAAGACCCGTAAGTTCTCACTGCGGCGCAGTGGGAGTATATCAAACCCACTGCGGCGCAGTGGGGATTATGTGGCCGAAGACAGTAACTTCCCACTGCGGCGCAGTGGGAGTATGTCAAACCCACTGCGGCGCAGTGGGGGATAATGCAACCGAGACCAGTGACTTACCACTGCGGCGCAGTCGGAGTGTATTAGACTCACTGCGGCGCAGTGGGTTATCAAAATGAAGAAAATCATTCAAATCACATCACAAAAGGTTACTTGAAGCATTTTTGTGTTACTTTGTCCCTTAGGTTGAGACCTTTTGGCCCACTTGTTTCGGCTAACAAGTGTGGTCAAAATAGTTGGCTAATGTTGTGCACTTATTATTTTATGTGGTTGTTTGTTTAATTTTGTCATATGGATGCTCAAAACCAACAAACTTGATGACTACATAAAAGATTAAAATTGGTTTTAATATTGACATTAACTTGGTGAATTAAAATGGGTTTTATTAAAAGTTAATGGTCACAATTATAAAAATGGATTTTATAAAAGAACCTTGAAATTCGGATTTCAAAATTCATTATGGTACATAGTTTTAACTAGAATATAAAAACTCAAACGACCCTTTAAAAACAAGTTAAACGCCATCCTTTTATACAACACTTAATTATTTGGGAACTCTTTGTAGGATAAAGGTCACCTAACTACTTTGAGGGAACTTATAAGTTAAGGTAAATTTATTGTACTTATGGGATAAAGGTCACCTAACCACTAGTATAGATAAATTTACATGTGTGTATAAGTAGGACAACTTGATTTGGAAGCCATGTGATTAGGGTCACCGAAACATGGTAACCAAAGGCGTTGATGGGATTAAACATGCCAACTTAATATAAGATATTAACCGGTCCCATACCACTAGAAATTGCAAAGTGTTGCAATTGTCAAACGTTGACTACCTTGTTAATTTAGATCATGGGATAAAGGTCACCTAACCATCATTTAAATGTAACGTTGGATTCTAGATTTTAATTATTAATTGTCCATGGGACATAAAAGGGTATTAACAATTAAAATTTATATTTGATATCGAAAATACTAATAAAGAACTTTGTTAATCTTGTAGATGGCCGCTAACAATGCAAATAACCCCAACCCAAACGTCCATAACTTTTCACTAAGATCCATCCTTGAAAAGGATCGTCTAAACCAAAACAATTTTGTGGATTGGTTTCGTAACTTGAGAATTGTTCTTAGGCACGAAAAGAAATCCTATATTTTAGACGATCCTATTCCTGATGAGCCCGAAGAAACTGATGTTGAGGCCTATAATGATTGGGTTAAATATGTCGAGGACTCCGTGCAAGTTAGTTGCATAATGCTTGCGAGTATGACTCCCGAACTCCAAAAGGAGTTCGAGCATCATGGGGCATACGACATGATTACCCAACTCAAGGAAATGTTCCAACAAAAGGCACGGGCTGAACGCTTCGAAACGGTTCGAGCGCTTCATGCATGTCGCATGGATGATTCACAACCCGTATCAACATATGTTCTTAAAATGAAAAGCTACATTGATCGCCTCGAAAGGCTTAATTGTCCCGTCTTCAAATGAGTTAGCTACGGATATGATCCTTAACTCATTATCTAAGAGATTTGAAACTTTCGTGTTAAATTATAACATGAACGGATGGGACAAGACCGTTTCCGAGCTTCATGGATGCTCAAAACGGCCGAGGCTAGTATGGGAGGAAAAGTTCAACCCGTTCTCATGATCAATGAAGGCGGAAAGAAAAGGGCTTACTCCGGACCCAAGGCAAATGTTGCTAAGGGAAAGGGTAACTTCAAAGGGAATTTTAAAGGCAAGGGAAAGGGAAAAATGGATACCCCAAAAGCGAAGAAGCAAAAGGTTGCTGTCAATGACCCATGCTTTGAGTGTGGGGAGGTAGGACATTGGAAACGTAATTGTCCAACCTATCTCAAAGAGTTAAAAGCTAAGAGGGATGCAGGGCAAACCTCAGGTACAATATTTATGATATATATTGAGCTTAATACAGTTTTTTCTTACATATGGGTATTGGATACCGGATGTGGAACTCATATTTGTAATATGTTACAGGGGTTCATAAGAAAAAGGAACATCAAGAAGGGGGACATTAGTCTCTTTATGGGCAATGGTGCATTGGTGCATGTTGAAGCCCAAGGAGACTATCTTTTGAACTTCCAAATGGTTTGGAAATTGTATTGAACAATGTTTTGTATGCACCTAGTTTGACTAGGAGTATTATTTCTGTTTCCCGTTTAAGACATGTTGGATATGATTTTAATTTTGTTAACAATGATATCCATGTTTCTTTTAATGATGTATTTTATTTTAAAGCTATGCCTTTAAATGGTATTTATGAATTAGTTCATGAAAACCAAACATATGATAACTCAATGTACCAAGCTACCACCAAGAAACTTAAATTAGATTTAAGTGAAACCTATATTTGGCATTGTCGTCTTGGCCATATAAATAAGAATCGCATACTAACACTTCAAAAGAATGGTCTTTTGAAACAAAATCAAATGATTCATTTAATGTATGTGAATCTTGTTTACAAGGCAAGATGACTAAAGCACCTTTCAAGGCACTAATGAAAGGGCAAAAGATTTATTAGGTATCATACATTCGGATGTATGTGGTCCTTTTAAGCCAATGACTAGGAATGGTGAAAGATACTTCATTACATTCACCGATGACTATAGTCGTTACGGTTATGTATACTTATTAAAACATAAGAGTGAAGCTTTTGAAATGTTCAAATTTTCAAGAATGAAGTAGAAAACCAACTCAGTAAGACAATAAAAATTCTTCGTTCTGATAGAGGAGGTGAATACCTAAGTGATGCTTTTCAAGATCATCTTAGAAGTTGTGGGATTGTCTCACAACTAACTCCACCTGGAACACCACAACATAATGGTGTGTCTGAAAGGAGGAATCGAACTCTATTAGATATGGTTCGTTCCATGATGAGCAGAAGCTCACTACCTCTATCATTTTGGGGATATGCCATAATCTCTGCTGCCCGAATTTTAAATATGGCTCCCACCAAGAAAGTGGAGAAAACACCTTTTGAAATATGGCATGGAAGAGTTCCATCTTTATCATATTTAAAGGTATGGGGTTGTGAGGCTTATGTAAGACATGATGCCTCAAACAAATTAGAGCCCCGATCCACTAAGTGTATCTTTGTAGGGTATCCCAAAGATGATTTGGGATATTATTTCTACAATCCTAATGAGCAAAATGTATTTGTTGCTCGAAAGGCTGAGTTCTTGGAAACTAAATTCCTTATGGAAGGAACTAGTTCCAGAACAGTGGAACTTGAAGAAGATCAAGAACCACTGACAGATACACACTTGGGTGACACTAGCATTCAACAAAAGGTTGTTGAAGATGATCAAAGGGTTGATCAAGACACACAAAACGTTCGTAGATCTGGTAGAGCTACTCATCCACCTGAGAGATATGGATTTCTCGTGGATGAATGCTACTTGGTAGTTTCTGATGAACCTACCACCTACCATGATGCTATGTCCAAATCAGATTCGGACAAATGGCTAGAGGCCATGAACGCTGAGATGCAATCCATGTATGACAACCAAGTTTGGGAATTGGTTGTTGAACCTCCTAATTCCAAAGTAGTTGGAAGTAAGTGGGTGTTCAAGTTGAAACACGATATGCATGGAAACTTGAGTACTTATAAGGCTAGACTTGTAGCAAAAGGTTTCACTCAAACTCGAGGGGTCGATTATGATGAAACTTTTTCGCCTGTGGCAATGCTAAAGTCTATTAGGATATTATTTGCCATAGCCGCACATTATGACTATGAGATATGGCAAATGGATGTCAAAACAGCTTTTCTAAATGGATATCTTGAGGAAGATGTCTATATGGATCAGCCTGAAGGTTTTGTCGATCCAAAACATCCTAATAAAGTATGCAAGTTAAAGAAATCAATCTATGGATTGAAACAAGCATCAAGAAGCTGGAATCGTCGTTTTGATGAAGAAGTCAAGAAATTTGGCTTCATCAAAAACGCTGATGAAGCTTGTGTGTATAAGAAGGCTAGTGGGAGCATCATTACTTTTCTAGTATTATATGTCGATGACATTCTACTATTTGGAAATGACATTCCAACCTTGGAAGGTGTAAAAGCCTGGCTTGGAAGTTGCTTTTCCATTAAGGATCTTGGTGAAGCCGCCTATATTTTGGGAATAAGGATCTATAGGGATAGATCAAGGCGCTTAATAGGTTTGAATCAAAGTGCATACATAGACAAGATCTTGAAAAGGTTCAAGATGGAAAACTCCAAAAAGGGTTTGGTGCCTATTCAAAGAGGAACTATATTGAGTACTTCTCAATCTCCCAGCTCAAAAGTTGAGCAAGAGAGAATGAGTGGAATCCCATATGCATCTGCTATAGGATCCATCATGTATGCTATGATATGCACGAGACCGGACGTGTCATGCGCTTTAAGCATGACAAGTAGATACCAGCAAAATCCAGGAGATAGTCATTGGATGGCTGTCAAATATATATTGAAATATCTTAGAAACACTAAAGATATGTTCTTAATATATGGATCTGGTGAGGAGGAACTCGTTGTAAAGGGTTACACGGATGCGAGTTTCCAAACTGATCGAGATGATTCTCGATCACAATCGGGGTATATCTTCATTCTAAATGGAGGAGCTGTTTCTTGGAAAAGCTCAAAGCAAGATGTGGTTGCATTGTCCACTACAGAATCGGAATACATCGCCGCTTCTCTAGCAGCACAAGAAGCTGCATGGTTGAAGAAATTCATTGCCGATCTAGGGGTTGTTCCTTCCATTCAAGGACCCCTAGAAATTCTTTGTGATAACGAGGGTGCGATTGCTCAAATCAAGGAACCTCGTGCACATCAAAAGACTAGGCACATTGAGCGGAGATTCAACTACATAAGGGATGAAGTTGAAAAGGAAAGATATGTATTCACAAAGTTCACACCGATCAAAATGTTGCGGACCCACTCACGAAGCTCCTTGAAAGGCCTAAGCATGAGAGTCATACTTGTGCCATGGGACTTCGATATTCTAGTGATTGGATTTGATCTATTTTATGTATTTGGATATCGGAACACTTGTAGTTATTAACACATTTATATGAATATTGGTATTTTGCATTTAAATTGTGTTATGTTCCATTTTTGCATGTTTAAATCCATGAATAAGTTAATTATTCTAAATGTCCGTAGTCGATCATATTTGTGGGAACAATATGAATGTAAGATTATTATGAACTTGGATTGGTAGATATTCAAAAGGTTTTGAATATAGAGCAAAGTGTTGCTACCAAGGTTCATAGATATTTGTGGGATACAAATATTGGACTGACCTGCAATCAAGCATTACTACATGGAATCTCTGTGATTGATCATAAGTAATCTTGAGTTAAAAGGCGAATATCATTGTGTCCTCAGACCTGAGATACATATTGGGTCTTGATATTCACTGAATATTATACTTTGACTTAGTTCTTCGCTGTTCTGAAACATGGCAGTACATAAGACTAAGCTCAGGTATGATATAAGGTGATTGTGAGAGACGTATGTAGTCGAGATGGAATTTGTCCCTCTTATTCGTTGAGAGTAAGATGTCTAAGGCCTGCTACAAAGTTAAATCAATAGAGAATGATCACTCTATGTCTCTAGGATTTAACATGACATCTGTGACAAAAGGATAAATGATCGATTCACCTAAATCATTTCAAGTAAGGGACTTGAAGAGGATGATGTTATTGAATGGCACTTCGTCATACGTATTAGGGGTAGCAAACCGTTGTTAGGCGGTATTTGCTGCTTGCGTCAATCTTCTATGAATCTTGTGCAAGTGGGAGATTGTTGGAATTCGTCTGCCCAAGACACATATTAAATTGACGTGGCTAGTACGTGATGATCCAAGTCGGGTCATACCCAATAACAAGCTAGACAAACACTTACGATATTTATTTATATGATATGATCTTTAAATAAATATAAATACTTGAAACATTTAGAAAGTGGTTTTCTAAATAATTGCACTTGAGATATGTAAATAAATTATATGGATGATTTATTTTGAGAGAGATGTCAATAGTTTTTATTTGGCAAGATGAGTTCCCACTGCGGCGCAGTGGGAGCGTGTCAAACCCACTGCGGCGCAGTGGGGGTTTTTGCACCCGAAGGTCCGGGAGTTCCCACTGCGGCGCAGTGGGAGTGTATCAGACCCACTGCGGCGCAGTGGGTTAATACCCATGTGATGGACTAAGGGGCCGGCCCCCTCCCTCCCCATGTGGGTATACATGCAATGTGACACTTGTTGTCCTGCATGTTACACAAGACACAAGACATAAGGCTTTACACTCAACATAGAGTGTATCACACAACTCACACATTTTGCAAGACAAAAACTCTCTCAAGAAAAAAGGTTTTTCTTCTTCCTTTTCTTCCATTGATTTGGGCCAAAGGGAGCCAAAAAGGGGAAGGCATTTTCAAGTTAAATCCTAGCACATATTTGGGTGTTTGTTGGAAGCTTGGGGTATACTAGCTTGAGGTTCTTCTAGGTTGGAGACAAGCCACTTCAAGATCATCATCTCCTTCATTCCACCTTCTCATAAGCTTGGAAGAAGGTAGTCTTCTAAAACACCCTATGGTTGTTGTTTTGTATGTATGCTATTCATATACATGGATCCTTATTGTTTGGGTTTTCTTTTAAAAGGTTAAAATTTGATTTTAACTACATATGTCATATTGAAATGGTTCAATTTTCCGCTGCGTTTTAATATTATAAGGATAATATTACTTTGATAAAAACCCACGACTCTTGAGCTCATCATATGCCCTTTTTACAATAGATGTCACTTTCAGGACCGACTTAGTAGCTGGCAGATTAGGAACATGATGATTGATAATCATCATAACGAATCTAGGATAAACCATAAACCTATGCCCTAGTCTGGCAGTCGTTTGTTTCCTTAATTCGTTGAAGAAATACTTAGAAAAACTATATGGTTTGTTGTATACCAGACCAACCATCTGAGCTTGAGATTCTTGATTAAGCGTATCCCATCCGGTTCTTCTACTACACAAACTAACCAACAATACGTGCGCTAAGTATCTCCACCTTCCAAAGAATCCGCGCTTCTTCAATGTTCCCACATTCAAGTCATCAGCATATCCCATCCTAGTAAATCCTCCAACAATAACCTCTCTACTAAAAGTAGTAGGTCCATTCTCTCTTCCTTCTTGATCTACTGTACCTAACTTCAAGATATCAATAAGATCGGAAGCCGAAAACTTAATGGTCTTGCCTGCAACCACTGTTTCAATCCATTCCTTAGTAGCAGTCTTCTTATGCCTTGCATTTTCCCAGAACTCTTCCAGGTATGACTCATATAGCACAGGCGAGTGAGTAAGAATGTGATTAATTCTTGACCGCTTCAAAAATCTGAAAATATCAAGATAATACTCTGTTCCATCTTGATTCTCGTCCAAATTAATCAGAAAGTTATGACCTGATACAAATTCTCTTGCCATTTCTGTAATCAATAACAAATAATTAATTACTCAAATAGGCATAAAAATTCATATGCATAACATACACAACTAAAATTATCCCGGTAATTTAGTCAAAAGCATAAATTATCCCTGTAATTTATAACATAACATAAATTATCTCTGTAATTCAGTTATAGATAGATTAACTTATTTTCAAATCTTTATTAACATAAACTTTTGAAAATCTGTTGAATTAACTTAAATTATCCCTGTAATTAAGTTAAAGATAAATTAACTCATTTTCAAATTTTTATAAAAATAAACTTTTGAAAATCTGTTAAGTCAAAAATACGAGGTCGTATCCCTGTACGAGGTCGTATTTCAAGGTCAAAATACGGTCAACCAAATTCTAAAATAGGAAGTCGTATTTTCCAATTTGGCCACGTATTTGATCAGGTCGTAAATCGGCATTGTACCGAAAGTCAAACCAGTCAAAATAAATTGACATTTACGAGGTCGCAAATCTGGGCTAGCAAACCCCCAAATGCGAGTCTGTCGCACTGTTCGTCTTCCCCAACGCGATTTCGCGATTTACCCTACCAAAACTGGTAAAAATTGTTTCTTTATACTCGTATTCAAACGATAAAGATACCCCAACCCTTAGTTTTACCCAGAAAACATCAAAATCGAAGAAAATATGGAAACCTAATTCGAAAATTTTGAAACCCTTTTTCTTGATTTTCTTGTTGCATGGTTAACTACTAGACGATTAGATAGTATACCTAGATTCGGTTTTTCACGGTGATGACGAATATATCAACCAAAAACACTTGATCTAATTGTATATATCGAATCTAATACGGGGTAGCAAAGTAGTATTTCGGGGTCGTAATGCTCTAATTTTGATATTTAATATGTGAGGTCGTGTTTGGGTAAATTTGGTTTATATACCCACTTGACCCGAATGAGTCTGGGTCAACCCGGCCCAATTACGAGGTCGTATCTGCACAAGGCCCAATCGACCAATTACGAGGTCGTATTCTGCTTCTTGCAATTACGAGGTCGTAGATACCTCCTGCACACTTTAAAATCAAAATTTCATCAAAGTTTCTGAATAATTGATCAACAATTACCACGAACTTCCTGGAAATATGAAAATTTAAAAGATCAAACCTGTAAGCATCAAATTTTCATCTTTTCCTCGATCTTCGTCTTAACCTGAAAAGTTAATAAACTTACCGAAATTCTTTAACTTTTCCACGATCAATCTTTCCAAAACTTTCTCGAATTTAGCTTTCCCGAACCTGTACCACTTGCAACAATTCATATTTCTAACCAGTTATAAAATTGATTCTTCATTCTTATACCTCCCCCTCAATTTTATGACTAGAAGTATAACGATGACTAATCATTATAACAACCATCATTCTTATGTACTCCCCCTCAATTATGACTGGGATACATAACTATGATAGAACAAAATATTGATTAAATACTTCATATTCTTATGAAAACACAATTGACTAGGTACTCCTCTTCAATTTATGACATATTTTCATAACTATATGATCTAAATAATCAATGCTTAAACCTTTCACATTCATATATGTTTCTATATCTAAGGTAACAAAGACCTTTCATATTCAAACAATATATCTATGTCTAAGGCATAAAATATTAACTATGTAGCCTTTCACATTCAAACATGACATTTCTATGTCTAAGGCACAATATAGTCAATAACCTTTCATATTCACTTAACGTCTATGACTAAGATTTTCTTAATCTTCTTCAATCACATTAAGTCTATATCTAAGGATTTATTTAACCTTCTACATTCACATTATGTCTATGTCTAAGATTTTACTAATCTTCTACATTCACTTAATGTCTATGTCTAAGGTTTACTAACATAGTTGATAATCTTTCATATTAAAATAAAATTATTTCTATATCTAAGATCTTCAACTAATAATGACCTTGCTATCAACATCTTGATGTTCTTAGCATTGTCTTGAATATTTCAGTCTTTTGCTTAGAAACCCTTCCTTTGGATTGACTTCTCTGCAAATATACTGAAAAATAATTTTGAGACAACAAATATAATTGCCATACCCAAAACTTGATCCTCTGAAACTTCAGATTTGAGAAGCAAACTTCAAACTCTCTGTATCGTCATAACAATCAACTAATGCACCATTGCTTGTTGTAGTTCTCCCCCTCAACAATAAATCTCTCCGAATTAAGCATATCTCGAGTCCCTGCTCGCCTTGCCTAACCGGCATGTAATAGAGAGGTAGAATTTCCAACAATCAATCCTGAACTAGTTGACTCCCATGAAAACCAGAAACTTTGAAACTTGAATCACAAACTTCAGGAACATGGAACCTATTTCAAAAGCAATTCTTTGTCTCCATAAAAGATGTTTCTTCTGATTATGATCAACATCTTCAGATAAAACATATACAATACAGCTTACTGACATGTATTCCCTGCACAAGAAGCTGTTTAACAAAACACAAAAACGAGATAAAAATGATAATGTTATTCTTCATTATTTCATCACTATAATATACGATAGTAACGACTTAATCTAGAACTACATTCTTCATTTTCTTCTCCAAATTTGTTATTCTTCACTATCATAAGTCATAAACATATGACATTATCTTAGTCTAGAACTACAAATCTTCAAGAACTTGAACCGAACTATCAAAAGGGCTTAATTTGGTTCAAAAGTAAGAATCTTAAGATCCCTGTCTTATCATTCTACCGATACTTATCTAGAATCTTAAGATCTCTGTCTTATCATTCTACGGATACATATCACCAATATAGAATCTTAAGATCTCTGTCTTATCATTCTATCGATACTTATCTAGAATCTTAAGATCTCTGTCTTATCATTCTACGGATACATATCACCAATATAGAATCTTAAGATCTCGGTCTTATCATTCTTTGGATAACCTAAACTAAGGTCTTCCAACAAAATATCTTTCATTATAAAAACTTATATAGATTTCGTTTCCAAAGTCACTTGTCTTTAACTCTGTAAAAACATCTAACTGAAACCTAATCTCTTATATTTTTGCAAATGAAATTTGATAATGCAAAATCCAAAACCATATGAAATACTCCTATGATTGACTCATCAAACTAGTATTCATCTTGGTTAAACAATTATAAATACTCCTATGATAGCCTCATCAAACTAGTATTTATCTTTGTTCAGTATGGATTTGCATGATCCATATCTTGCTTCCATGGTGAGATCTTGCTCGACAACCTACAAAAACGAATATTTATCCGCTGTCCTGCACATCTCAACAAACACATCAAATCTTCTCAAAGTAATAACATACAATCTGAAGAGATGAATAAAAAAGCAAGATAACATGAATATACTTAACAGTTTCTTATTAACCTAAGTCATATTAAGGTCTATAATTCACTGTTGAGCACTTTCAATCTATGCACATAGTTTATCAAAATTATTTAGAATCTCTGTTCCAAATCTTTTTGATTCAAAAATCTTTCAAAGATCAAATTCAAAACTATGAACAACTCTGTGTCCATTCTAATGAAAATCTTCTTTCAAAGATTTAAAATGGTTCTTTTAAAGATAAAATTCAAAACTATGAACATCTCTGTGTTCATTCTTAAGAAAATCTTCTTTCTAAGATATAAAATGATTCTTTTAAAGATAAAATTCAAAACTATGAACATCTCTGTGTTCATTCTTAAGAAAATCTTCTTTCTAAGAATCAATGCAAAGGCATTAACTCAATATCCGTTTATTGAAATCAACAACACTGTGTTCTTTTCCTTAAACCCATATTCTGTTAATGTGACATACTTTCTTTTAGCTTTTGATCACAACACTATTGCTTAACTACCCTACTCGTTTATTCATTGTTTCATAAGAACGTAGTTGAGTCCTCTTGGAAACTAGATTCTATTCTGACTATATCTCTCGTGCAATAGGAACTTTTATTTTACAACAACAATAAAAATAAAAATTTAAACATTTCACGAAAAACATAATACACACACACACATACACTAAACATAAATGAATAACATAGTTACAAGAGCTAAAGTTACTGCTGATAGATCAGATTAGCATGTTACATAAGCCTACTAGCGAGAAATAATTCTCTTATTATTAGTTATGAACAGTGATCCATCAACGATTACCAATATGTTTGTCCTCTTAAACAACTCGGTACTTCCAGTCTCCTTTTTGGTTTGTGACACTTTCGACATACCCTGGCCAAGGACAGTCACCATGTAACCCGAGTAGCCTAATATGTCACTTAATCATGTTTGCGAACTTATGTGCCCCATATTCAGATACACTCTCACAGTCGACACAAGCACTAAAATTAAGACATTTGGTGAGTAAAGTGAGAAAGTCTTTAAGAATCAAGTCAGCGGTGACAGGTCGGTGATTCCTCACGCGCAAAGCGACTTAACTTGACTCACGTACGGAAATATACTCAACATTGCATAATTCCAAGTACTTGCATATTTGTGACATTATTTTAAGCACTTATGAAAACCCATGACTTTCAATGAGACCCGTGTAGCGAACTTTCTGACAACCTATCCCAAGTTGGAAGCTTTAGGTAGGCTAGGTATACAAAGACACCCCAAGGACTTACTTGTTCGAATCTCAAAGGCCACATTAGCTTCATATTGTCAACAGATTTAGTTTTATTAGATATTTGCATATCTTGTCACAAATATACATCCGAAAAAGCAATACATACACATATATGTACCCGAGACCTTCTATATAAAACCAAATATTCATAATTACAATGCAAGATCTTTCATAAGATTTAAAGGACTTGTCTATTTTAAGAACAAGCATTCTCAGCCATATATCTGAATACGTTTCCCATAAGAACATTGTATACATTTAAGTTCAGATTATAAGGAACCTTGGTACTTTGTGCCTATCGATACATCATATAATGGTATCACTGAACTGAACAATTTAAAGTACAATTAAGTAGGCTTAAAAGCTAAAGTATCGTCACGTCTAATCGTCTTGAAGCAGTGACCTTACTCTATTTATTATTTTCTTTTTCTTTTCTGATTTTTTCTGATTTTTATTTTGTTTTTCTGACACTATATGACACACATACATTACGACACAAACACTGACTCATTTTACATAGTTCCTTTTTGAGAGACACTATCACTATAGATTTCTCATTCCAATCAATTGGACTAACAACTCGAAACGAGTTCGGTCGAAAGCCTTAGTGAACAGATCAGCTAAATTAAAGTCACTCGGCACTTTTTCTAGGACTATTAATTTTTTTTCAGCACAATCACGAATAAAATGAAACCTTATGTCTATGTGCTTAGTCTTACTGTGCTTAACAGGATTATTAGTTATGGATATAGGTGGATTCACAATCTGTCTTTATGAGAGTATAAAAGAAATCCTAACCGTGATAGCCCGAACCGGTGAATGAGTATTCACTTGCTGTATGTAATCCGATCTCTCCCCTAAGACAAACATCCACTGATGTCTACTTCCTCAAGAACACCAATTTCTTCATCCCTGTGATTAAACTAGTGCACTTCTGGAACTGACATATATATCATGACCAATAACCTGTCATATGTCTTGAACATCCACTATCGATGAACCATAACCCTTCAGTTCTCCTTAGTGGATCCTTATTTTCAACAACCTCAAGATGTGCCATAAAGCTCGTCTCAGCTTCAGCAACATCTTCGTTTTCAGCTCTTACTGGTTCTGATGATTCAGGTTCCTCTTTTACCCTCTGATGAACACTACCATGATCATTGGCACATACCATAGGATCAAATGAATTATCAGCAAGATCGTTCATTTCTTTATCAAGGTCGTGAATTATTGCCATGAATGCATGATTCTGATCATCGGTACTAGTCGAACCCCAATTATATGTACCATCAGATTGAACAACTAAAGCTCTCGAGTTGTCCGTATCTCCTGAGCTTCTGTTCCCAGTATTAGCATATTGATGTCCAGAATTCTGACTCACTATAGAACCACTTTGATTGAAGTTCTGACGGCCTGTAGCTGAATTGTTGTCCCGTCTTGGCCTCTGACACTCTCTTGCAAAATGTCCAAAACCATCACAGTTATAACACTTCACCTTGGTCTTGTCAAACCCTACTTTGCCATTCACAACCTTCCTTCCTTCTATCTGTGAAACGTTGAACTCTCAATGTTAGCATAGCTAGTTGCTAGTTCAGATCCATTTCTTCCAAATCATAAGGATCAACTTTCTTGTAATCCTCCCTAACCAAATCAGGATCAGTTAGTTTTCCTCCAATTAACTTCTCATGAGCAGACACAAAAGAAGCAAGCATGCCCAAATGTCCCTCAGCAGATCTTATGCTCATCGGCATCCCTGTGTAACCCGAGCTTGGAGAACTACTACTCTGAACCCCATTTTACACTACCATGGCTGATTCCGGTGAAATTACATACATCAAGTTGCTGTCAGAATCCATTGACATCTTCATCTTGTTATTCTCTCCACTGTAGAAGGCAGTAATCCTTCCACTTGGAGATTTTCCAGAAGCAATACTAGGCTTATCAAGTTTGGGCGGTGAATTGGCCTTTCCGGTTTCATGATCCATCAGAATTAATTGAATCAGCAAAGCTTGATAGTTTGCGG
>CM067167.1:174603378-174608378 GCA_034093135.1 Erigeron breviscapus
CTAACGTCCTTCACGATTACCACAGCCTCTACGACCACCTCTACCGCCTCTACTTCATTGATTTCCTTGATTCAACCGAATCCTCTCACTCGTTTTGGCGCCTATAATTCATGTTAGTTCTCCGTAGTCTAATCATCTCCCTCAAACACACGTGTTGGGTTACCAAGTTAATTCTCACATTTCGCACACGAACATTCGCTATCAACCGCCATATAACAAACAATCCAATATTTGACTATCCTAAGCTATCACATGAACATGTATCTCTACGGGGATATTATCATGGCAATAACTATGTCATCATCATTCCATTTACATCCTAACTAATTACACAATTCCAATTCAACCATAACCAAATCATTCAAATCAACGTACCAATTCAAATATAATAAGGCAAAGCATCATCGTTTCATTAAATTCCCAATCAATTTCCACAATTTCAAACCAATTCATACAAATATAAAGGGGTCAAGTCACTAACAAGGCGGGTAAAGCATAGTCCGAATCTTAACTTCAACATTCAACACATTAAAGGTGTTTGTATACAGGGTGTACCAGCGGCTAACCCTCCACACCGTTAATATATCGAATGGATGTCAGGAATTGGTTCCGTTATGCTCTCTAAGTATTGGTCGGGTATGTATACAGGGTGTACCAGCGAGTAACCCTCTACCTAACCAACACTCATTAAGCATACCGGGTTACCTACTATACTTCATCCACAATGCGCAATCCACGAGGTCACTAATTTTATATGACACAGGGCAACCATAGATTTGTTGATCAGGCGCCTCTAGGGCTACCGAGTGTCATACTCCGTTAATGCCATCATTTCACTTTGTTAGGGTTAAACAATAAAATTATAAGAATATACATCAACGTTCATTCGGCAAGTCACGGTGTATCCCGACACTAACACATGCATCAATCAAGTCATCACATAACAATCAAGTCAACAATCATGAAAAACCTACGAACTCCGTTTAAACAAGTTTTATGCGGCATACAATTCACGTTGCACACAAAATTTCCTATCATGCATGCTAATATGAAATGTGGGTGCAATGGTTATAGGCTAGGTCAATCCACCTAACTCTCTACAACCACGGCTTTGATACCATTCTGTAACACCCCAACAATGCGGAATCATGGGGTATCACAAGAAAAGCACAGCACGACATGGAAATTATGTAGAGCAAAACTAAATGCATAAATAGGATTCAATAATCCATACAAAGCATTCAAGAATACAAGTATCGGCTCAAAACATAAACATAACCCTTGATCGGGGATAATGAATCACGGATCCATGAAAAGGTCCAAGTCCAACCCTAGCATGCAATGAAACATCCAAAACATCTTTGATTCACCTGTTCACCTGAAAAGTGTATTAAAACGCGTCAACATAAAGTTGGTGAGTTCGTAGGGACAAGTAATAGGAAACAAGTGTCGGGATAACAACCGTTAACGATATACGAGGATTAAAATACTTAATCACGTTCCAAGGAAAACCCTAAAAGGTGTCACGTTATCACAAATCAATACAAGTCAACGTTAACGTTACAACTAAACATTCATATACAATATACACGTTAAACAATATCGTTAACAACAACGTTATGCCACAATTGTGGACTTACTCGTTATGCCATCAACATGGACTTTACGTTATGCCACTAATCGTGGACTTACTCGTTATGCCATCAACATGGACTTTACGTTATGCCACTAATCGTGGACTTACTCGTTATGCCATCAACATGGACTTTACGTTATGCCACAATTCGTGGACTTACTCGTTATGCCATCAAATGGACTTTACGTTATGCCACAATTCATGGACTTACTCGTTATCACATTCACATGCATACAAATACGAATCTATAATACCTTAAGGGGGGGAAATATTATCATGCAAGATCCTATGTCTCGTTCCATATCAAAACGTTTTCCATCAACCAACAACACATTGCACATACACTTCATACGACTCTACTTTCAAGGAATCATAGATGCTTATATATAGGGTCACCCGCAACCTTCCCACCACATCTACAATTCATTGAAAGCATAATCGTCTTCCATGTATGTACAACTACTCTAACCACAACATATATTCATAATCGAAACATAATCAAACGAGTGATAAGTCAAAACATCAACCGAACAATCAATCAATCAACAATCAATCAAACAATCAATCAATCAACAATCAATCAAGTATGTACACTTTTCAGCCCGAATCTCAATTGAGTAGGGGGAGTTACGAAACTCACCTTGAGCGGCTACAACAGTTAAGATTAAGCTACGAGCGTGCAATATTCGCCACACGATCACAACCTATCAATGTACATCTCAATACAATCAAATTCAACTCTAATAACCCTAACAAGTTGGTCTAGCAAGTTTAAGTCGAGTCACAAACCCACTAGCGCTTAAACAACCTTCCCGAGTATAAACAAGACACTTTGACTCGACATTTTTAGAAATGTAGGAAGATTCATCTCTCATGAATGTTATCACAAGAAACTAGACTCTCATACGATTCCAACGATAGGTCATATGACTCGATTGGACTTACGGATCAAAAGATATATATATAAATGTATATAGTTTGAGTTAGTATCTCAAGTTTGGTTTCAAAAGTGACTCACGACTTTGAACGAATGGTTTGTCTTGTGTAGGGCACCAATAAGGTCATAAGAGGACATTCCGAAAGGTCGGGACGATCCTAGGATGCTAGAACGGAAGCTAGGAAAAAGTTAAGTGATTAAAGCCCCCAATTGCGCCGCAACTTAAGGTTGCGCCGCAACCTAAAAACAGACATTTAAGTTGCGCCGCAACTTGACTAGTTGCGCCGCAACCCACCCAGTTCAGCACCAGCACGAGCCAAACACCCCCAAAACACTCATTTTGACTCCATAAACGACCAAGGAGGATCTAGGACCCGATTTCAAGCTTAAATCCACACATCTGGACATAAACAAACTCAAATGAACACAACCCATTCCAAGATTTCACTTCAAAACATCAAATCTAGTTTCAAATTCGCTTTGACCCATTACAAACCCTAATTCGACTTTTGGCTCAATTTGTGACCCGAAAACACTTGGTTACAACTAGAAACAAGTTTATAAGTATGAAATGATGAATAAAGGATGAGTTTCACTTACCAAATCTCCCACAAATGCTCAAACCTGAATCTTGACCCAAATGGATAATTCTTGCAACTTGAAACTCCAAATTTTTGATATGGTGTAACCATGATGATGTAGATGATAAGTCTTGCATTAATTTAGCTTGAAACACACTAAATGGTGATGATTTGTTAGAGAGGGAGAGGGATGTAAGAAATCTTGCATTCAAGAGTATGAGAGAGAGAAAGAGATGTAAGAAATGAATGGATGGTTGGGAGGGTGGGAAGAGATAGGGTTGGTGGGTTATGGATCATGGGTGTTGGGTCATGAGTTCCACCCATGGATAGTCCACCACTACAATATTACTTACAATTCGCCTAATATCGACATTTAAACAAAACGATCAATCAACCTCGACCACATAACCTTGACTAACACACGAACATAATTTAATCAAAACGATCATTAATCATATATATATATATACACACACCTTGAACATGATTAAATCACAACTAAACTCGATCACATGTTAATTAATTAATATCAATTAGTCGAATGTGTACAAAATTAATGGGTCAACCGAAGTCAAATTTTAGGAATGTTACATTAACGGTCAAAATCGTCCTTCCCCTCACCATCCACGCAGCGGTAAAGTTCTCCCCACTCTCTCCTCACAATCAGCGGCGGTGTTCCCGCACACGCAACAGTCAAGTTTCCCCACTCTCTCCTCACAATCCGTGGTGGTGTTCCCGCACAGTGTTCTTCCATCCATTGCCAACCCCCTAATATATGGTGTTAGTTACAACTAGCAATGGCCAGTGTAATGTAGCAACCACAATGAATTATTACGAATTTCAACTCTTGATAGATTAAGAAATTGAGAAATATGCTAAAAGTTTTATAAGTGAATATAAATACAGATACATTATTTTTAATATGTTTTTTTGAATAAATATAACCTCCACGCAGAAGCTATAACAACGTGATCTTATGTTTCAGTAAAATATTTTTAAATAAAAATAAAAGAATCGATATGTATATGTTAATCTAGAATTCAAATTTTATGAAATTTTAAATGTATTGAATACGTGAGAAATGTGGATGCACATATAGTTGCCTATAGTTTACTAACCAAATGCAATTCAAGAACATTTAAAACATAGTTGGTGGATTCACAAAAATTAAATTGCTTTTTAAAATGCGTTACGTTTGATTTTGAAACAAAAAATTTACAACCGATTTAACTATATAGTAAACTATAGGGGTATCCCCGTATTGTGCAATCCGGTGGTACGATAGGTAGTGACGACGACGATTGGTGACGAATAATGTATGTTATTGATGTAAATGTAATTGATGTAAAAGAGGTCACCTGGACACTAGCCTGACCAGGGGATTAGTGGGTACCAAATGGTACATGGGATCAGGGGTTCCTATCCAATTACCCTTTTTTAGTTATTTTAGGAGTTGAAATATAAATGTTGTAAATTATTTCGTTAAATGTTGAGTTTGGTACATTTTGGGGGAGGAGGATTTGATCCATATCCCGCTTTTCTTTCCCTTCGGGCTCCTTATTCCGAGACTGTTCTTTATCACGGCTCTTCTGAGGCTTTCCAAGCAACCCTGTTGACTCGGAGTATTCAACCCCCCATTCGCCTAGCCATCAGATTCCTCCGCTGTGTACTTTTAAGACATTACTTAATGAGGTAGATAAAAATAATTACTTGTTCAGGGATATTTTGGTCTTATCGGTTTCTTGTCCTTAAAAAGGGAGATAGTTTGCTTTAAGGATAAAAAACTCATAAAATACGGCATTGGATGTTACCTACTTACTTATCATTCTTTTATTGTCGTATAAAA
>CM067167.1:174610878-174676395 GCA_034093135.1 Erigeron breviscapus
CCTGTTCTATACTAACCTCATCACCCTCTTTTGGTAATTCTTTTTTCTTTCAAATATATACACACATATGTGTATATGTATATACTAGAGATATTTATAAAAAATCTTAGTTTTTTGATAGATCAGCTTTCTTTTAACTGTGTATTTTGGAACATTTTACATATGGGTACAATAAGTGTATTCTAAGCTAAGCTTAAAGATCAAAACTTGAACAACCCCTTTTGTGTTTTGTTATAAAAACCAAATCTTTTTCTTGCTTTTATTTCAATTTTTGTTATTTTTTGGTTGTGGGGTGTTTTGTCTTTTAAGTTTAGTTTTTGGTTTCTAATAACTATTTAGTATTATATAAAGTTTTAGGGATTTTGGCCATTTTGTCAATTTACAAACCCTACTTTTACTGTTTCTTGGTTTTGTGTATGTGAATAAAGTTTACATTTTTATTATTGGGAATCTGATTTTAAGAGGTTTTGGATTGTGGGTATTCATTGTAATGTAATGGTTGTGATCAAGTTTTGGATTTGAATGATCAAGATTGGTGAATTTGTTGATGAAGTGTGAGTGTGTTGGTGTATTAGAACCACATTTTCAATTTGTTGTCGGAAAAGATGGACAACAGGAGTTGGTTATGGCGGAGGAGGTCGTCGGAGAAAAGTCCGGGAGAAACCGAAAGCTCTGGAGGGTCCATTTCTTCACATTCTGAGAGGTTTTTTGATGATCAGGTATTTTTATATCGTTGATCTTCTTATTATCATGTCATGACTCATGAAAAATGTGTGTTTATTGTATATCGATGTGGATCGAAAATTAGGCTTTAGAGATTGAACAAATAACTCTAGAATCGAAAACTACTAGAACATTTACTTGACGTAATGGTAATTACATAGCAATGTATGAAAGGTAGGAGATATCGTTGAATCCACTTAAGGATGTGAATTTTGTTTGTAATTTGAAATCGGTTTTGAATTTGGCGAAGTAGTAGGTTAGTGTTTGACTTTTGAAAGTGTATGAATTCTTAGAAATACAAATAGGATACTGCTGGCTTTCGTTGTTCTTAGACAACGTACTTAATATTGATGGTGAGATAGATCGAAGGTAGATAGCTACTTCATCTATCTCGAGATCAAAGACCACTTTTAACTCTTATTTGGATGATACATTATGACTGCATATATCAAATGACAAATCAGATACACGTATACTAAAAAGGAAAAGACATTAAAAGTATCTGAGAATTGTAGGTTTGAGCTTGTTCCTTAGAAGTTTAAATAGCTATGGATTATCGAATAAGATAAGTGCCTGGCATAGCATGCTTTGGCCACTTTCTATCCATGGGTCTTGCATTTCAATTAAATAAAAAAAGAAAGTGATTTGACTTTTTTTTCCTTTTGGTACAACTATCTTGTGTTCATACCATGTCAAATGCATCTTTTAGCATGAAATTATGACCAGTGATTTTAAGTTTCAGCATTAGGCTTAGGGGTGGTATTTCTTTTATCTTTTGTATTGGTTTCTTTGTCATTATTTTGGTCGTTGGAGTCTTATTGCTTCTCATATAATTCATTAAAGGTATTTTCGAATCAAATTTCTCTATCACCTGAAAAGACATCAAAGGCTGAATTATCACCGGAAGAACTTGATGGTGGGGTCAAGGCTCTGTCCGAGAAATTATCAGCAGCTCTTATGAATATAAGTATTAAGGAAGACATGGTGAAACAGCATTCCAAAGTAGCAGAGGAAGCGGTTGAAGGTATACAATGTTCCTAGCCATTTTATGCATTCTGAAAGCACATTCGACCACTGAGGGCAATGACGTAATTATGAACTGTAAAATCAAAATGGAATAGATACTCATCCCATCATTATAAGATTTCCAATTTTTGTATATTTCTAGGGCACCTGATTTTTCTCATAAGTTGAATAACTAAGTCCGGAATTGTAGTCTGAAGTTGGTTCTGTATAGCTCAAAAGTCAAACGGTACCTCTCCTCTGTACAGGGCTGATACCTAATTTAGAAGCCAATTGAACTTCAGAATCGGCTTCACATTTTCTTTATTTGTTATTAGATACCAGGTAGTTATCAAATGCTGTTAAAATATTTTTAAAAAAAGTTGAAAGTTAGTTTTTCTAACCTCAAACGTGATTATGTGTCTTTCTTTTCTTTAAGATGAACTGATAACCCTAGTTAACTTAAGAGTCGGCTTGAGCAATCTTATCTATGTAATAGAGGTGGCGCCAGAATGTATCAACTATGTTAAATACAAAGGTAGTAAAATAATTTGTATAAGATGGAAAATAGGTGAAGGTATGTTACATAGATAATCTATATTTATTTGGGACGATAGAGGTTGTGAATAATTGGATACACCATGGGATACTTTCAACTCGTTAGACCTAGTCCTTTTTTGTTACTATTTTGTTGTCCTTTTGACTCGTTAGAGTTAAGATATATAACCCAGATCGGCCAATTTTAGGTAAATGTGTATGCATAACTACTAGTCCATGTCTTCATCTTACCTTATTCTCTAATCTTAGGATGGGAGAAAGCCGAGGCCGAGGTCTTAGCTTTGAGGCAGCAAATTGAGGTTTTAACGCTTAGGAACTCGACCCTTGAAGATCGAGTTTGTCAACTTGATGGAGCCCTAAAAGAATGTTTAAGACAGCTGCGGCAAACAAGAGAAGACAAAGACCAGATAGTGGAGGAAGTTATTGAAAAGAAAACATCCGAATGGCAGATAACAAAAACCAAACTTGAAAATCAGATCTCTGACCTCCATTCACAACTTCAGTCCGCTAAAAAAAAGGAACCTACTTTGACTACCAATGGAACGGTAGAGAAAGAAAACTCGGCTCTAAAGCTTGAGCTTGCTTCAATGGCTGAAGAGCTTGAAATAAGATATATTGAGAGAGAGTTGAGCAACCAAGCTGCAGAACAAGCTAGTAAGCTTCATCTAGAAAGCGTAAAGAAAGTAGCTAAACTTGAAACCGAGTGTCGTAAGCTAAATGCAGCCCTTAGAAAAGCACTAGCTACTATCGATCGAAGATCACTTGCTGATAGCCAATCGAGTGATGATTATAAGGAAGTGAATGAGTTTGAAAGTAACCGAAAGACCCCTTCGCAGGATATTAAACTGATGGATGATTTTCTTGAAATGGAGAAACTTGTAGCATCACCTGATAGTCATCCAAGAAAATCTGTACAAAATCAAACATCTGAAGTTGAAGAGACTTTGAAAAAGGTACAAACTGAAAAAAAGAAGCTAGAGATTACTTTGAATGAGCGTGAAAATGACCTCAAAGCATCAATAAACGAGCTCAAAACATTTAGAAATAAGCTCAGAAATGCTGAAACAAAGTTGGTCAAGATGGAAGCTTTGTTGACCGAGGCGTGTGATGCAAGAGAAAATACAGAAAAGAAACTCGAGTTGACAAAAGCATTAGTCGATGCATTACAAGAACGCGTCAAAAAATCTGAAATGGAAGTGTTAGAATCGAGAAGTCAACTAGATTTGGAGTGTAAAGAAAGAAAAGAAGTAGAATCTCGATTTGAAGATGCCTACACACAGAAAAATGAGGCAGAATCACGCTTGAAAACATTAGAAGCTGAGTTCGAATCCTTGATTCCCAAAGTTGGTTTCTTAGAGACGGAGGTTGAAAAGGAACGTGCTTTATCAGGGAAGATGGGAGTCAAATGTCAACAATTAGAAGGTGAGTTGGAATCCTTGATTCTGAAAGTCAGTTCTCTAGAAACAGAGGTTGAGAAGGAACGCTCTTTATCAAAGAAGTTAGGAGTCAAATCTCGGGAGTTAGAAGGTGAGATTTCAAGATTACAAAGCGAAAATCAGTACCCAAAATCCGCCATCCTGAATGCAGACCTCAGGGTAAAACAGGTCAGTTTTTTTTAATAACAATTAAGGGTGTCTGAATGTGTAATATGTAACTGATTATCCAATTTGCAGTTAATCTGATTTAGGGGTCAAAAAATCAATTTTGGATATTTATGAGAAAAAAATCTTTCAAGTACGCCCACCCTGTTCTTTGAATACATTTCCATCTAAATTATCTGGCGATGTTTTTAGAAGCATCTACAAACAGTTTATAAATAAACAATATTACTTCAGTAGAAAGTTTGTACTTCAATGATGTAAAACAAAGTTCCTGTTTGTGCTTTTGTCATTTTATTTATTAGACTCCCAAACACTCAAATCATTGGTTATTTGATTATTACAAGTTTACAACTTTAAATAGCAAAATATGTTAAAACACTATCTTGTGCACTGAGTACTATTACCGTCGACTACTTGAGTATATGATTATAGTTATTCAGTATCACATAATCAGTTTCAGAAGGCACATCAAACACCTTTTAAAGTTCTATCTACAAGATGAACACATCCTTTATCTAAAATCAGCAATCTTGTGATCGAAAAATTTCAAATTTGTTGATATGAATCTTCTGCTATGCATAGGATACTGAACTAGCCTTGGCTGGTAATAAATTTGCCGATTGCCAGAAGACAATTGCTTCTCTTAGTCGTCAACTGAAAACACTTGCAACACTCGAAGACTTCTTGATTGATACTACTGAATTCAGTAAACGTATTTAAAGACGTGAAGAAATCCCGAGCCTTCAATAGTGTAAATTTTGTTTATGCTCTGCAAAATGATGGTAAGGTTGGCTAGTAAAAAAGTTTTAGTTATTTTATATATACAAAAAAAAAAGAACAGAATATTAAGCGTGTAAATCTTATGTTGTATTTAGACTCGTTCAGCCACATTCATCGTTATACAAAAACATTACAAAAATTTGTTCATTTGTTATTGGCCAGACGAAATTTCATAGGGTTTTTTTAGCATCTAGTTCTTAAGCTAATCGGCTACTTGTTAATGGTCAGTACTGGCTACTACATTTCTTCCGATGGTTGATGGTGTTTGGGTGTCTTATTGTGGATACGCTTCGAACCTATCTCGGATTACTCTTAATTGAGTTGGTGAGTTATATTTTTTTTTGGGAAAATTTGTAATGGATTTTGAATACCTTGTAATTGCTGCAATTATTTTGTAACTCTAGATGGAGTTGGATGCAAGTAAAAACCACAAGCATTATGTTCTTCATGTATTATCCATTTATCTGAAGTTGTTCATATACAAGTCTTATAATTATGGATTTATATACAGCATCCCTTTCTTTGCACTATTGCCTATCTTACACTGTATAATTTGTTACCCCTATCATGCACTGGTTGGTTAAGTTATCTGCTATTCAATGCCCAAAACACAACCAAATTAAATTTGGGGTAAATAGTTGGAATCATAGTAGTAAAATAATTCATATTTGTTGTAAAAGTATTCTTTTTCACAGGTTTAATTTTACCATAGGGAAGGTTTGTCAATAACTAGTTTGGTGCTTTACGGGCATCTCCGATGAATACACACTTACTCAACTCAACGTGATGTAAACAATCATATCCCTATAGAGAAACTGCTTTTAAAAGGACCTCTGGTCACGAACTAAAATAATCATATCTGAAACTCCCCTAAAATAGTAACATTTTGACATTCATAGATTTCTAGCTATATACTGTAGTTTTGTTTCAACTGATATCAAGTTGTCACAAGGCAGATAAACCAAATGGCACTTGAACAGATTGTAAAAGTAGACGATTATTCTATGACAAACAACGATAGTAATGGAAGGATCCAAATTCCTTGGAAGTCATAATGGTTAGACTAAATATTACTTGTTGATTCTTCTTTAAAATAAGCAATGAAAGGAATTACATAGATTCAACAACTGTGGTTAAGATACAAAAGTATTTCTACATAAAATAAGTTGAAAGATAAGTATATATATCCAATGATATATCCATGAAGGCAAATCTTGTATACTACTAACTACTTGTTGTATCATAAAATGTGTATAATACTTGTATCTATATATGTATGCCTCTAATTGCAGCAAGTATTTTATGAGCAAGCAAGCTAGGAATGGATGATCTGAGAAGTACTAAAGAAGTCCGATAGCAATAACGATGACAACCACCACCGTAATCCCAATGAGAAGGAGCGGAACGAGGATGGGGAAAAGGAACGGAAGAATAATAAGAGTGATGAACATAAAAAAGAGAGGAACGATCATGAGAAGGATCATGGGAGTCGAGAGCAGGAGCAGAAAAAGCCCCATACTTGCAAAATGAACTAATTTTCGACTGATTTTTTTTACGGTTTATAAATGTGAGGATACGTAAAATATGTTCTTTGTTTCTCATCATTTTGGCATGGTACGAACAAACAACGTGTCGAATTGGTCGTTTGTTTTAGACATATATAAGATGCCAAATACATGGCAAATTGGAAATGCATGACATGAGAAACATCCAACTTTTGTTAATCTTAATTACAACATTGTTAATGGTGTTATCTAAAGTCTAAGTTATAAAAATGTATATACATTATAAAAGAAAAGGTAAGTTCTAACTTTTGGTAAGGAGAAAAGTTGAGAAATCAACCAAGACTATTATTATATTGTATCATATACACACCTAAGAAATACACCTAATATTTTTTAATCAAAGTATACACATTAGACACTTAGATTTCTAGCTAGAAAAAGTTATACATCAAAAAAATAAGCTATGATGCACAAAACAAAACTTTCGTGTAAAAGTAAAAGAAATTAAAGTTATGTGACAAAAAGTAAAAATGTTAAAAGTTCGTGGCAGATTTGTGAAACAATCCAAGTCTCGTGTAGCTAAGGAGACTTGGATTGTTATATATATAATGTTTATTATCTATAGTATGGATGCATCACTATGAATCATTGATACACCAAATATTATGCAATAAACTTAATTTATGTATCATTTGTTCTTCATGAAAAACATACATATATATCAATTACAACAACTATCATCTAATTAGTCACCAGATTCTATCATGTTTTTACTACCAGTAGATGATAAACCATGATTTGTAGATATTTACAACTCAAAAATTTGAAATAAAAATCGATGTGTCAATAGTCTAGGAAATTGTACAAACATATATAAAAATGGTACATATAAAAAAGGTGCATTACATTTCTTCTTGAACAAAAAGAAACCCAATATTTCCTCTTTGTAGATTTGGAGTAACTATATTTTTGGTTTTTGATAAGTTACACATGCACCTACTCTAAAAGATGGAATAAAACCAATGATATATTTTGACACACGACTACATAGAGTTTCATTTTAAAAAAAAATAAAAAATACATTGAATAATCAATTCAACTTATTGCCATACCCTAGTGGCAGATTTTACATGTTTTTTGTAAGGCAGATTTTACATGTTTTATTATGGATTATTATTATTATTCGACTAATGATACATATGTCTGAAACTCATATGCTTAATGCCTTAATCGAGCTATTACCACATGGATTTTACTATCTCTTTTCTTAACTTCACCTTCAATATTGTCATGCCTATTGATTACCTTTTTAGCCATGTTTAGGACTATGAGTTTTAGTTACATATCTCATCTTTGTTATTATTGAGTAATCATGTTTTAGATATCGTTTTTGTAATAATTCTACTATGTTATTGTTTTAAATATTCTTTTCTTTCCATAAGTATTTCAATTTGGCGAGATAGACAAAAATGACATTTCCTAACCATGTCCCATAGCATTTCAGCCCTGTTAGAAAGGTCTCAACCCATTGTTGTACTCATTCAATTGCACAAAACTACTCAAAGATGATAAACATTGTGCAGAAATAGAATCAGAACCAAGACTGAATCACATTCAATTCAATTCTCATCCGTTAATCAAGTTTCTTCGCGAAAATAACCTACAAAACCGATCTGTCGTCAAGATGCCAAGCTCTTTCATTCTTTCAACATAACCCATGATAATAAACTTTACAAACGGGCAAGTAACGGTATCACATACGACTCTTCTGCACTGGCATTACTGCATTAGCCATCTTCCCTTGCAACATGAAAACAGGTTGCTCGCACCATCAATGACGTTGTGTTGGAACTAAAGATGTTTCCCTTTTATTTACGCGGAAAAAAGAATGCATATAGGATTGTTAATTATGAGCCACCATTTCTAAACAGGAACTAAATGCTCCTAGTCTCTTTTCGAGCCAAGCAACGATACTATATAAGCCCGAGAATAACAACGACGACAACAAGTATAAGAATGAGTAGAAGAATTAGAGGCATAGTAAAAGGAAGCAGAAAAGGAATACTAATAGAAATCATGGAGAGAAGAAAGATAGGAATGAGGATGAAGAAAAAGAGGGGGACGAACAAGAGTATGAGAAATAGTCCCATGATTGAATCCAGAAAATTTAGGAATTTTCACCTTAAAAGTTAAGAAGCAAGAAGAGAATATACGCAATTCTTTGCTTACCATTATTTTGGCATGCCCTTACAAAATGTGTCAAGACTCAAGAAAAAACTAGTCATTTTGATTGTTTTTTGACACAATCGTATCGTGCCAAATGTGTGTCAATTTACATAACTGGACGTGTAGATTTGACCCTTGTTGTTTTACATGAATATAGAGACAATCCAACATATATCAACATGGTTTCAAAATGGTTAAAAGCACAAATTCACGCCTTCTCAAAATGAAAATTACGAAATCAACATCATTTCCACCAAAGCACTCAAAAGTCAAAACTGCACATTCTACGAGAAGCACAGAAACGAACACCAGGAGAAACTAAAGCCGAGACTTGAAAATATAAGTTGTGAACAACTTAACCATCATTTTAGTCATTTGCTACAGAAACTCGCTTCATGTACATAATATATCATATGGGGGGTCAAGAATATCAGATGAACTAATACGTGTCGTGGTCCTCAAAACCACTTGTATAAACTTAAAATATAAAATTATATGAACAATATGGTGAAAACTTTCTTCTGGTATCACATCTGTTAAGATTTTTATTCGTTCTTCACAGATACAAACCATTCTCTTTTATAAATAAAACTTATCGTAGTGACAAAACTTTCATGTCATTAGTCACCGAGAAGGAACTTCAATGCAAAAGAATGATGTTTAATGATTCCGTCAAGAATGGTCATTGGTTGGAACGTTTCAAGTAGACCACACAAGCGATACCTGCAATGACTGCTGCACTTGCCAAAATCCCTGTCTGGAGGTGACCCGACTTTGAAGTTTCTATTGTTTGCAGATGACCTGACTTTGAGTTTTCTATTGTTCGCTCTTCCATAACTGTACCTAGTTGTAATTCTCTTTTTTGTTGCCCGGATTCATAGGTGTCTAGATGCAATCTCAACACCTACAAATGGATGCAAAGATCATTACTATAATATAATTAATTGTTTATCATGCACATGGACAGACCTACATGACCACTGCATATCTTGGAAAAATAAATGTACTATAGAAATTTTATGAAACTGAATCAAAAGAATTATTTCAGTCAACCCTCAAGCATTATTCATGGCATACCCTGGTAAAATATCCCAGATCTGCCACTAATCATGTAGCATAAGTTTTAATGGGTGGCATGGTGCATGATGGCTAATGACTTGGCAAAATTTTGACGGAAATCATTGTAGAAGATTATTCCATTGTGTTTTGTACAGAAGTGATTTAGATCGTGCACCAAAATTATTCTTCTGTGATATCATCTGTGAGTAGCACCATGATGAGTTTGAGATTGAAAACATTTGAATAACTTTTTAGGCCACTTCCAACCGTTTCCCATTTCATTTACAGAGAATTTGATATTGACCAGTTAACCCATTGTAGATACAAATTTAATCAGACCTAATTTAGGAGGTACTAATTACCTTTTGTCCTGCTGACCTGGCATGGTTAACAGCGCCAACCAGATCACTGTCGGTGGTAAGCAAAACCCTATCTCCCTCATCATCATCGTACTATGACAATAAGTGCAGAAAAGATACACTTGATTAGATAAAGAACCAAGAATGAACAATATTAATGACCAAGTATCCTTACCAAAAGTTGGGGTAAATTTTGATCAAGACTACCACCACCCATCCTCTGAGCAACAGCAGAAACTAACTCACCCAGGTTTTCTGTGCCTGTGATCAAATGCAGCTTTAATAAGACCATGAATAGCTATTTTTTTCAATTATCTATGCTGCCTGATTATCACAAGTTCAAAACGTAAATATATACTTTTTTCAATGAATGGGTATGTAGTCTAAGGCGTTAGCTCGCTTCCACACACAAATGATAACAGAAATTGAACAATCTTATTAGAATTCACCAGATCTTATATTACAACTGTTATCTCGTTTGTAAACACTAAACAGTAAAACTATGGGGTTTAAGTCAAAGTCAATCGGATATAAGTACATGAGATCGATGATCGTAACTTGTACTTCACTCATTTGGGATACCATGCCCTGATTGCTCTCCCACATGCAGCCACCCCAAGTATCTACAAATAACCTATGTGGCCACAAGGGGGTATATTTTTTTGCTCCTAGGATTCAAAACTTGGGAACTTTAGGTATTTTCCACCCTTAGAGGCCAAGCTTTAACACCAGGCCAGGCACCCTTGTGCTTAAATTGAGCTGTATTGTTGTGTAGAAAAATTAATACAAAAGATTATTGACTGTAGTTCATAACTACATATCCTAAAAAATTTGATATAACAGTTACCCAAACAAAAATCTTGGGCCGCCACTAAAAATTGCATTTGTTTTATGTAAGAAAACAAATTTAATAAATGAATCTGGGGTCTTGAATAAAACTCACCAAAAGTAAATCTGTGTACACGTCCCCTTAAGTCTTCAAATTTGAAAGCAAAGGAATTCCCAAGCCCAAGAGACGGATATGGCGACCTCCCCAAGTCCACAGCATCAGATGTCATAATTGCTGACATCGACATTTCACTGTACAAACACATTTTGAAACTTCATCTGAGATACAAACTTCAAGCATACCGATAGTGAAACAGTGTTAACAAACCAATGGGCAACCTTTGACTGTCATCATAATCATCTGGTGGGTCTAGGTTGAGTGCTGAATCCCAGAACTTCTGCATCACTGTGTTTGCCACATCGGCGCCTGAATTACTTTCAGCCTGGAAAAAGGATAGGCTACCTTAGATCTCTATTATTCAAAGCATCAATTAGATGATCTTTATGCAAGATGTTACATCAACAATCCTTCATTCCTAAATAGCTTTTATAACAAGAAGTCACCTGAATAATGTTTGTTTTGGAACTTGAATAATTTAAATTCTAACAGTTGGGTAATGTTTATCCATTTAGGTAACTTGTTTGGTATTCAAAACTCAAAAGGCGACTATATACTCTCTCTACTAAGTACTAAATAGGGAGAGCATGATTTACCTTCCTTGCATCAATTTATTTATAAACTAATATATGTTTATGTTATATTTGCCTATAACAATATTTGTCTTTGTAGAAATTAGTGTCTTGAAATGATAAGATATGCAAAAATCATTGGATCAACCTGATGCAACTTGTTACCCATTAGATGCTCATACATTCATACGGTTGAAAATTATTGTATACATTAACATGTGACTAAAGTTGATGACATTTAGACAAATAATGTACTAATATTAGAAAGAAATAAAAACACACATGCAGTGAGCAACGTAAATGTATCTTTTATGTATTGCTAAAAGCAAGCTATTGTTAACAAGGAATTGAATACAAATCATCACTGAGCATAGAAACTATATTACGGGATATTCTCAAAATAATTTGTAATCCATATCTACAAATGCTCATAGTGGATATGGGTACAATATAGATGGATATGCTTGATAAACGGACATCCGTTTACCATTTCTATATCATTCACTAATAGTAAGCTAAAACACAAAATATTGAAGCAAATAAAAAAGCCATGGCAGCTTAATAGTTACCATTGATATAGAGGCATGAGTTATCTGCAGGACATCGATACATGCTACAACACTTCCATCTGCCAAATCAGATATAAGAATATGATACAAATTGATATTATATATTTGCTAGTTAAAATGTGAAAAGCTTACCTTTGTCTACAACAGGGAGATGTAAAAACTTCCCATCATGCATTATATGTAATGCCTCAAGGATTGTTGTGTCTACTGTTGCACATTCGGGATTTGGTGTCATAACCTTGAGAAAAACAAATGTTGATTAGATCATGAGTGTTAGCATTTGATATAGAATAATAACTGATATAGACTCTCAGAATCAGATAATCAGCCAATAAAACATTTTATAGATCATGTTTGAATGTGCTTCTGCTGCTTTTAATAATGTTCAATGTTAGGCACATTCTAATATTTTAAGGAGCTAATAACTGAAAAACGATATATGAAGATCTACTCATCATTTAATGAACATATAAGTAGCTTTACATTACCTTTTGATCACAGCTTTACACAGCTAGTATCAAACTGAGCATCAGAAAATCATAAGCAAAAGTAGTTTATCCAAACACTAGAAACTGATTTTTACAATCTGAAGTTGCATTACTCAGAATGATCACTTTCAAAACATGCATGCAAACACCCCGGTTGAGATACAGAAAAGTAAAGATGATGTAGATAGTTATAATTTCGCTTGCATCTTTAGTTACAGAATTATCATCTTATAAAAATTAAACAGTTGTAGAAGTATCACCTTTTCAACAGGTGTTAACTCAGGAGGAAGATTTTGTGCCACAACTCGCATTAGAAGGTCCTTGGAACTGCCAACAAGCAAAAACACAATTATTATTTTTTATAGAGTATGAACAAGCAATATGAAACATAAATGATCAGTTAAAGAAATAATTAAACAGCAATCATACGTCAATATGCCCTGGATGTTATTCCCCGCCATAATGATAACAGAATTAACCCGTAACTCTTGCATCCTTTTGGCAGCAACAGAAACTGGATCTGATGCTACAACAGTTGCAACCCTGAAACACAGTAATTCTACAATGCTTAGTCACTTATAAACCCATGTATTCACATTTACACAAAGTAAAAGAAGTACTTGGATGTTTCGGCAATTATGGTTGACAGAGAGGGCTTGAACATGCGGTCCCTGAGTGTCTCTATAAAAGCAGAAGGTGCTGAAAATGATTGTAAATAATAAGTATTAAAAGGTAGCAATGATTTGCAATTAAGACTCCAAAAAGATATGTTGCATTGGAGAATTAAAGTTTAAGGAGCTTCCCAACAGAAGTAGAGCTTCATGATAATTATAAGACTTGTCCAGTTTTAGAAGTAAGATTTAAGCAAGCAATAACATTTCAGAATAATTGCAATACATATCAACATAACTTTCACTTCAATTGTGATATGGCGACTGGCTTTAAATCACTGTACTTCTCAAAATTCTTTATTTAGGGGTAATGTCATCCAAAAATCTGTTGACAAAGTCAAAATGTTCTTTTAACAGTCTTCCAAGTCAAATGGTTTTAGTAACGACTTTTTATCATTGCTTGAATCTTGGATCCATACAGCTTTAGGTAAATGCCTCCTGGCAGGGGGAGATAAGTAGCTTGCTAGGGGATTCACATGCATGTCATAAATCAAGATTTTTGTAGTGTAAAAAGTTTTCTCAAAACAGTAGAGTTGGTGAATACACACTTTAAGATACTTGGGTCTACCACTGTTACATGATCTAGAATGTCATACACTACGGGAAAAAAATCGCTAGTACAAAACAGCCAATGTAACATACGTAACAAGCTCCAATGAGGCACAAAGTTATATGATTTTAGGATCATACAAGCATTTATTGATATTATTTCCCTATCTTCATAGTATACAAAGATTTAAATAGTCACTCACCGGCAAAATTATTTCCCCATTGACGTTCCACCCCTTCAACAGCAGCAGCAATGGCACTACCCTGTTCAGCAGCTTTTTCCATTCTAGATATAGCATCGTATAGGCACTTCGTGATATCCAACAATGCAATAACTTCACCATTTTCAACAACCGGGAGATGCCTGAATTTTCCTGTTTTGATAATGAATGAGAGTAAACAGAGAGAAACTACCATGAGAGTTCCGGAGGTAAAAAGAGAAGATAATCTACCATCAAAATGCATATAAAAATACATAAATCAGCACATACAGTCAATCGCTTTCCTAGAGCTACATCACCTTCAAGCATAATGAAGAAAAAAACATAAACTCCAGAAAACAAACCTTGGACCATCTTTTGAAGGGCATCTATAGCCAAAGAATCAGATGAGACAAAAGTAGGATTCCTTGTCATAATTTTTGAAATTATCGTCTGGTCTGGCCGTAGTTCTTCAGCAAGAACTCTGGTTGCTATATCCTGAAAAGCCAGGGATAGTTAATTAGCCTGAGAGCTTAAATAAAAATTATGAGAAACAACATAAGAGATAATAAGAGCAGATATTCCAAACTGTCAAAACCTTGTCAGTGACTATTCCAGAAAGCAAAGCATTGGAATCCGTCAATAACACAGCATCAACACGACGGGCTGCCATTCTCCTACAAGCATCCGAAACAGTTGTCCCTTCTGATATAGTAAGGGCCTTTGACAACCTAAGCTTCTTCACAGTCCTTTCCCCACTAGTCAACCCAAAACAAAGAACTTATCAAACAACCATATGGAAAGTCAACAAGATAAGTACCAAAAAAAATAACTCTTTTGTCTGGCAAAAGAAAAACCAAAAGTAACTACGACTCTAGTTAGCTGCCTACAAGTCTACAACATGAACGTTTTAATTGGTCTGCATCCCCTTAAAAAAGTTTGTTATAATAGTCTATAACGATGTTGAAAATCTTAGACTGCCACTTAACGTAAACGTTAATATTGCACTTCCTATCTATCCTTCTGGAAGGTCATCCAAATGAAAATCCAACAAGCTCAGATATGGTTCCAAAATAATTGAATGAAGCCATACTAATCACAATTTTAGCTAGTGGGTAGGTCATTCATATGTCGATTATTTTCTATTCCGACACAACAATTTCTATTCCTAAGTCATCTGATGCTGCTAGGGGGTATGTTTAAATGTGCATTTCAAAAGTGATTATGGCATAATTAATAACGGTTAATTTTTCTGTTGATATTGGTTATGAAATTCTGATTCTTTAATGAAGTAACAGACAAAATATATATATATATATATATATATATATAATATATATATATATATATATATACACACAAAAAAAAGACTTTCAAAAAATGATTCAAGAACTGACCTTAACGAAGAGGGTTTGAGGGAAAAGCCATTATTGGTGGTAGTATGGCCAGTAGAAGTAGTTCCATTTTCAGATTGAGTTGATGAAAAAGATGATTTCTTGATTGTTGTTGATGGATTATTTCTTCTACTACTCATTGAACTATTTCTTCTTGAAAGTGGTGGCACTTGCCCACTCATTTTATTTCTTTTTTGTATATATACTGTGATTCTTGAAATATGATGAATAGGGTTTTGATGGGGTTTATGAAATGAAGGATCTTTTAAGATGGGGTTGTCAAGATTTCAAAGAGGGAGGGGTTTGTTGGGGGCCTTTGCCCTAACCCTCTTTTTTCTGCTGTTGTTTGTTGTTGTTGTTGTGTTTTGTTGGGGGCGATGGAAGACAAAAATCAACTAGAAACATGGGAGAATGTGACCCCCACATTCATCATCAAAGAGTCAAACCAAAGGTATCTTTTTTAAGATTTCTATTTTTACTCGAGATAAAACCCAAACACGAGTTTTATTTTATGAAAAAAATCAACATAACTAAACTATCAAAAAATAAGAAAAAAAAAATAAAAAATTTTGAGGTTTTAGGTGGAGCTAGTACTTTTTGGCTTATGACGTTAACCGTACAATACAACGATAACAACAATGACGGTGTGGTGTTGACAACGACTAATGGTGGTGATGCTAAGTAGTGTAAGTAATTAATGTAATGAGTTGCAGATATATTTTTGAAGATATTATTTGGTGGTCTAAATTAATTCACTAAAAGTATTTTAATCAATTCGCATGTTTCTTTTTCTTAATATTTTTATTTAAAAAAAAAGAGATGGGGTTGGGATTTTTTATAAGGTAAATAGATAATTTTTAGTTTAACTTTTAGAAACATTTAATTTGTATATAGTTTAGATTATGTTATTGACTTATATAAGTATAAGACAAAATGTTTTTGTCTCTTTTCTTTTGAAAGAAAAAACATTGTTTAAATAGCTTCTATAAATTAGTTTATTTAGGTTCAAAAGCATGAGCTTAAAAACTTCGCCAAACATTAAATTAACTTATTTCATTTAAATTAAGCTAAAGAATTATAAGCTCTATAATAAAAGCAAATTAAGCATCCTTAGTTTTCTTTTCCAAAAAGAAATAAGGTTTAGTTTTTTTTTTCCTATTGTTATTATATTTTTAAATAAGAGATGAACAACATAAAAAATTAGCTATAAACAGCACCAATGGCATCTATTTTTGAAAAATCAATCTTTTAAATTCGATTTTCATTTTCAAATGACAAATCCATAAAAATCAAAATGAACTAAATTAAAAGCATATATCGCTTATTTTAATTTAGATTCACACATTTTTTAGTATATGTTACTTATATTTATTCAATATGTTAGTATAATATTGAACTTTTTATTTCTTAAATGTAAATTATTGATGTTCAATTTAAAATTGAGTTAAATTTTTTTAATGAATAAAGTACTAACATTACAACGGCTAGTTTCTTAAATAATATACATTTTTTGGATGTAAGTTATCACTATACAAGTATCCGTGTTTAATCTTGTTCGTAAACAATTGATATGGTAGGTAATTTTTCAATGTAATAGTAGAGATTTCTTGAAATTATATAGTTTGTGTATGGAAAGTCAACTTTATAAAACAAGGGAGTTGAGTATAAGTATACCATTGATGTCTAATATACCTTTTATAAGGTTTCATTAAATGAAGCACTAAAAGTTTTTTGTTAAGTTGCATTAAATACTTGTATACTTATCATAAAATTCAGGGAATGAACTTTTGATATAAAAATGTATAATCTTTTTATGCACGTTAAGTGAAAGTGAGGATTTCATTTAACATTTTTCTTTTATAATAAAATTCTTTTTATTGTTTTTGAATCTTAAGAAATTTCCGTTATTATAAGGGAGTATTAATACAGATTGCATTTGACTTTCTTATAACCCATAACTATGTATAAATTTTATTACTTATATTTGGTATCTTGTATTTTATTCCTATTAAATTAAATAATTAGTTTAAATATTGCAATAACTATTATATTAAATTTTAGGATATGTTAAAATCAATTTTGAAATATATAAGTTGACAGCAATACTTTTGAATCTTAAGAAATTTCCGTTATTATAAGGGAGTATTAATACAGATTGCATTTGACTTTCTTATAACCCATAACTATGTATAAATTTTATTACTTATATTTGGTATCTTGTATTTTATTCCTATTAAATTAAATAATTAGTTTAAATATTGCAATAACTATTATATTAAATTTTAGGATATGTTAAAATCAATTTTGAAATATATAAGTTGACAGCAATACTTTTGAATCTTAATGTTTTTTTACATGCAAGCCATAGTTTACCATGTGGAAAATAACAATTTATTAGCTTATGTAACAAAGTACAACATGCAGGATAGATGATATAATTAAGTTATATCATCATCCACATAATACACAAAGAATTACTTTATAAAAACACATTCTATTGTTATAATTAAATAATATTTTTTAAAATATATGTATATACAATTTAAAATATATTATATATTATTAGTTGATAAAACATTCAAGATTGTAACACCCGTCGTTTAAAAACAAGGATTTCCAAAAACTTTCGCCTAACGGTGTCAAAAGAAAGCGGAAGTAAACTTTAAAAGTCCAAACCAGCAAAATCTGTTTGGTTTATTCATTAAATGGTGTTACTAGCCATATCATCAAAATAAGTTCAAATGGAAACTCATCGGTTGCCCAACATTAAACAACCGACCACATTATCAATACAAGTCATTATTATCTAAACATAAAGCAAATGTCTAAAGCGAGCAGCCACTAAGGGTAAACTATAGCCAGCTTCAAGATCATCTACCCATGCTTCACATCTTCTCACATCCACCTGCTTACTAATGTTGGACATGAGGGAACAACACATTTTAAAAGAGCAAGTGTTAGCTAACGAATTAGCTAAGTAAGATAACACATAATTTATAAAACGTTAGTCCATTTAAAACATTATATAAAAGTCATATTAAGTCGTTAAGGCACATATCATCAAACATATCATCTCACATACATATCATAGCATCAACATCTTTCATATTAGGATGGGTCATCCTAAATGTGCCTAGTCATCTTTCGCATCTCCACATATCACATCTAAACATCTTATTAGTTGTGACATAAGTCACACATCTCACATATAACATTTACATCTTTATAAGTGTGACATAAGTCACACCCGACTGGATGGACAAACCTTACGGCTGTACATCATTGTCGTTAAGGAATGGTAAGTCAATCCCGGAGTAATCCGTATGCTCAAGGCAAGTGGGGCGGGTCAGACCTCCCGTATTACTCTTCACATCTTTGACCATGTTGCAAGGAGCCACCCAAGCAACCACATCTACGCACCCGCCGGGCAAGGGCAAGTACGGGTTAAGCTTGACACTCTCACATCTAAATTACTAGCTCGATTTTCACATCTCATATAGTTTAGGTGTCCACGTTACCTAAACATCATCACATAATCATCTTTTACGTTTGGGCCCTTAAACGTGCACGTGTCATGGCAACTTAATAAGTCTAGTGAACTAGATGAACAAGCCATGTAGTCATGCACATTTTACATATCATCAACATATATCACATTTCAATTCATCTCAAGACATTACATAGCATATCATTACATCGCATACATTGTTACATCACGTACATCATCATAATTCATTACATATCGTATATCATTACATATCATCTTTCATTGCATAACATAGTTCATTACATATCGTATTTCATAGCTACTCAAAGCATTTCATATCATATCATAACGTTACATATCTTTGGGGTAGCATTTCAGGCTTCAATATGCATGTACATAGCCCATATCACCTCCCGTATAATCCCGAATACCCATAAGCAAACAAGATACCATTTGGGGAAGTTATTATATGAAAACTATGTTTTTGTTGAACCTTCAGCGTGTCAAAGTAGTATATCTTACCTTGATACAGCTTACCAACAAGTTAAAGTGTCTTACGGTGCTTGCTAAGTGCTCCCGACTACGTATAATGAGTATAAGATCGTTCTATAAGCTAAACAAAACTTAGGTACCAAACTGGACCCATTTGTGCACCGCATGGAAGTCCTGTGCGCCGCACAAAACCATAAAAAGCATTTGTGCACCGCACAAAAAGTTTGTGCACCGCACAAATCAACTTTTCAGAAGTCAGAAATTTTCATGCGTTTGCATATGCCCCGCATGGAAAATCCATGCACCGCATATCGGGCACCCAACTGAAATCCATTTTTCAAAACTTGCTTTTGTGCACCGCACAAAACCCAGTTCGACCAAAAACCAACTTTTAACCCTTTAATCGAATCCCATACGAACATCAACCATTAATTCAACCTGGAGACATAAAATTAACCTTTTTGACAACACTTTTAATGACTTTAATCAATCAATCAATCCTTTAATCCTCTACAACATGAATCACTCATTCAAACACCCGAATAACATGAAATCGGTAAACGTTTAATCAAATAACCCAACCCAAACCCCATGGCCTGGATTGAATACTCATCTATGACTCAAATAATCAGATTTCAAAGAGGATTGCACCTATATTACCTGCACTTGATGTAGGGGACTCGAGATCTAAACAACACTTGATCAAAAACGATACGAAACGAATGGATCTTGGCTTGGAAAGGGAAGGGATCGGCTAGGGCTTTTCTCACACAGTAGTTACAGCAGATTTGTGACAATTAGGGCTGCCTAATTGCCCTCTAATCCCTGGCCAACCATTATTAATCTTACACTTAGGACCCCTCAACTTCTAAACTTAACTTTCTTAGCTTATCTTTCTACCGGGAGTCTTAACACACTAACAAGCACCTAATTACTTAACGTCACTTTGATTACTTTCATTAAACATTACACTACTCATTTCACATTAAACACATAAGCACATAATCTCATAATCACATATAAGACACATAACTTAACGAACCTAACGTTAACTAACGAAAAGTCAAATAGTCAAACACAAAACGTTTGGGATGTTACAAAGATAAATCTAATAAATTATCTATATTTAGAACATTAAAATACATTTTTAAAACAAATTAAATGATTTTAACATTTATGATTCAAGTATTCAAAACACAATATCTAAAAGTACAACAAGTAAGTAGTGCAATATTCAAATACACCAATTAGTTATTTTCTTTATATATAACTAAGAAAAAAGATATAAAAAATCCTATATACATTTATTTAGATGACAAATAAGATTTTTGCTTAGTTGTAATATTTTTAAATATTTGGTAATTATTTTATGCCATGTAGATTATTAGTTATTGAATTAAATTTTGTACTTATCTATTTATAATCTTTTAATTTTTTTAATTTTTTTATATTTATCTATAATTAATTTATTTAATCTATTTATACTTAATGTGATAATTTATGTATAATGTTACTTAAGTCTTTGAGTATTAACTAAGTTTTTTGCTTATTTGTCATTTTTTTTTTTTTCTTTTTTAGTATTTTGTAATATTATTTAAACGAAATATTTAGTCAAATCTATTATTTAAGGATTATATAATGAATAATTTTTTTTAATTTTTTTAATTTTTTTAATTTTTTTTTTTTTTAATTTTTTTATTTTTTTAGTATTTTGTAATATTATTTAAACGAAATATTAGTCAAATCTATTATTTAAGGATTATATAATGAATAAAACTTTCAAATTTTAAACTTAATCACGTACTTATTTAAGTTATTATTTAGAATAATAATTACATATCGATTATATCGATTTATTTTAGCATTGAATTAAATATGATATAATGTATCCTTTGAATTTTACAATATTTTATTTTACCTTTTAATTATTAAATAAAAATCCGATCTGTTACTCGAATTCAATAATTTATTTATTTATTAGAAATTAACTCTTTCAATTTATGTTTTATATATTGAAATTGAACTCATGTTGATAGTTCATCTATGAAGCAAATTTTATATACTTTATTCTTTTATTTCATTTGTTGTTACATAGTTGCATGATGTAAACTTTATTTAAACAAGTTCATGATTAGTATTAAAATAGTTTTTTAACCCGGGCGTTGCTCCGGAAAACATAACGATACATAAAACTTGCAACGTGATACATACGTAAAAATAAGCGCACATTACAAAAGCGTATCATAAATCTAAAAAAAAACATGAATAATAAAAAGTAGTACAAAGGACTATTTAAAAAAAATACTGCATCATAGTGTCATGTGGTTATTTAGTCGTTGGTTATGAAAATATCAACTATTTTATTATTTAAAAAACCCTTTAAATGCCCGTACAAACTAATATATTAGTAAATGAATAAAGAACAAATAAAAGGTAAACGTTATAGTCGTTATACGGGGATTACCTGAACGTTGACCGAGGAAATATTAGTTTTTTTTTGTTAGAAAGCCCTTTATAAAGATGATTACAAATTAATATACTACTAAGTAAGTGAAAAAATAAATGAAAGATTAGCGTTAGGTAAAGAATGACCAAAAAAGGCTAAAAAGATATAAATAAAGTACGATACGCAACAACATATCAGTTAGAATAGTTAAAAAACGAATTTATTGAAAATGTATATATATATATAGATGTTATTGTAGTTTTTTTGAGGTCTATCATACGTTGTCTTAACCGGGTCCGCGCTAGAGAGCTTGCTCGAAGTAGAAATGCCTATTTTAAATACCCAATGGGGAAAAAACCCCTACTAATCCGCCTGAAAATACGACGATTAATAGGGGTAAACCGTGCCCTCTCAGACTTGAACCTGGAAATATATAAAGAGAAAAGGGCAAAAATGTAATTATGTAGTATATAAAAGAGAAGGGCAAAAATGGAATTTCACCCTTAGCTACTATAGCTAAGGGTGTTCATAAATGTATATATATAGATAATTATTAAATATATTTAACTGCATTCAATAAGAAATTTATATTGAATACATTGTTGATACAATATTGTAATCTTATACTAAATTAAAAGATACATTATTTATTTTTAAAAGAATAAACACTTAAGAAAAAAAAAAGAAAAAAAGGAAAGGAGATCCCATCCCCAACACTTGTAATAATTAATCAAAGTAACAAGAGTCTGTTAAGTTATACTTCGATCTGATTTTGCCTTGCCTTGCCTTTGGGTAATATCTGGTTTGTGTCTACATAACAAACTCCACCTTCCCCCTTTTTTTTTCTTCTAACAAGATTCTCCGCACACCCTCCTTTTCTTTTCTTGCAAATTCATAGCAATTTTGCAAGAAAACACAAAGAATATTTCTTAAAAGAAAAACCAGTAACACCCAAACCCACTAATTTGAATTTGGGGCTCCATTATTCATAAAAAAAGAATCTTTAATTAAAAGAAAGAAAGATTATGAGCAACAGAGGTGGTGGGAATAGTAGTAATAGTAACAGTAATAGTAATAGGCCAGAATGGTTACAACAATATGATTTGATAGGGAAGATAGGTGAAGGAACATATGGGCTTGTTTTCTTGGCCAGGATCAAGTCTAATAGAAGCAAGTCTATTGCTATTAAGAAATTCAAGCAATCTAAAGATGGAGATGGCGTTTCCCCGACCGCAATTCGCGAAATCATGGTTAAAGTTCTTTACTTTTTCTCTTTTAATAGTTAAATTTTCCAGCTTTTATATTTGGGGTTTCTTGTGTTGTTTTGTTTAGTATTGTTGTTATATTACATGGGTTTTCTTGAAAATGTTTAGGTTTTATTGAAATTAAGATTGGTTAAAACAACGTATGCTAGACCTCCCGCTGTCGAATCGCGGCACGAAGTTTCTAGCGAAATTCACCTTTAAAAAAAGATTGGAAGTTTAGTTTTCGAAAGGAGGATACTTATAGTACACACATTTGTGGAGGAGGTCTAAGGTTCAAAAGGTTCAAATCCCCATTTTTAGGATTGGTGGAATGAGACGTACCTGGTTTATGGGAAGGGGATGCTTTGCATAAACGTTGTGGATTAGTGGCTTACCAACGGTGGAGTTGAAACCAGGTCTAGAAAAACCTTAGATTTTTGACAAATTTAGGGCTTTTCATTTGGTGGACTTGAAGAAGAATTTTCTGCTCTAGGTTGAGGTAGCGCCTTGCATAAGACCAATGAATTAGCGGCACATCGAAGGTTGAGTTGAAACCATGTCTAGAAAAAAGTTGAAATTATTGACAAATTTCAGGGCTTAAATAGAGTTCAATTTTGACAAAATTTATTCTTTATTTTAGAATACATATTGTTTTCTTTATTTGGAAGGAAGGGTGTAATTATGAGGATTATCACTTGTTTGGTCTCTAAAAGGTAGTAGTGATATTGGGGGTAAACTTAGTTGTTTCCCAAAATTTTTCTCTATTATAATTATAATCTAAATAATAGAGATACATCATACATCTAATTAAGAGAAATACATTACTATCGTATCGTTTATGATATAAGTGTCATTTCTGTCTGTGCGTGTGCACGTGCGCTTGTTATTCTATCTAGTGTGGGATTCATTATACTTTGGATCAAAAAAGAGTTAAAATGTTTCATCCTCTGTCAAACCTCTTTTATGAGAGCCAGGCTCCTTATTTTCAAAAGCGTTACTCTAATCCTTGTTACTTTAGTTACTTTAGATACTTGATTTACATATGAAGGAAAATGTTTTGCTGAAAATGCTACGTGTTGATGCAGTTGCTTAGGGAGATATCCCATGAGAACGTGGTGAAGCTGGTCAATGTGCACATCAATCATATAGACATGTCTCTCTATCTGGCGTTTGATTATGCCGAGCATGACCTCTATGTGAGCATATTCTATCCCTGCTTATATAAATTTTCATATATTATGTATAATATTATATTTATGAAATGTAAATCTAAGCATAGTGAGCAACTGATATGATTTACAATTTAATAAACACAAGTCACGACACACATTGACGGATGGTGCTATTCATTGCTCACCTTTAATATGATCTATGTGGGGATTCCCCTGGATCATTTGATTGGATATATGATGTGTACACAAGAGACAATAAGCTCAAGGAGAGGCCTTGTCTTGACAGATAATGTCATTTCTTTGGTGATGTGGTGGGGAGATAGTGTGGTGGGCCATAGATAGAGGAGAACTTGCTCAAAACGAGCATGCTTTGTCTATGTCACCACTATGGTTTGTGAATAACATAATTTGTATGTTAGTTAAGCTTGTTTTAATCAAATGGCATTTGCCATTTCATTCCCTATGAGTTATGATAGTTGTTGCAAACTCTAACTTAATTGTTAGTTGAGTTTTTTTTTTTTTTTTTTGACAAAGGGGAAAAGTTACCCCAGCATATTTAATATCATAATATAAAACATTAGAATTATAAGGCTTTGGAAGACCACATAACGACTTAGCCAACAAAAACTAAGTGCATACACATAACAGGCCATGTGTATGACCTCCCTTTTAACACCCACATCTCCAAGACCAATACAACTATCTCAACGAAAACTAGTTGTTTTAATACATGGTTGCTATATAAATGCTCAGTGTTTCTTCGAAATGTACACTTGGTGGTTTTGGCTCCATATAGTTAGGGTAGCAACTCCATCGGTATGATTAACTCTGATAACCCAGCTGTATTCCGTAAGGTATATATTTTTACTCTCCTTTCTGATGTTTATTATTAGATTTTTAGGTCTGCAATTGGTACTGGTACCATTCATAATATTTCCATAGTGCCGGATTTTGCTCCGCTGCATGATTTTATGATTGTGATATGACTTTTGACGCATGAAACTTTCTAAGATACTTTTACCATGTCCCTAACCTTCTTGACATACCTTTTTGTGTGAAAATACCAGGAAATTATTAGACATCATAGAGACAAGGTAAATCAAGGTATTAACCAATACACCGTGAAGTCAATACTTTGGCAGCTGCTTAATGGGCTTAATTATCTTCATAGGTAAGTCAAACTTGTCAAGCTCTTCCTTGTGTTTGTATAATAATCACGAGTATAACACTTACATTTAGTAAAATAAATGCAGCAACTGGATTATGCATCGAGATCTTAAACCCTCCAATATTTTGGTAAGATTTTATATTTATTGTCATCATTGATATTTCAATGCTAATTACTTGATCCAATGGATATTGACATTTACTTGTTTTTCCAGGTGATGGGTGATGGAGAAGAGCAGGGAGTTGTAAAAATTGCGGATTTTGGACTTGCTAGAATCTATCAAGCTCCACTGAAACCTTTATCCGATAATGGGGTGAGAAGCAATATATAAGTTCAATTCTAATGTGATGCAGTTTAGAAGCACAATCAAATTGAAATCATTTTTGCTTCGTAACATATCGATATGGATGCTTGTTGAGTATGATGAGCTTATTGCACCAATTGCTTAATGGCAGTATCTGGCTCCATAAGTAGGTAACTCAAACCCTGATTGTACCCTTGAGCTTTGGCTCATGTGGTATGTGTGATGACCTATCAACCTGTAGGTCGTGGGTTCAAGTCACCACGGTGGACACTTTGTAAATTTGTGTGGAATTTGTGAGATTTTAGTTAGTTACCTTTCTAAAAAAAGATTAAGGGGAGTAAAAGTATATAAACATTAATAATAACATTTCTTATCTGTCTATTTTCTTGTCCATGAGAGTAATTTATTTTCATCGCATTTGTTTACAAAACTTTGAGCTGTACCTTATCCTAGGATTTGCTGTGATATCTGAAACATGTTTTTTAATATTATTTGTATGGTCTAATTCCTACATGTTACTTGGTGGGGATAACTATTTGCAGGTTGTTGTAACTATTTGGTATCGTGCTCCAGAGTTACTCCTCGGGGGAAAGCACTATACTAGTGCCGTTGGTATGAAGTTTTGGAAACCATTTCCATCTTTCTAGAATTTTTTTGTTAATTGTACTATTAGGTATGGACTTATAATGATTCTGAAACAACATACTGGATATTATTAGATATGTGGGCTGTTGGCTGTATATTTGCGGAGCTTCTGACATTGAAGCCATTGTTTCAAGGACAAGAAGTAAAGGCCACACCAAACCCTTTCCAGGTAACAAAATAGCTGAACTCATTAGTATCTTTTCGATAAAAGATTCTTTATGATGCTAAATTTTTTTTTGTATCTTTCCATATTGTAGACTTTTCTAATATGGGTTATTGCTTGTTCAGCTTGATCAACTCGACAAAATTTTCAAGGTCTTAGGTAAGAAAAGATTAAGTTGTAATTTGATAAAATCCATAATGGAACAATATTTTGTCGTTTTACAAATACTGACCTGTATATGAACTTCTAACTACTTTTGGATTCAGAACCTAGATGATCTTTATGGTTCCCCACCTCTTCTCTTTATTCCTTTTGGATTTGTTATTTTGATCTAGTTTAACCATAATCACAATATCAGGTCATCCAACAGTAGAGAAGTGGCCAACACTTGCCCATCTTCCGCATTGGCAGTCAGATCAGCAGCACATCCAAGGGCACAAATAGTACGTTTAATTCTTACATCTTATTTCTCTGACTTTGTGAGTTATGTATATTTTCTGTGATCATCATCTTACACCTACAATCTGTGCTCCTTACAGTGATAGTCCTGGTCTTAACAGCGTTGTTCATCTCTCTGTAAAACATCCTGCATATGATCTTCTCTCTAAAATGTTGGAGTATGTGCTGTTCCTCAACTTGCAAACCTTTCCATAAAACAGAGTTAATAACATGTTAAATAATGAACTATTCATTATTCAATTTACCATGTGGAAAAGTGTTGTTATGAATGTTTATTTACGAGCTATGGTGCATAATGGAACATGCCACCTCCTTGTTCACAAATTGGAATTGTTGAGTAAATGAAGAATGTTGTAGGGTCTAACCTTGTTAATACGCACTTATCAAAGCTTTCACAAAGTAGAGGCAACAATGGGGAGCTCTATATTTTCATTTGCTAATCTTGTTCACATTCCAAAAAGGCGCATACGGATGACTGGATGAGGTTTTCCTTATTAAGGTTATCCCGTGACTATCAATGAACCCTTCCCTCGATTGGAGGTGGTTTCACATGCAAAAGGCTCACTTTACAAAAATAATCATTCAAGTTCTTGATAAATATCTTAATATATATGGCTAGTTGATTTTCTTAATTAATTTACTGAAATATATTGATTATTTTCTCTTTGCGTATTGTTTATTGCAGATATGATCCACGAAAACGTTTAACAGCTGCACAAGCTCTTGATCATGAGTAAGTCTCAGTCTCAGTCTCTGTGTGTGTGTGTGTGTGCGTCTCTCTCTCTCTCCCCATGCATACATACATATGTACGTACAGACAGACGTATACATATAAACGTGTGCCTTTGAGCAATACTGGTTGGTCATAGCTAAACTGTGAATGTAGAATTATATGTTGGTGAAATATCTGTTGGTATCTTGTCTTGGTGTATAACAAGTTTCTAATGATTGCCTACAAATAGTTTTCGCAAATAATAGTCAAGCTGTCGGAATTTGAATTCAGCTATAATTTCTGTACAATTAACCAAACTTCACTCTGGTAGGCCCACTATCTTCTACCCCATTGTGGTTTCACGTGAGTATTGGCTAAAACCTGAACGTGTGTTTGTGTTTCCAAGATTGACTCTGAACAAAAACGATCCTTTTACTGTGTGTTTTTAAAACTCAATATACTCTGTATCTAACGGCTTTTATCTATGTAGGTATTTTCGGATGGAACCTTTACCCGGACGCAAGTAAGGTTTCTTTCTCAAACGTTTTTTTTTTTTTTTTTTTTGCGTATCATTATGTGTATTTTATTGCTTTGGTTTTGCTGATTTTTATTGCTATTTACATCCTTGAACTTATTTTTAAGTTAACAATTTCATACTTTTGGTAGCTGTTACATTTATGCATCTATATCATTATGTTTGATGAGGTATTTTTTTAATCTGTAATGCTCAGTGCACTGGTGCCTCCTCAACCTGGAGAGAAAATTGTGAATTATCCAACTCGTCCTGTGGACACAAACACAGATTTTGAGGGTACAGCAAGTCTTCAGCCGGCTCAACAGGTATGCTTGTACATTCTTTATGATGCTCATGCAGATTTGGCCTCTGCAATACTAATTTGACCATGTTCTTTGCTTTTCTTACAATCCATGAAATGAATCTGCTTCATATACAGAAAACGAAAGTAATTTTGCTTTTCTTCATTTTATTTTGTTGACTTGTTTTAGCATTAATAACTGATATCAACCTAGATCCACATCTTAGTTTTATCATAGTGTATTGTGCTAGATCATTTCATCATTTGACATAAAGTATCTACGATGTACTTCCGTATCTCTGATTCCCAGGGAAAAAGTTATGTACTTTTTGGACTAATGATATAGTGTTCTAAATGTTACTCATGAAAATCTGTAATCCGTGTATGTATTCAAGTATATCTAATGATAGTTGTATTACCATTTTTATGATACAGATATAAGTGATTAATTTTCTTGCATATGTGGACAGCTTGATGTTCTTGCTGTATCATGGTGCATTTACCACATTACCTGATACTAAATTACGCTGCGATTAGTTTGACCATTTCAATGCATGATTCATACTTTTTGTGTTTCAATACTTTTATTTGATTTAATTGTTGCATGCAAGTTTTTGTAGTTTATACTTTCGAAAGCATGCCTGTTAGTAGATATATAGATCATCTATCAGCTTCCTATAGGACATAGAACACCCTAAATCGTGGAAATATGATATCTGCTAAATGTAAAAGATATATTTGAATGCTCTCTTAATATTGTTTTAACATGTCTTAAAACATTATATCTAGAATATCTTTGCACCAAGGTAGGTTCCAAATTTATACAGATTTGTACGTAACGGTTATGGGCCTTCTTTGATTTTCTCACCTGATTCTGACCTGATCATTCGATACTAAGTTGTTTCTGCATTGGAAATCACCACTCCTTTCGTAAATGATTGATGTGTTTTTGTTCTCTTGCAATATTTCATTAAATGTATTTTGGACTCATTAATTGTGTTTTAGGAGCCCTTGTTGTACAAACTAATGTTGGGCCTTGTGAGTACATATTATGTAGAGATTTTAGCAATTACATTTTAAAAAAAGAGCAAATACACATTTGGACAAATTACCCATTTTCTACTGATTTTATCAGGCATCTAACCAGTCTGGGGGTATGGGAGGCCCTCATGCAATGGCAAATAGAAATGCTCCACGGCCAATGCATATGGTTGGCGTGCAAAGGATGCAGCAACAGAATATGGCGGCTTATAATCTTGCCTCTCAGGCTGGAATGGGTGGTGCAATGAATCCGGGAAATATCCCCATGCAGCGTGGTGTTGCTGCCCAGCCTCATCAACAGCAGCAACAGGTTTCCAATAATATATTTTTTTTGTAATATTGATTGTCTTGTTCAGCTTTTGCGCAACACTCTCATGCTTTTTTCTCTATGAAACCAGTTAAGAAGAAAGGATGGAATGGGGATGCCTGGATATCCGCAACAGAAATCAAGGCGTTTTTGAGGTAATTATTATATAGTTGATAAAATTCATTATTATTGAGATATTTAATCCGCTTCCATTCTTATGTATCACATAGCGCTTAGGTTATGCAATCATAGCTTCAATATGGTTTCTGCCAATCTTATGTTCGAAGCTTTTGGCTGGCAGTTGGTAAAAGAGATGTAGGTTTATTACAACATGAATCATAACACCCCACAGATGCAATATATCTCATCTGCGATGTCCCTAAGTATTGCAATATTTACATATTAGTTTTTGGAAGAGTTTTTTAAGTAAAGTTACATATCTGTCGTCATAGATATCATAGTGTAAGCTTCACTGAAGCGTAATATGGTTCTGTTTTGTAGCCTCAGTCAATGTAGTTCATTTATTTTTCCTGAAGTAGTGAATCACCAATTGCCCACTCGATTATATTATATGCCTCTTACTAGTTATTGTACTCTAAAAACATTTTCTTTATTGAGGCAATTAAGTGGAATTGGATATATTCACATGTAACTAAAGATTTCCAATGTGAGAGTCCAAGCTTTTGGTTGGGTTTTGGGATAAGATTAGTAATATTATTGTGTGTCCAGAAAGGTCGTGCCAGGTTGACGAGTCAGCAGTTGTATGCTATTTTAAAATAAATAAACTCATAAATACCTTGGTATGTGACTACTACACTTTATCCCCATTTCCTGAATACAGCATATTAGGAGGTCTTAAAACACTTTCGGTTCTGCATGGAAACAAGGGAACTTGCATGGAACACGGGAAGTTGAAGTCATGTCAGTAATTTTAACAAGGAAACTTGAAATCATTAAGTGATAACAGCTTTGAGCACGTCAGATCAGAAGATGCTGCCAGATATGCATATCATGTAAAATGTTTCCTGCCGGTCTTGTTTACAGAAATTGCGTGTTGTATATGGTAAGACTGCATATTATTCACAAATATATTAATGAAAAACCCTTATGGGTCTTTTCTATTCATGTGATCAATAGCTACAAGGCATCAACAATTATTCTATTATCCTTCTGCATTGATGATTAAGTTTAGCTTAAGTCACGATAAAAGCCACGTTACCTTGGGCAAGTTGCATAGAACTGTTGAATGACTTGCAACAATTTCAAGTTTATGATTCATAAAAAAAAAAACATTCCAGGGTTCACATTTTCGTTTTGCAACTTTTGAAGGTCTATGTTTATCTTAAGCAGGCATTCAACGTAGATACTTTTCTTTATTACGTTTGTCAACTGATAAGGTGTATTTGTAAGTAAACACTTGTTATTGTAGTGTGGACTCTTAATGTTTAATTTAAATACCAAACTAAAGTTTTTCGGAAGCAAGTGTACTGTCTATGCAATTTGCCCCATTTATGGCACCAATCATTATTTGCATGCATGTGGTCGCGCTGCAAGTCTAATGTTAATTGTACCAAGCAATACCACAAGTTTGACGAGACACGACACAACTACTTCATGAATCATGATGCAAGTTTGGGGAAGACTAGTGATAGGATCACTACTTACCCAACAACTTAAAAAGCCTACCATATTCCATTTCAAAACCAATTGACAATAGAAGTATCTTTTTTTTAGCATGAGAGAATTAAGTTTGCACCTAATAGCTCAGAGGTTGATTAAAATACTTGGATAGTTCAAAAGTATTCATCAGAAACCATATATAATTAAGAAGGTTAAGTTTACTAAAGTTAGCATGATTTATTTGGGATGAGCTCAAGTTGGATTTGAGCTTGAATAAGTTCATGAAAATTTGATTCATGCGTGTTAGGAGCTTTTGATCATCCCTCCACATCCTAAACTTAAACCCACCAATATTTTCACCTAAAACTTCAAGAACACCTTCTACTAAAACTTCAAGAAGACAAGAACACCTTCTTGAGTTGAAGTTGGAGATTAGGAGGAACTTATATCATTTCCATTGTATTTTGGGTTGTATTACTTACTACTAATGTGAACAACATGATTTTGTATTTTTTTTATGTCCATATATGATTATGTATACATTCTAATATAATGGGCCCATGGGGTAGTGACTTTATATGTTTGCTTAGACATCTTTCGACAGTGACCTCTTTCTCGTTTTTTCTTCAACAGTGACATTTTTCTCATCTTTTCCTCGGTGTCACATCACTTTTTTCTTTTTTTCACGTCACATGACACACTGCTGCCAACAACACTTATTCTTCACTTCTTCCTTACTTTTCCTCATTATTTATCATTTCCAATTAATTCAATAGAAAAATAAAACATAACACATATTTATAAATAAAAACTTTTTTATTAATAAAATACCACAAGATAGCAACAAACTAGATTTTTTGATTTAACACACAATCATATTTTGTATAAATGTTTGCATAGAAAATATAAATAACTTGACTGCTAATATATCAATGCTTGATAAATAAAACAAACTAAACAAGACAGCAACAAATACATTGAGTCACATTGTTTTCTTAGTGACAAACATCTTTTTGTATTCTTCGTGGCGACGCGAAAATGGGTGACACACTCGTGACACATCTCTCTTAATGGTGTCACGCGCCCATCCATGACATGTCTGTGACACTCACCTTGGGATCGGTCTTAGACATATTGGTTTCCTTTCTGATAAATGTCTTATTTTTTATATTGTTTGATTGTTGGCGAACACCCAAATGTGGGTGTTTGACTTTTAGGTCAAAGCTTGATTAGTGAACGGACTGAAAACTCTTCTCGGTGTTAACGCGGAGCGTTGTTGCACCTATTGAAAGTTTAGGTATCTAACACTTAGTTTTCACGAAATTACATGATTTAAAAATCGAAGACCGATTCTCAAAGGTAAATGGGTGGGAAACGCATGTCGTATATATATCATGTCTTACGACTCACCATCTTATCACAAAATTTAGTTTTTTTACTTGCCTTTTGCAAGGTTTGAACATGTACGTGGTCACATAATAATCGTAACAGTTGATTATAATCTATGATCAATTGGTGTAGATTCTTTATTATAAAATAGGTGTAACAAGTATGATGATGGAAGCTGAGGAAAATTTATACATTGAAAGGATAAGTTTATGGAAAATAATAATTTCTAACAAGCTGATTGTAAATATTATGTGATAAGTCCCGACCGGCCTCATCTCTTTCTTCTCTTCCTACGTACACATAAATTCACTTCTCGATCGATCTCTGACTCACTCACTCATTCCAACGCCTTCCTTTCGGATCCATCTAAATACAATTTCATTCTCATCTTCCCTCTGTCTACTTTTCATTATCATTCCCAAACCCCATAGTCATCCCAAATGGGTATCCTCTCTTGGTTTAAAGGAGGCAACAATCCGACTCCCACCGCCGTGAAAACCCATCGTTTCGTCGGAAAAACCAACCTCAACCTCAGAAGAAGTTCCGGGAATGAACGGAGCAGTGGCGGTGACCCGACCCGCTCCAAACATGGATGTAACCGTATTTGAATTCGGGTCAGTTGCTGTTTCATCTGATAAGGTAACTCTTGCTGGATATTGTCCTGTTTCTGATGACCTTGAGCCTTGTCGTTGGGAGATTTTGCCCGCGAGTGGCTCCGACGCCCCTCAGTTTCGCGTGGTGTTTTGATTTGATTTTTTTAAGAGTTTGTTTGTTTGAAATAAAGAGATGTTTTGTTCGTTGTGTAATTTTAATTTAATTTTAGAAAATGTTGACAAGGACCAGATATGGGTCAGTCAAATGTGGGTCTGTATCTCATTTCTCTGTTTCTGGTCTTGTTAAGATAAAAATGAAAGGCTTGTAGATAGTGGGCCCCTGAAGAGAGTGGGCCCGGCTCAATTGCACTCCTCTCAGCCGGGCCTGGCAGCCGAAACCCTAACCTAATTTCCCCTATAAAATCCCCCCAATTTATATACTTCTCATATATTTTTCTATATATTTTTATATATCTGTATCTATAGAAAAAGTTTGAAACTTTGTGTGTGTAGTTATGGAGGAAGGGAAGATAACCAACGAGGACGAAACTTGTTTATATAATCAGAGATCATCAAGAAGAACGAGGACGAAAAACGTGCACTATAACTTCGATGATTTCCTTCTAGACGAAGAAGGGCCGAGTACGAAGAGGAGGAAGGTTGATGCTGTTCAAGATCAAGGTTTGGATGATAATGATGAGGTGGTAAAAAAAGAGGATGGTGTTGCAGTAAAAACAGAACAAGATGATGATGATGATGAGGGTAAAATGGGAATTACTGAAAAGGATGGTGATGAGGGTGAAAAAGAAGATGAAGGTGAAAACAAGTCTGTATTAGCTGAAGAAAATGGAATAAAAGAGAAAGAGGATAAAAAAGAAGGGGGTAGGCCTAAAAGAGCTATTAAGAAAGTCGATTATAAGGGTCCGAAAGTTTTTTGTTTGACCCACTCATTAAGACCTCTGCTCAACCTGCCCAAGTGGTTCATTTGTGTACATTGCCATGCTTGTTATCTGTGACTAAGTGAGCCGAGTCTTGAGAGCTCTTCAAACGAAGCTTAATCGACCTCAAGGGCTGGTCTTGCTATAAATCTCTTTTGTCAAATATCTCAACATCTAGGTTTGATTCTCCCAGGCAATTTCAGGTCAACTGGTCAGAATGCCTAAATGCTGATGCATTAGTAAGCATGGGTGATGTGTATGGTTTGTTAGATTAGTTTTGCTTGTTTTTCCATGCTTTACTTTAACAAAAAAGGAGGGGAAGAATAGTCAGTCGTCAATACTTGGTGACCTTATTCTCTACCCTGTCACTGCCTCATTCGTGCACATGTTGTTCGAAATGTTTAATTTGCTTCAAAACTTTAATGCCCTCTTGCAGTTTGGTTGATTATTGTTTGGATCCCACTCTTATATTCCAAACTTTTTATCTTAATAATAATTTTGTTATTAAATAAATTGTAGGTACCCTAATATGACACCAGAGATGTTTGCTGAGTGCTGCCCTGTTTGCCTTGACAATTGCAACTGTAAAGGTTGCTTGCGAGATGTGCTCCCTAAAGTTGGTTCTCGCATCTGATCTTTTTATTTATTGTTCTACACATACCTCGTATTGGATTGCAATCCTGAGTGTGTTGGTTTATATAGGTCAAAGGGAAGATTAAATTCGAACCTAGTGCTGATCAGAAAGTTCAATATTCTATTTACATTCTACATGTTGTTCTTCCATTCTTGAAGCGTCTCAACGAAGGTTATGTGAAGGAGAAATTGATAGTCTAAAATCCAAGGTATTTTTCTTTAGTCATTTTAATGCTCTTGTATTATTTCAGAATCCGAATTCATACATGACATTGTAGCTAATCTAGATCATTACTGTCATCTGTTTGCTTTTTGAGTATTGATAATTGCGGGTTTTTGTTATTAAAATCTAAATGGAGGCCTCATTCGAATGACTTCAGGAAACCACAAGGAGAATTGTTTCATTTAATATATGTTTGAATTTGTGTGATCACTTTTACACATGCGCCTCTAAATTTATTTTTGTGTGTGCAGGATCTACCTTATCTGACATACAATTGAAGAAGGTTGAGTGTCACAAAGATACGCGCATGTACTGGTAGGTTGTTTTAATCATTTTACAAGTATTTGAAGATTTTGTTTTGTAACATTCTGTCACATGATGTATGCAGTGACTGCTGTAAGACGTCAATTTTTGACTTGCATAGAAGCTGCCCTTCATGTAACTATGACCTTTGCCTTAAGTGTTGCTGGGAACTGCGTGATGGCCACCCTCAGGGGAACAAGGATGAAGTTCACTACGAATTTAATGATCCAGGTCGTGAATATTATCATGGAGGGGTGGACAAAATGGGACATATTGTTAAAAGGGATACAGCACCAAAACAAGAGACAAATCATGAGTGGAAGTCCCTGGATGATGGTAGAATTCCTTGTCCTCCACAAAGTATGGGTGGTTGTGACAGTGGAATCTTAGAGTTGATGCACACACAACCGCTTGGCCATGTATCAACATTGTTGGAGAAGGCACAAGAGCTTTTAGAGACTCACAAATTGGAGGAGGATATGCGAGATATGCCTAAGGAATGGTGCACATGCTCAGATTTTTTGAATGAAACTGATGCTGATGATAATCAGTTACGGAAAGCTTCTTCTCGTGAAAATTCCACTGATAATTACTTGTATTGTCCACGTGCGGTAGACATTAAACCTGGAGATCTAAAGCATTTCCAGTGGCATTGGTCAAAAGGTCAGCCTGTCATAGTCAGTAATGTTTTAGAAACCACTCTTGGTTTAAGCTGGGAGCCGATGGTTATGTGGCGTGCTTTTAGCCAGATTACAAATAACAATCATGACCAGCTCTTGGATGTGGGTGCTCTCAATTGTTTAGATTGGTGTGAGGTTGGTTAACTATTTCTTTTTCTTTTATTTTGCATAATAATTTACACTATGTAGGTGATGCACACATGACCTACCTCTCCCCCCTTTCATGAGAATCACATCAACTGGATTTTTGACTACTTTAGTCTCTTAAATTGTAAAAAATTACAAACACTTATTTCTAGTTATTCATTTTTTTGCTGATATGATGTCATTTAAGCCGTCTTAAATATAAGGTGAAGTGGCTGGTGATAAATTTTCTCTTTTAAATGAGTAACAATGACACCCGTAATTTTGTAAATTCAAAACTATACATTCTATTAGTAAGGTAAGGGACACTTTTTGCCAAATTTTGCTTAGGTTGGCAGGTTGCTTTCTTTCTAAATAGCATTTGGGTTGTTATGTTCTCTATATATGATAATCACTGAACATTTATGTCTTATATGTGCTCGGGTCAGTACAAATTATATATCTCACTGCTGACCTTTCTTTATTTTAAAATGTTTTTATTTAGAACATTTATTTAATTTCTATGTTTTTTTGGTAGACTGTCTGCTTATGGCTTGGTACGTATAACATGCACAAGTAACTTTTTTAATTGAATGCAGGATAATGTTAATGTTCGCCAGTTTTTTAATTGGTATACAGAGGGTATTAAAGATGATTTAGGGTGGCCTAAGATCCTTAAGCTAAAAGACTGGCCTCCATCTAATTTATTTGAAGAACGTTTGCCACGTCACGGTGTTGAGTTTATCACCTGTTTGCCCTTTAAAGAATATACACATCCTCGTGATGGCTACCTTAATCTTGCTGTTAAGCTTCCCGAAAAATCTTTGAAGCCAGACATGGGTCCTAAAACATATATTGCTTACGGCATTGCTCAAGAATTGGGCCGTGGAGACTCTGTAACTAAACTTCATTGTGACATGTCTGATGCGGTATGCTTTCCTTTGATCTTCTTCTGCTCAAATATTCATGCTTTGATTTTAATATTCCAGTTTAAGCATTATTTTGATTTCAAATTATTTTGTACAACATATACCAATCCAGCATCATCCTAAGATGTACGCCCAGCCTATTATAGTTGTGTATATTTTCATTCATTAATATGGTTTCTTGTGATATGAAGGTGAATGTATTGACTCACACTGCAACCGTGACTCCTGACTCTAAGACTCTTAAAAAGATAAATAGCTTGAAAAAGAAGCACAAGGCTCAGGATCAGAAGGAACTTTTTGGATCTTATGTCAAGAACTTGGAAGACAAAGTCGTAAATGAAAGAAATACATGTGATATGGATGTTGTAGAAACAGACAATCTTTTATCTGTTTGTAGTGCTAACACTGGTAGAAAGTCGATTGAAACAGGCTTAACTACTAGTAGTGAATCAAATGAAAATGCATTGAAGGATGAAGGATGTGAAGGAGCTGATTGTAAAATTGAAAATCTTGGGAAGAGAAGGTGTTCACAGAGAGTAAATGCGATGCAAAATTTGAAAGGAAAGAAAATGAAACAAGAGAAATCTTCTGTTAAACGCAATAAAAAATCTGATAGCTCACGTGGTGAAGTCACCGTTAATGAGCAGCAGACCGAAGAAGTTGCTGATCAGGATGGTAGCTGTGTTGACGGATTTGATCTGGGAGAGGGAGGTGCTTTGTGGGACATCTTTAGGAGGGAAGATACTCCCAAACTGGAGGAATATCTTAAAAAACACTTCAGAGAGTTCAGACATATTTACTGTCGTCCGGTGGAACAGGTATTCTTACGTTGCCTGTTTTTATTATAATAAGGTATTTGTTTTGCTAATAACTGCAATAGAAATCATTTGAACTTACTGACCTATCTTGTATATGTATCGTTAGTTCATTAAAATGCTAAATATTATCTTTTGTACTGTTTGTATTCTATTGCTCCAGGTTATCCATCCAATTCATGACCAAACTTTTTACTTAACTGTGGAGCATAAAAGGAGGCTTAGAGAAGAATTTGGTTAGTGTGCAAATTGCAAGATCAGTATCTGCTTTAACGGATTTAATATTTCTGGATGTGCTCACTCTTGTGGTTCTTATTAGGAATTCAACCGTGGACTTTTGTACAAAAGCTTGGAGATGCTGTCTTTATACCTGCTGGTTGTGCCCATCAAGTTAGAAACTTGAAGGTAAGTTAATTACAACCGGTTATCAGTTTATTTTCATTACATTGAGGTGTCTCGCTTGAAGTTAATAGGGACCAAGGTTTGATGTTGTGGGGATCACATGCGTTTAACTAAGTTGTCAACATACAGAACATTGTGATTGATGTTTAAAACAATAGTTCTTTGAGTCAATCATGTATAAATTAATCTTTTATTTTGTTCTAGTCGTTTGAATGTGTCCAAGAACCGAACTTCGTGGTTTTCTGCAATTCAGCAGATTGTAACTGCTCGGTTCCGTGTGGTTCAGCAGAACACAATTCTCCGGTTTTGCGTGGCTGTTCCGAACACAATCACCCGTTCCACGCGGTTCAGCAGACACAATTGCGCGGTTTAGCTCAACACAACCGCACACACGGTTAACCGTTGAACACAACCTTGTGGTTTGGTATGGTTTAGCCAAAGACTTCACAATATAGCTGAACCAAACTGTGTAGCTATACATCTGCATGTCTAATGTAGTACAAAACAGACTTTGCAGTAGTAGCAATCCAATTAAGAAGGTGAAGTATTACATACTAGCCACTCGACCTTGTAATCTAATAGATCTGTGCATGACTAGCTAAATCTTCTCAAGATGAACTGGAGCCTGCATCATATAACTCATCAAGCTAAACCTGACTTCTAGATTATTAGCCTGAGGTTCTCAAGTAATGCTAAACTCAATTTTCGTCTTGTTATGTTGCCGAACCCTAGTCATTTAAACCATCGTAAACTCAATTTCAGATATTAAGACCTGATATTTTATCAATTTGCAAAAGTTAGACCCTCCCTATTTCTGTAGTCATGTGGATAGCTTATGAGAGATTACAAGAGGGTGACTTTATCGTACATAAACCTGTTATCAGCCAAAGATTGTTGTTTCAATTGCTATTGTGTTTGTGTCACTCGTGTTTGATTATTGTACATAAATTATGTTTTTTGTTGGCTTTATGGTACTGCAGTCTTGTATAAAAGTTGCATTGGACTTTGTTTCTCCTGAAAATGTTGATGAATGTATCCGGTTGTCCGAAGATTTTCGTGTTCTGCCCCAAAATCACAGGGCAAAAGAAGATAAGTTGGAGGTAAACAATTTGTTCAGTATGTGTTGAAATATTATATCGTCCATTTTAATATATTCTTTAGATGCAACAATTACACATATTGCATAGACATCAATGTATGAGCCAAACATTGGTTTGGTTATAGCAGAAACCAGATTTGCATCTGCATTCTGTGGTTCAAATTATTATTGCATTGTCTTAAAAGAATGTAAGAGGCTATCCGGATAATAATAACGAGTTTCATTGATTTTATTTGCTTTGTTATAAGATAAAGAAGGTGCAAATGCTTTTATGGCAGGTGAAGAAAATGGCACTTTATGCGGTGCAGGCAGCTATAGATGACTTGAAAAATGCAAAACAAACCAAGTAAGTTCAGAGCATTACATATATATTATGTCAAGCCTATTTGATGTTTTCCCACTTGTGTCTATAATCATGGAAATGGGACATAAAATGAACCTACTTATGGATGTATTATGGATATTGTCAACATCAAACTAACTACTGTATATCTACTTGGCAATGGCAATTCTCAAAACAAGACTATCATTACGAAAACTATTTCTGTAATGCTAGTATGGATGGATTTGGCTACTTTTTCTTAACCAATCATGTCATGTTATGGGCTTTGGCTCCTTTTTCTTAACCAATCATGTCATGTTATGGGCTTTGGCTCCTTTTTCTTAACCAATCATGTCATGTTATGGGCTTTGGCTCCTTTTTCTTAACCAATCATGTCATGTTATGGGCTTTGGCTCCTTTTTCTTAACCAATCATGTCATGTTATGGGCTTTGGCTCCTTTTTCTTAACCAATCATGTCATGTTATGGGCTTTGGCTCCTTTTTCTTAACCAATCATGTCATGTTATGGGCTTTGGCTCCTTTTTCTTAACCAATCATGTCATGTTATGGGCTTTGGCTCCTTTTTCTTAACCAATCATGTCATGTTATGGGCTTTGGCTCCTTTTCTATCATGTCATTTAGGGATTTGGCTCCTTTTTCTTAACCAATCATGTCATGTTATGGGCTTTGGCTCCTTTTCTATGGATGACATTTGGAAATTGCAGGTTTTCTTGTTTTTGATGCGTTTTTGTATTTTATTTCATTTTTAACAAAAAATCATAGATCTCGAAACAAAACTTAAATCATAAATAAATGGATAATATCAACTTTTTTGGTAAAGCTGGAATAAAATCAAAGGTCAAGATTTAAACTTGATTTTTGAATCTTGACCATTAATTTCAATCCAAGGGTTAAAGATTCTCCAACTTTATCTCTAAAGTTAGATGATCCCTATCCAAAAAAATTAATAAGGAATGAATTTTTTCCACTTCTCTCGTGACAAATTAATTCCCTTAATTATTAAAGTTTTTTCTTTATATCATAAACTTATTATCATTTTTAAAGAAATGTGATAATAAATCTCAGCCATACATTTTTCTCATTTTATTCATTTCTTATACTCTCGTTGCCACCACCACCACCACGGTTGTTGCATGGGTGGTAGTGGTGGCATCGATGGATGATGGTGGTGGCGGCGGCAACAGATGGTGGTGGTGGAGATGGAGAGAGCACATGAAGAGAAAAGAGGAATGGAAATGAGTGGTTGAGAATAGTTCCTTTCAAAATAAAGGTTCTCAATTTACTTTTTCTTTACATTTGGTATTTACATAATTTACATGATTTCGTTGAAGTGCTCAAATATGGGAATAGGTTTTTAAGTAGACTTTTTAGTTTAGACTTTGGTTCTCTATAACCTCAGTAGGGGTTTTTGGCCTTGAGTCTCGATAGGCCTAAACCGAGGGGGGAGGTTACTCTAGTGTTTCGTCTGTAGGAGGACATGACCAATGATAGGTTGTCTATAGGACTAGGGTTTAGGCTTACTTTAGGGGTTTTGTAAGTTTCGTGGAGGACTAGGAGTTTAGTTTTCTTAGGCGGCGCTAGTTCCCTACTTCGTAGGTTGAGCAGGAATCTTTTACCCTCTTGGAATTTCTTAGTCATTTTCCTTTTTGTTTATATGTTTTGTTTGTCTTTCGGTGTTAAGGTTTTTTGCTAGGTTGCATGTTTGCCACTCTCCCCTACTCTCAAGGTGGTCGGCCCCAACAGACCCAGGTATGTCTTGCTAAGCATTTTCGTTGTGAGTCAGGTATGGTACTTCTAAACCCTTTACTCTTCCCGACTTTTACCGCTTTTGTGGCCGGAGGTCCTTATGGAAGCAGTCTCTCTACCTTTGGGTAGAGGCAAGACTGTCTACAGTTTCACCTCCCCCATACCCCGCACAGGGATTGGGTACTGTTGTTGTTGTTGTTGTTGTACATGATTTCGTTGAAGTGCTCAAAATAATTATTATGATCGTGTTTTGGTGTATTTGAAAAGCTGGAGCATTTTTCCAACTTCAGTGTAAACTTTGACGGGATCATCCATATTTTTGTGACATATACAGAAATAGTACAATTTTGATGTGATAGTAGTGTATGTTTGTATATTGTTGTATCCACCTTTCCAATTTGGGGGTACAATATGAATAAAAGCTAATCTTTATAACAAAGGATTTTTATTTATTTTTAATTTCTGTATATCTGATATGTGATTTGCCCACGGTTTTCAAAACCCTAATTTATTCCGCCCCAAATCACACCCACTGTTTTTCTTTTCCTTCTTCCTTTGTATACATACAACACCCCCTTTTTATATATACACATATATATACATTTTCTGTATCTATATACCTGTATCTATAGAAAAGTTTGAAACTTTATATGTGTATTTATGGAGGAAGAGAAGATAACCAACGGCAATCATACTGTTGCCCAAAAAGATGTTGAAACTGATTCCAAGATTATTAGGGCTTGCTCTAATTTAAACCAAAAGATGATAACTTTATGCCTACTGATCTTCAACAAACAGATGGGAAGAAGAAGAGGAAGAAAAAAGCCAACATTATTTCACATGAAGATACAGAGGGGAAAGATGGGGAGGGTACATCTGACCCAGTGACAAATGTGATAAAATATGGAACTCTTGATAATCAGAGACCTACTAGAAATGGCAGTAAGAATAATCTTATTTGTAATATCCTAAATGATGAATATAAACCAGAGAGGATTGGTAGAAAGGGCAAGATAAGAAGTGCTCAGTATAATAAAGATACTAACTGCCATCAATGTAAAAGGAACGACAAGGGGCGAGTTGTTGGGTGCCAGAAATGTGGAAATAAGCGTTACTGCGTGCCTTGCATGACAACATGGTATGAATGAATCATTAAAAGTGGCAACTTTATTGTTATTAGTGTTAGCAATTGAATAAATGCTTTATCTGCAAACTTTAGTTTAATGTAATTGTTAAATTTGATTATTCATCTTCTGAAACACCAAGTCCTCATTTGCAGCAAACTTATTAATCCCCAGATCAACAACTTTAGAATTTGTAAGTGTATCCTTGTTGTATCTGGAGAGGGACTTGGTGTTTTTCTCAATTGTCTTTTGAACACCCTCCACCCGTTTGATCAGGTTTTGGATGTCGGCTGAGAAGGAGACAAATTGAGTGTCCAGTGACGGAGGGGAAGTTGTCACTGGACCAGCAGCAGGCACCACTGGAGCAACTGGAGGAGGCACATTAAGTGAAACCTTCACCAGTTGACTGACCAGGGGCAAAAGAAATAGAACCAGGAGTGGGAAAAGAAGGACGATGAGAGAGATCAATGTGTTGGTCATGCTGAGAATGCTCAGGTGTGACCAACGGCGGCGGTGGTGGTGGCATGTGCCTATTTCTAGGCACAAAGAGTGAAGATATAAGCGATCGTCGTTGTGGTTGTGGAATTCTAGTAAGCATATCTGGAGATGAAACTGTTGTTTGTTCTGGGGGCGGATCAAGAGATGAAGGGAGTTGATCTTGTACAGAAGCATCAACTATCTCTTGATCAGAAGTGGTTCCTTCAGAATCCGAAGATTCTAGCTGGAACTCATCAACATCCATGCCCAGATTCATGAATGATAGAGATGGCTGATCAGGTTGATCAGTCTCCAGATGACCTTCTCCAGTTTCCTGGAAGGTTTCATCTGTTGAAGGTTCAGTTACCAGGGTAACTTCACCAGGGACAGAGGTCACAGGGGTTGCCTCAGTTATAATTGCTCTATCCACAATCATAACATCATCGGCCGTAGAGTTTGGAACCTCAGTCTCCAGCTGTGACTGGCCAGAGACGTCGTCAGTTCGTGCAATAGTAGTGTCAGAAATTTGGCTTGACTCAAATTGTGCAGACACGGACTCTACTCTGGGTTGGGTTAGCCCAGTAATATCTTCACCACCCTCTCCTACAGAAGTTTCGAGGGTGGTTGCTTGCGGTTCATCCCTTTGACTATCTCCAGCTTCCTGTTGGGAGGAATCTGGAGGGCTGGATAGGTTTCTACTGTCAGTGGCAGTGGCTGACTGATTCCTAGGGCGATGTTCTTTTTGCCTTTGGAGCACCCTGGAGACCTGTTGGGAGGTCTCCAGTGACAGTTGTAGGGACTGACACGCTGGAGCTGGAGGGGTTAGACTGTTGCCCAGGTTCGGCAACTGTCACAATTCCAACAGACGAACTGGTGGGTCCCTCATTGTTTTGAGGCCCGCCCAGTTGTCTTTCTGACTCACCTTGGATTGGTGCATCAGTTTTACTGAATGCCAGCAACATTCTTCGAGGAATATCAACCTCCCCAGTTATTGATGCCAGGGAGTCAAGATTCCTCAACATTTCTGGGGCAGTGTATAAAGATTGAGTGTTGTGATATTCAACACTCCCCAGAATTTCAAGGAAACAGAGGGATAAATACCTGGAGAAGGGGATGCACAGTCCCCTGGTGCCTTTCAGCTTTTGAACAAAGCCCCTGAACAAGATCTCGGCAAAATCCACTCTGAGTCCGTACCACAAGCAGTAGGCAATTTCTGCTTGTGTGGAGTTTATCTGGTCCAATCCACCAGAACTCCCACCCATGCTCTCCACGAGATGGATGAAGAAATACTTCCAGGATGGAGAGAGACCTTTCATGGTCATGGGTCCCTTTGTCTTCAACACCCCATTTTCCAAGCAATCCTTGTTTCCTATATCAAGGCGAACTTGTCTGAAATTTTGATTGGGGGAGATGACAACTGGAGACTCTCCTTGTCTCCAGTAGTTGAGGTGTAATGCATTCCTCAACGTGTCTGCCGTTATGGTACACGCGACTGTTCCATTTTTAAGAGTGAAGAAGATGGAAGAACAGTCGTCGGAGAGTTGTGCAGTGTACCAAAACTCACACAAGTAATCATGATATAACTTGCGTGGGTTAAGAGAGAAAGACTCGCCGATTGGAGAATCACGAAGAAAGCGTTGGATTCGTCCAATGAGAGTATCGGCAGTCTGAACCCCTTGTAAACTAGCCATCGGATTATTTGGATTTAATTTGATGAGCGTAGTATTACCAGGAGCACCAGGTGCCTGTCTGACACCTGGTGAGGGAACATATGGGACAGTTAAGAGATTAATATCTCTAGATCGAGAAGATTTAGGTGCCATTGAAAATGAAATTGGGAATTTTGGAATTAGGGTTCTTGATTTATGAAGAAGAGAGAATATGAAGCAATTTTGATGATTGGAATTGAATGAGAGAATGTGAAAATGTAGTAAATGTGTTTCGGAGTAAATAAGGGGTATTTATAAGGAAAATTGTGATCCCAATGAAATACCAAGAATTTTTTAATACCAAAAATCAATTTTACAAGATATTTTGTAAATCAAAATTTGAATTTTGAAGTAAAAATTTAATTCTCCGTGTCAGCATTAAATGCTACGACGGCTTAACTTCCCCACGCGCCCACTAACTTTCCATAATCCCAATAAAAAGTGTTTCTTTTTACAAAAATGACCTTAACACGTCATATGACGGTATTGAGTGGGTTAAAACACTAGAGTACCATCACGTGTCACAAGTATTGACCAAGTATTTTACAACGTTATGAAATCTGGTTGACCACCAGTTTTTAGACAAGACTGAACATGTACACTGGAGTATTAGTCTAGTGCCAGTTTCCAACTGGAGAGTTCTCCAGTTGCAAAAAGAAAAATTTTCAAACAAAAGAATTTTAGTAAGAAAATTATTTTGAGTCTTTCCCCCTAAAATGATGATCCAGAAATCGATTGCTGCCAGGATAGTATCACAACGGCGTTCGATAGCCTGGCGAGCAAAGATTATCTGGACCTCCTCAATTGGAGAACTTCATCAGTGTCACTGACGCGTTCATAACAAAATCTCCAGTTTTAAGGATTTAACATTCCCAACTCGCTGATAAGATGTTTAAATGTTTTCTCATCAAGAGGTTTTGTGAAAACATCAGCAAGTTGTTTGTCAGTGGGGATGAAATGTATTTCAATGTCTCCTTTCATAACATGATCACGAATGAAAAGATACTTGATGTCAATATGCTTTGTCTTAGAGTGCATTACTGGGTTGTGAGATATAGCAATTGCACTGGTGTTGTCACAGAAGATTGGGGTCCTTGAGTACTTCTGACCATAATCTAGTAACTGGTTCTTGATCCAGAGAATCTGGGCACAGCAACTGGCCGCAGAAATGTACTCTGCCTCAGCAGTGGACATGGAGACTGACGTCTACTTCTTGCTGGTCCAACTTACCAGTTTTCCTCCAAGGAAATGACAACCACCAGTTGTTGATTTTCTATCCATCTTACAACCTGCATGATCTGAATCTGAATAACCCATTAGATCTAACCCTGAGCCTTTGGGGTACCAGAGACCAAGGCTAGGACACCCTTTCAGGTATCTGAAGATGCGCTTAACAGCATGCAAATGTGATTCTTTTGGGTTAGCCTGAAATCTGGCACATAGACATGTTGCAAACATTATATCTGGTCGACTGGCAGTTAAATACATCAGTGAACCTACCATACCACGATAGTCAGTGGTGTTCACTGGTTTGCCAGTTGGGTCAGAGTCCAAATTTAAAGGTGCTGCAATAGGTGTGTTTTTCGATGGGATTGAATCATATTTGTATTTTCTTAACAAATCTCTGACATATTTTTCTTGGTTTATAAAAATTCCATTTTCAGTTTGCTTAATCTGAAGACCCAAGAAAAATGTTAATTCACCCATTAAACTCATTTCATACTCAGTTGACATGATTTTAGAAAACCTTTTACACATTGCATCATCAGTTGAACCAAATATAATGTCATCAACATAAATTTGTACCAATAAGATATTACCTTTTTCTTTTAAGATAAATAAGGTATTATCTATTGCACCTCTTTGAAAGCCATGTTTGAGAAGATGTTTAGTTAAAGTATCATACCAGGCTCTTGGGGCTTGTCTAAGACCATACAAAGCTTTGTTCAGTCTATATACCCAGTGAGGATGCTTCTCATTAATGAAGCCTGGAGTCTGCTTAACATACACTTCTTCTTCCAATGTTCCATTAAGGAACGCACTTTTGACATCCATTTGGAAGACTTTGAACTGCAGATAGGCTGCATAAGCCAAGAATATTCTGATGGCTTCAAGTCTTGCAACTGGAGCAAAAGTTTCATCAAAGTCAACGCCCTCTGCTTGACAATAACCCTTGGCAACTAATCTGGCTTTGTTTCTGACAACACATCTTCATCCATCTTGTTTCGGTAGACCCATCTTGTACCAATGGGTTCTTTCTTTAACCCTGGTGGACAAGGAACAAGTTCCCATACATTGTTCCTTTCAAACTGGATGAGCTCTTCTTGCATAGCTTCCCCCCAGCTTGGGTCTGCCATAGCCTCGTCAATCTTCTTCGGTTCAATTAGTGATAAGAAGGTGACTTTCAAGCATTGCTCACTTGTGGCTCTTCTAGTCTGAACCCCACTACTTGGATTTCCAACAATCTGTTCAATTGGATGTACTCGAGTCCATTTAGTGTATGACTAGGTTGGTGCATAACAATATCAGTGCAAGTCACCTGGCGATCTTTTTCAGCTGCAACAGCTTCTGGAGGAGGATCAGCCCAAACTACTTCAATATCCTCATCAGAGTCAATGAGGTCACGATTGGCATCATGAAATTCTTCATTTAAAGGCCTTTCTTGAAGAACTAGAGAAGTTGGAGTTTGAACTGGTGCTGATATTGGAGTGGCACGAACATCTGATCCAATCACCAGTTTCTGTGGTAAGTTGAAACTGATGGAAGGATAAAATGAAGTGTCACTGGTGGTTTTCTTTGTTTTTACTGGTTCCAGTTGAGTGTAACGTGAAGCATTGGTGAAACAACTGACTGATGAACTTGGTCAGTTTCACCAAAATTCAATGGAACGACTGGAGAGATATCAAGGCTTGGTCTCTTGTTGATTGCATCATTTGATTCGTCAAATGTGACATGAATTGTCTCATGAACCTTTTGGAGTCTATAATTATAAAATCTAAAGGCCTTACGAATATCTGAATAGCCCAGAAATACTCCTTCATCAGCTTTTGCATCAAATTTTCCAAGCTGACTAGAATCATTTAAAATATAAACTGGACAACCAAATACATGGAAATATCCAATATTTGGTTTTTGATTCCTGAGTACTTCATAGGCAGTCTTCTTGTGTCTCTTGATGTAGACTGGCCGGTTTTGGGTGTGGCAAGCTGTTGCAACTGCCTCAGCCCAAAAACTGGTGGGAAGACCTGATTCAGATAGCATACTTCTGGAAGCTTCTATCAGTGTGCGATTCTTTCTTTCCACAACTCCATTATGCTCTGGAGAGTGTGGTGATGAGAAGTTTTGAGAGATGCCAGTGTCATTACAAAATGTTTCAAGTACTTTGTTATGAAATTCAGTACCATTATCACTTCGTAACTGACAAACTTTTCGAGTGTGCTTGAGCTCAATTCTTTTGATGAGAGAGGTGATTTCAGCAGGTGCATCACTTTTGGATGTGATAAATACCACCCAGCAGAATCTGGAGAATTCATCAACCACAACTAGAGTGTATTTCTTTCCAGCTCTGGTTTGAACATTCACTGGACCAAAAAGATCCATATGTAACATGTGAAGAGGTTCAGTGATGCTAAAGTTTTGTCTGGTCTTGAAACTGGCCCTTTTCTGCTTGCCCATCTCACACCCTGGACATGGTTTTTCTTTATTGAAAGAAATCTGAGGTATCCCATCTACCAGTTGTTTGCGAGACAACTTGTGATATTCTTAAAATTAAGATGGGATAACCTTTTATGCCATAGCCAGTTGGTGTCCTCATCAGCCTTGGTATAGAAGCACTGCTCTTTTGGAGCTGGTTCCATATCCATGATGTACACATTTCCCTTTCTTGGTGCAATCATCACCACTTTCCAATCCTTGTTACATATGGTGCCCTGAGCAATATCAAACAATACCTTATATCCATCATCACACAGTTGACTGACACTGATCAGGTTATATTTCAAACCATTCACAAATGCAACTCTGGTGAACTGGACTTGTCCATTATTGATCACACCATATCCTTCAGTCTTTCCATTTTCATCATTACCAAACGTCACTGCCGGTCCATCTTGGACAGTGAACTCTTCAAGCAGGGGCTTACATCCGGTCATAGTCCGGCCAGCTGCGCTGTCCAGATACCAATTGTTCTTTTTACGATCGCCCTGCACACCCACAAAAATCATTAGTTATTTTTGTGAACCCATCTTTTCTTGATGGGTTCAGTGGACTTCACTTCAGAAGTCTCAGTTGATTGTTGTGGTGTTGAACTGGAGGCTGCATCTGGAGCGTTTTCACCAGCTCCAGGCGCAGGAGTAAAAACGATTGGTATTTGATACTTGTTCCCCCTTTTCTTATCAGATTTTGTTCCAGATGGAACATTCTTTTGTTTTTGTTTTGAAGGGGTTTTAATATTCTGTTTTTCAACTGGAGGAGATGAACCTCCTTCCAGATTTTTAATTCTGGCAGTACAACTCTGAACCTGCCTAGACAAAAGTTGGAGTTGACTTTCCAGTCTTAACAAAATATTATTTTCAGTAGGCTGCTGAACCTCGGACCTAGGTTCAGCTGGAGTCTTAGTCTTTTGAGTCTTGGGCTCCTTTGACTTTTGAGGCAAAGGCTTATCACCAGCAGCCTTTTTAACTGGAGCTCTAGCATGTTCAGCTCCAGTTTTAACCTCAGTGGGGGTGGTCTCAATAGGTTCAGTTTTGACAATTTTAGGTTGATCATATGGAGTTTCAACCCTAAGAGCTGGAGGCAATGCATGAAGATCTGGTATGAGAGCTGCCATTTCAAGATCTCCAGATTTCCATGCATTTTTCTGGGCATCAATTGTTCTAGAAAATGCATCATAATTCTTTCCAGATGCTTGACTTGATAATCATTTGTTCTTTTTACGATCGCCCTGCACACCCACAAAAATCATTAGTTATTTTTGTGAACCCATCTTTTCTTGATGGGTTCAGTGGACTTCACTTCAGAAGTCTCAGTTGATTGTTGTGGTGTTGAACTGGAGGCTGCATCTGGAGCGTTTTCACCAGCTCCAGGCGCAGGAGTAAAAACGATTGGTATTTGATACTTGTTCCCCCTTTTCTTATCAGATTTTGTTCCAGATGGAACATTCTTTTGTTTTTGTTTTGAAGGGGTTTTAATATTCTGTTTTTCAACTGGAGGAGATGAACCTCCTTCCAGATTTTTAATTCTGGCAGTACAACTCTGAACCTGCCTAGACAAAAGTTGGAGTTGACTTTCCAGTCTTAACAAAATATTATTTTCAGTAGGCTGCTGAACCTCGGACCTAGGTTCAGCTGGAGTCTTAGTCTTTTGAGTCTTGGGCTCCTTTGACTTTTGAGGCAAAGGCTTATCACCAGCAGCCTTTTTAACTGGAGCTCTAGCATGTTCAGCTCCAGTTTTAACCTCAGTGGGGGTGGTCTCAATAGGTTCAGTTTTGACAATTTTAGGTTGATCATATGGAGTTTCAACCCTAAGAGCTGGAGGCAATGCATGAAGATCTGGTATGAGAGCTGCCATTTCAAGATCTCCAGATTTCCATGCATTTTTCTGGGCATCAATTGTTCTAGAAAATGCATCATAATTCTTTCCAGATGCTTGACTTGATAATCATTTGTTCTTTTTCAAGATCAGATTTTAATTTTTGATTTTCAAGTTCAAGAGCCTCAATTTTCAAAACTGACTCCTTGAGAGCCAACTTGACACTTTGTAAATCATTTAATTGTGGTCTAACATTGTTCAGTTCAGTTAAGATAGTTTCCAGATATCTTTCACTGTCTGCTCTAACAGTTTCCACAAACGCCAAATCACCACTTAATGATTCAGCAAGGTCCAGTTTTAGTTCTGGATCAACCTGGTTGTCATAATCACATACCTTTTTCAAAATGATGTCCACCCATCTTCCAGTGATAACATCATCTTTTGCCACATGCTGCTGTTGATCTTCCAAGGCCATGAAACACATGTCCCTTTCCTCTTCATCATCAACTGATGAGTCATCAGAGTACTCCCACTTTCCCTCAGTTTGTGCCATCATGCACTGATTCTTTTCTTTTTCCATGGACAGGAGGGCAATCTGGGCCTTAAGCTTCTTATATTTGGCTTTATAGCTATCATCAGGCCGATTGAAATTTGGGACAGAGGGACCTGTTTGGTTGTTCATCTGACTAGATCTGCATTCCTTCATAAAGTGACCTTTCTTACCACACTTATAGCAGGTAAGATTGGCTTTATCCAGAGAGCTGGAGCTGGAAGCATTGTTTGGGCCATTAAATATTTTAGATTTATGCTTAAACCTATTAAAGGTTTTAGCAATCATGGCTACCAGATCATCATCGTCAGTTTCATCACAACCGTCACTGATTTCAGTGGTCAGGACAGAGTTCATGAAACTGTTTAACATCTCCTTCATTGAGTGTGACTGGACACTCTCTGCAGACATTAAGGCAGCACAAGGTCGCTCAGTTATACTAGCAACCTTGGACTCTGGGCATGGTTCAAGGCATCCTGCTCAGCCACCAGTCTTGCTGCATTATTATCTTCAGTGAATCTGAAGGCTCCATAGAGCGATGCAAGAGTGTGACTGTGCAGGGTTTTACCTTGTCTTAAGACAAGAACCATGTTTCCCATTTGGAAGGAAGAATATCACAAAACTTCTCAAGAAGAATATCCTTATCCTTCTCAACACCCAAGCCTCTCAACTGATTAATGAGGCTAGTAAACCTGGTGTAAGTACCAGTTAAACTTTCATTGGGAAGAGCAAAGAAGGATTCATACTTCTTGTTCAGGGCAACCTTTCTGGTGACAATAGTGTCATCACCTCCTTCAAATTGAATAACTAATTCATCCCACATTGCCTTGGCACTGGGGAACAACACAAGTGTTGGAATTAGATCTTCAGGAACGGCTCCAAGGATCATGTTTTTCAGTCTGGTATCAAGGTCAACCAGTCTGCGATCCTCATCAGACCAATGGTCTTCGAGCTTTTCTCTGCTGCCTCTTCTTCCAGTAGGATCTAGAAGAGGACTAACCCCAAGAGACATGGGTATATATGGTCCATCCTTAAGGATTTTTAACATATACCTCTCTATCCCACCAAAATGCAAGAGCATTCTGGCCTTCCATGTTCCAAAGGTCTCACTGTTTCCATCAAATTTAGGAACAGGAGTATTGGAGTAATGAACATGGACATGGTTAGGGGCATTAGGAGGAGGAGGAGGAGGGTTGTTATTAACATTTTGAACAGGTGGTGTGTTATGAGGGTTTTCATCATGACCAGAACCATCCCCACCTTCAGTAGTAGTCATCTAAACAGATCTAGGCAATTATATTAGCCTTCTGCTCTGATACCACTTGTAAGTCCCAACTCACTAGATGGTACTAACTGAAGACACCTCAATGTCAATGGTGGGGTGACTTTGCAATATAAACACTGAACTGGAGACGACCAGTTACAGTGAGTGTATACCAAGTTCTTGGATAGATTACTTATTAAGGTGACAATAAGTAAATGACAATGCAATAAGTAAATACTTGTAAAGTAAATTGGTGAGATGATATGTATTTTTCAAGTGTAATTTATTTATTAACTTTAAATAAATTACAAGGTTGTTGCGGAACCAAGATAATACAAAAGAGTAAATATCCTAACAACCTATGAAATACAACCGATCTAATACTTGGAAATTCTCTAAACAATCGAAACACTTAAAGTTGTGAAATGTTCCTTTTAGCGATTGAGAGAATATTGCACAAGTTCACCAAGAAAATGCAATTGTCTGAATATGCAAAAGTTATTTTCTTGGTTGTGCAAAGACCTCTATTTATAGGCAAAGTTGACATTGGGATGTCAACTTTGGCCGTACAAATATGGTTGAGAGCATTTAAGGAATAACATTTAATTCCTTAAAATGATGTAAAAAGTTATGACATAAAGTCACTTTACTCAACCTGCTTTATGTACTTTTGTACTTTAAACATAGACAATTGTTATTGTCCGGTTAATAGCACATAAAGCATAAAGGTCTTCCTCGTAATCAGTGTAAAGCTTTGTAAGTACTTTACACTGATGATCTCCAGTTTATATCTGAGTAGAATGTCAACTGGGCTTCGCTGCCATTGTCATTCTTTGTCTTCCACTTGCTGTCTTCGACTTCAACTGGAATAACTTTACATCTGGTCAGATCTCAACTGGAGGAAGTCTTCAGTTGCGTTAACTGTACGTTGCAACTGGACTTCAATATATTTCTGGACAAATCTTCTAGTCTCCAGATGCAACTGGAGACTGGCCAGTTTTCAGCAAAACTGGTCCTAACAAATTCCCCCTATGTAACACCCGCCATTTAAAAATATGGGTTTTCAAAAACTTTCACCTAACGGTGTCAAATTGCGGAAGAAAAGACTTTAAAAGTCAAAACCGATAAAGACTGTTCGGTTTCTACGTTTAGTTGGTGTTACATGCAATCCCATCAAATAGTTTAAAATGAAAACCCAACGGTTGCCCAACACAAAACAACCGTTCAACAACACTACATAAATTCGACATCAAGTACGAAATGTAAATAAATGTCTAAAGAGATAGTCGTCTATGGGTAGCTAAGTTCTCCTGCATGCATCTACCCAACTCTCACTCTTCCTGCATCAACTAGTCCTTCAAGCTAAACCTGAGAGAACAACCACATTTAAGAAACAAGTGTTAGCTAACGAATTAGCTAAGTAAGATAACACTATGTTATATAAACATTTGTCCAATTAAAACAATCTTCATTATTAGACAAGTTTATTTAGGCACAACACACATCACACATTCACACATAACTGCATGTCAACTTCATATCAATTAGGGTGAATCCCCCTAAATGTGCCTATCTGATGTGTAAAATCGAGTTTGTAAAATTTATAAACAAGTACCCACTAAAAACCGACTACTACACACTTGACTTCCGAGATCGCATATAGTATAGTAACTAGTAAGTCCGAGATCGTTCGCAGGGATTGGTTTTGAAATAATTGTTCGCTAAAGCAGTTTTAGAAACAGGATGGAACCGTAGCCGAATTGCTACCTCACTTGACAATTTGGAATTAAAGAAATTGAAACCACAAGACAATTAAAAGTAAAGAAAGTTCAGACAATATAAATAAAGATCATCCACTTCGAATCCACTTGACTTCAGCTATGATTGCACACGTTAAAGATCAAATTCTTTATAGTTGACAAGATAATCGTGAAAGGATAAAAATGCGCGCGTGGTACCACCAACCGCTCGCAAATTACCCCAAACACCTAAGTTGCTAGTTTAATTACCCAATCCGGTACCACCAATGCCTAGAAAATCTCCCCAACAATTAGTTTGCTTGATTATCCAATTACCAATTATGCCTATGTGAATGAAAACGTGGTACCACCAACCGTTTCTAAACACGTTTAACGATTAATTCCTATTATATATATTTGACATCCACCATCATACCATGAACCGGTGACAACCGACCATAGACAATCGAATTGAAACGATAGAGATATTCACCTAGTACCACTAACGATGAACACATAAACCATCAACATCAAAAGAATAAATCACAAGGAATGAATTGATAAAGATCACGACACAACGATAATTGAATCAACTCTTGAATTAAAATATTGCAATCATATCATTCGTCAAGTTTCATCAAAGTGGATGATTAGAAATCTAGCCACTCATGCTAAATTGAAATTCATAAAAGAAATTGAAATCTAGCCACTTTTGTACTTTAAACATAGACAATTGTTATTGTCCGGTTAATAGCACATAAAGCATAAAGGTCTTCCTCGTAATCAGTGTAAAGCTTTGTAAGTACTTTACACTGATGATCTCCAGTTTATATCTGAGTAGAATGTCAACTGGGCTTCGCTGCCATTGTCATTCTTTGTCTTCCACTTGCTGTCTTCGACTTCAACTGGAATAACTTTACATCTGGTCAGATCTCAACTGGAGGAAGTCTTCAGTTGCGTTAACTGTACGTTGCAACTGGACTTTAATATATTTCTGGACAAATCTTCTTAGTCTCCAGATGCAACTGGAGACTGGCCAGTTTTCAGCAAAACTGGTCCTAACAAATTCCCCCTATGTAACACCCGCCATTTAAAAATATGGGTTTTCAAAAACTTTCACCTAACGGTGTCAAATTGCGGAAGAAAAGACTTTAAAAGTCAAAACCGATAAAGACTGTTCGGTTTCTACGTTTAGTTGGTGTTACATGCAATCCCATCAAATAGTTTAAAATGAAAACCCAACGGTTTCCCAACACAAAACAACCATTCAACAATACTACATAAATTCGACATCAAGTACGAAATGTAAATAAATGTCTAAAGAGATAGTCGTCTATGGGTAGCTAAGTTCTCCTGCATGCGTCTACCCAACTCTCACTCTTCCTGCATCAACTAGTCCTTCAAGCTAAACCTGAGGGAACAACCACATTTAAGAAACAAGTGTTAGCTAACGAATTAGCTAAGTAAGATAACACTATGTTATATAAACATTTGTCCAATTAAAACAATCTTCATTATTAGACAAGTTTATTTAGGCACAACACACATCACACATTCACACATAACTGCATGTCAACTTCATATCAATTAGGGTGAATCCCCCTAAATGTGCCTATCTGATGTGTAAAATCGAGTTTGTAAAATTTATAAACAAGTACCCACTAAAAACCGACTACTACACACTTGACTTCCGAGATCGCATATAGTATAGTAACTAGTAAGTCCGAGATCGTTCGCAGGGATTGGTTTTGAAATAATTGTTCGCTAAAGCAGTTTTAGAAACAGGATGGAACCGTAGCCGAATTGCTACCTCACTTGACAATTTGGAATTAAAGAAATTGAAACCACAAGACAATTAAAAGTAAAGAAAGTTCAGACAATATAAATAAAGATCATCCACTTCGAATCCACTTGACTTCAGCTATGATTGCACACGTTAAAGATCAAATTCTTTATAGTTGACAAGATAATCGTGAAAGGATAAAAATGCGCGCGTGGTACCACCAACCGCTCGCAAATTACCCCAAACACCTAAGTTGCTAGTTTAATTACCCAATCCGGTACCACCAATGCCTAGAAAATCTCCCCAACAATTAGTTTGCTTGATTATCCAATTACCAATTATGCCTATGTGAATGAAAACGTGGTACCACCAACCGTTTCTAAACACGTTTAACGATTAATTCCTATTATATATATTTGACATCCACCATCATACCATGAACCGGTGACAACCGACCATAGACAATCGAATTGAAACGATAGAGATATTCACCTAGTACCACTAACGATGAACACATAAACCATCAACATCAAAAGAATAAATCACAAGGAATGAATTGATAAAGATCACGACACAACGATAATTGAATCAACTCTTGAATTAAAATATTGCAATCATATCATTCGTCAAGTTTCATCAAAGTGGATGATTAGAAATCTAGCCACTCATGCTAAATTGAAATTCATAAAAGAAATTGAAAGAGAACATATTGTACCAATGATTGTTGAAATTAAAATTGCAAAGACGGAAAATTAGATACGATCTAGATGGGTGTTCTTGAATCTTCGATGAATCCAATGATGAAATCTTGAGATGATCCTTGAAAGAATTCGCGGTAGAACAGCTCCTAGAAAGAAAACTTGATGATTTGGGAAATAGGTTTATTTTTCTATTTATACCTCCCCAAAATCTGATGCAAAAAGCTGAACCATTAGGTTCCCCGTACGGCTGACTGCGCCGCAGTGAGGTTAGCGCACTCCCACTGCGGCGCAGTGGGATACTCCCACTGCGGCGCAGTGGGATATCCCTGGAAAATGTTTTGTTCTTGATCAACATGCGACTGCGGCGCAGTGGGGCAACATCCCTCCCACTGCGGCGCAGTGAAAATCCACTGGAAATTATTTCTTTTTGGCACCCGATGACTGCGGCGCAGTAGGGTGTGAATACTCCCACTGCGGCGCAGCTCAAACTTGCTGGAATTCATGTGGCTTCTTCACCAGTGGCTGCGGCGCAGTGGGACATCATTCCTCCCACTGCGGCGCAGCTCAAACTTGCTGAAATTTTTGGTTCTTCTTTATTAACAGCTCTCGAACACTCAGATCAACATCTTGGCCTAAAATCGTCAGAAAATGCACCAAATGGACGCACAACCTGCTAAGAACCTGAAAGCACTAACAAACACCATAAAACGCGCCAAATGCATACAAAATTGACTCAAAACACATACGAAAAAGGCCAATAATAATGTGGGCGATCTATACAAATTGGTCACATCAAATCCCCCCACACTTGAGCGTTGCTTGTCCTCAAGCAAATCTGGAAATTAAGCAAAAGCATTCCTTGGCACGAAGCTATATAAACACATTACGATTATCAAAAAGAAGCCAAACCAAGTATGTCGATGACAAGGACTTTGGTGAAGCAGTTTTAATCTTAAATGAAAACCCGAAATGTTTGACAATATCTGAACAATCCACAAGCCTCAATAACACGACTAAGCAAACGTGAAACAAATGAGCCTATCAAAATCATCCTACTCCAACGAACTTACTATTGGGGTTGAATATATATGAATAATCACTCATTGCTCGGTCGTGATGCATATCTTACCATAGGCTTGAACAAGGATCATAGCTTCACCGACATGGCGTGAGCACCAAGTACATCATCAAAATATGGCATATAAATCGGTTGTAATGTAAGGCTAAGGGTATTTACAATGGGATTTGGGAAATTTAGGTCAGTGTTAACAGGAAATAACAAAAGCATAAGTTATGTACAAAATAGTCTAATCAAACCCTTACCATTGATTGCCACCAACCCATAAGATGCTATCCCACGAACACACCTCAAAAGTAACAAGCAAAACCCGACACCATTGTGGTGTATCAACTTCAAGCAACTTAGTAACAAACAAATCTTCCATTCTATTCACGAACCAAATGATACAACAATTCTTTTGACATATAAAAATGAGAAGTACCCACTAGTAGCCCAAGTTCTTTTTTTTTTCTTTTTCTTATTTCATTTTTTTCTTTTTTTTTTTATTTTGAACCATTTTTACTCTACTAGTAGGCACCCTCTTACAATGATGAACAATGTCTATAACAATATACTTCCTTTGAACCATCCAAGACATTCCCCAATAACTTGACCAATCGACGTATTCCCATAGACCAAGAATATTCCAACTGATAACCCACTGAAGCTCTCCCAAACCGCCCAAACAAACCAATGACAATCAATGGCCCCCCAAAATTAGACTATCGGTATGGCAAGGTAAAGTTTACATATTTAAGTGGATTTATACAAAGGAAAAAGGCTAAGTTCAAAAAGGGTGTCTAAATGTATCTTGCACTAAAGATGAGTGCAACAAAGGTTTACAAAGAAAGGAAAATCACTGACCAGAGTAGCCAGCTACACAAAACATGTATGTACATGTATAAAAGTATGTATACTAAAGGTAAAAATATACATAAGCAAGGGTGAATAGAAAGAAAATACGGGTCAACCTAGTATGCCAATTCGTCATCCAATGTACTTATATCACAAAAGTGATCTCACTGCGGTCTCGTAACGATCACCAGGACAAGTTCTAGCTCAACACATCACCGGCACACTCATATCAAAGAAAGTAACCCGGAAATGGAATAAATTAACCTCAAATTTGCACATCTTAGTGCAGAGTTCGAGATGGAACCCTTACTCCCGAATAAATCCAAGAGCCTAAGAGAGGGACAGAATTACAAGGCAATCAAACCAAAACCGTAAACACCTAGCACATCTATAAATGAATGATGAATCTCACAACTTTAGGTGTTTGGGAATTTGAGTATGCAAGTAATGTTATCAATCCACAAGGATTAGCCCAATAACCGTTCAGAACACATTTCGCCGATTAAATTTGTACCAAGAAAAAAAATTTTGTAGTAAAATTGCTCATTAAGTTATTATGAATTAAGTGACAAAAGCAATTTACCACAAGGACAAGCTCAACACAAGTTTCAAATCATATCATCTTCCGTCATCCTACCAAATCGAAACAACCATTCTCAAACATGCACATCATAGTTCAGAGTTCAAGATAGAACCCTTACTCTTGGATAAATCCAATAGTCTATGAGAGGGACACATTCACAAGAACGGTCAAATCTCAATGGCAAAACAACAAAAGAGATATATCCGGTTGCTTAAACCTATTTGCCACCCCCCACACTTAAGATGGACAATGCCCTCAATGTCCAACATTCGGTCAAAACAAAGGTAAATAGGGGTAAGCAAAATAGACAGAAAGAATGAAAACACATACTGGATTACGGACACATTCCGGTTCAAAACTAGTAAGTCGACCCCGCACCACAAATTGCTCTTCCTAAAAAGGAAGTCCAATTTGCTTGACGGGAGAAACAAACTAGTCTAAAACAGAATGTGCGAGAGCTGTGTGCGAAACAATGTCAGTAAAGATGCCAATTAAAAATGTTGCGCTGAACTTACTGCCAGCATATGCACATGACATCATAGTGAGCTACTAACACGATCACACAATCAAACAAATCAATGCCACAGAATGTAGGTGAGAATGAGAATCCAACGGGTCCTCCCCCACACTTGGGTTCCACTAAGTATTTCCATCAATTCGGATCAAACCTGCTCAATTACACATCACAAGAACACATTCCCAAATATCCATACAAAATGCAAACTAAAAGAGTATTATGCAGAAAATTAAAGAAACAAAGGAAAGTACAAGTGTTTCATCACCCCGTAGGGTGGATACCAGACAATGATAACTAAAGTAATGACATGAGAATACAAACATAACCAAACATCATGTGATTCCATCCCATGGTACCGGATGGGAATCATCTCCACTACTGCTGCTGTCCATGGTAGCCATAAGGTAGTCCAGGTGTTCCAAAAATACTCGTCACCCAATCTTGCTCCTCCTCCTGAGCTGAACCCGAACCACCTGCATCTCCTCCCGAATGATCAACATCAAATCCTGAATGAGCACCTGCATCAAAACCTGCAAAAGATGAAGAAGCACCGCCAACATGGCCACCCTGAAAGACCCCAAACTGCACTGGACCTCGAGGAGAACCTCCTAAATCGTGGGGTGGTGGTGACATGTTCCCCGGGGCAGTCGTATGAGAGAAAAAGGACTGACCCCCCTGACGATAATCGGGGACATAAATAGGCGGTGGGGAGAACTGAGGAATCGGGTCAGGTCGAACAAACTCCCGGCCGTGATACTGAGCATCCCACATCGGCTGATAATAATCAAGGCTATAGTTAGTGTGGGCCTGCTGTGATCCAACCCAGGTGAAATCCTGGTCCACCCTCCGCTGGTAAGCATCAAACTCTCGCTGACTGTTCTGCTGAGACTCATAAATATTCTGAATAGTGTTCCCAGGAGTGTAAGGTCAAACGAGCGAGGGACGGGAATGCTACGACCAGTCCTCCTCGGTGGCTCCTGTGGAGTATCAACCATCTCAACATCAGCCTCCTCCAGATCCGGAGGTGGTCCCTCAACCTCTCCCTCATCATCTAACAACCTTTCCGGCTCATTCCCCTTCTTCTTCTTCACTATCTTCGCCCTCATCAACTCATTATAAGAGAAAGTCTCTTGATATACGGGCAAGGAAAGATAAGTTTGGCAATCATCCGAATCAAACACTCCCATTCTCTTGTAAATAGTAGTAATGAAATGACCAAAAACCAATTGTGCATCAGAATGGTTGCACATACGGTCCAAAAGCACAAGAGGCGGCAAAGCAAACTTTCTAGGAGAGCCCTCAAAAAATAACTTAAGTAACCATAGATCATTCTGGTACGCCTTCTCCCAATGAGTAGACCGCTGAACCAAGAAAGTCACGAGCATACGGTGGAGTAACCTCAATCTGACATTCTTAATCTTCGACACACTAACTGAACCAGAGGAGCTCCACGTCTCTCCTCCCGTGACCCTTGTGTAATAGGCTTCAATCGACTCTCCATCCCCAGGTCAGCTTTTGTAAAATACCCTTTTTTTAGAATAGCCCTCAGAGCCGGGCTCTGCAATTCTTCCCTCGAATACATCCCAACATAATGACCAAATTCAGCAATTGACAGCTTCCTCTGCTGTCCCCCACAATAAAACCAGACAATTCTTTCCTCAAAAATGTCTTTAACCTTCCCAGTTCCTTCTTCAGTTTCAAAGTCGAGTAAAATTCCAAACATAACTCACGATAAGCTGGCTCACGGTTAAGAAATACCCGATTCCAAATATCACAGTTCAGATCCCTAGCTCCAACTCGCATACTCATGGAAAACCATTTACGAATGTCCTCCTGGACCCCATATAATTGAGCTTGTACAGGAGGTAAATACCTTGCTGGACAAATGACATGCTTAGCAAGCTTAAACAACTGATTTCTGTAAATGTTCTTATGGGGCTGCCTAATTCCCTCAAATGATAGCCAAGCATGTCTCTCATTCAGTTGACCTTCAAAAAAAGATAAGCGGCACGTCCGCCTGTTGCCTAGGGGTTTTAGTAGGAACATCAGCGGCTTCACTAGATTGCCCCTCGCCCTCCTTTCGCTTAAAAGATGGATTCTGCATTCACAAACATTAAAGCGAATAAACGTGAGTAATAGGAATGCAAAGTTGGAACCATATTTAAACAAACGAAAATTTTTGGCAGAAATGTCCCCCACTGCGGCGCAGTGGGCATGAACAACCCTCAATGCGGCGCAGTGGGGTAAAACGACAAGTTGGGCAGAGGATCCTCACTGCGGCGCAGTGAGGCACTGAACCCCCTCACTGCGGCGCAGTGAGGTAAAAATCTGGGCAACAAGTTAGGGTTCTTAACGACTTGGCACAAAAAAAAGGGTCAATCAAACAAACAAATTCAGGGAATAATGAAACAATAATCTCCAACCGGTATTCAAAACTACAATAACCAACATATACATCCCCCACACTTGTTCATAACAAATCCCCAATTTTTCCAAAACCCTAATTTCAAAATTAAAATCAATAATGGGTGAACAAGATGAAAGATTTAACATCCAATTAGCTTCTATTGCCCACAAACATCAAAACCCCTAAATTAATTCGAAAGATTAAGCTAGCATAAACCCTAGAAATTAAAAAAAAACTTCAAAATAAAAGAAAAATACAAAGAAACAAAAGAGAAAAACTTATTCCTCTTCCCATGATGCAATGTATGAAGATAAAAATCTGGAAGAGTGATTAAAGATGGAAGAAAGTAGAAGAAATTTGAGGGTGGTAGGTTTTTCTCTTCTATGATGAGAGAAAGAAAGAAGATAGAATGAAAGTAAAAAAAAGTAAAAGAAAACCTTACTACCTGGCCTGTACTTGGCTTACCCGGCCCCTCACTGCGGCGCAGTGGGGCTTCCTCACTCCCACTGCGGCGCAGTGAGGAGTATTTCAACAAGTGACCAGAGGTTTCAGGATGCGGCGCAGTGGGCATTTGATCTTCCTACTGCGGCGCAGTGTAAAGTCTCTGGAAATTTCTTCACAATTTTTATGCATCAAAAGTGAAACAACTTACCCGGTACTGCATCAAATCGAAACCACACCTGCACTTACTACTAAAACAAGATTAGAACTAACTAATTCAAAAAAATAAAATGCGATAAAATAAACACGGGTTGCCTCCCGAGAAGCGCTTAAGTTATTAACGAGTCTTTAGCTTGACTCGACCAACCTTTAAGTTTCAAGTTCAAACACGGGGATCTCCTCAAATATCCCCTCGACCTGCTCTTCTTCCAAATATAGCTTAAGTCGATGACCATTGACAATGAACGAACCTTCACCATTTCGCTTAAACAACTCTACGTAACCCGATGGGTATACGTGCTTAATCTCAAACGGTCCAATCCACCTAGAAGTTAGTTTAGGTTGCTTAATCTTAAATTTTGACAAGAACAACACTTTAGCTCTAACCTTAAACTCCTTCCTACGAATCCTCTTATCATGCCAAATCTTGGTCCTCTCCTTATATACCTCGAATTCTCATAAGCACCTAACCTAAGATCATCAAGCTCATGGAGTTGCAACATTCTAAGTTCACGCGCTTCCATCAAATCCAAATTCAAATTCCTCAAAGCCCAATATGCTTTATGCTCTATCTCAATAGGAAGATGGCAAGTTTTGCCATAGAGCAACCGGTATGGCGTGGTGCCAATCGGCGTCTTATAAGCCGTCCTAAACGCCCACAAGGCGTCATCTAACTTCTTTGACCACACCTTGGGGTTATCTCCAACAGTTTTCTCCAAAATCTTCTTCAAGGCCCTATTTGTGTTTTCCACTTGACCACTGGTCTGTGGATGGTACGAGGTAGAAAAATAGTGGACAACACCATACCTCTTCAACACTTTGGCTAACTGATGGTTTGCAAAATGGGTTCCACGGTCACTAATCAAAGCTTTAGGGCAACCAAAACGACAGAACAACTGTTTCAAGAAATCAATGACTACACGCGCGTCGTTCGTGGGCAAAGCCTTGGCTTCGGCCCATTTAGACACGTAGTCAACGGCGACAAGAATGTACTGAAACTTATTAGATGGTGGGAAAGGTCCCATGAAGTCTATACCCAGACATCAAAAACCTCACATACCTGAATGCTCTGTTGAGGCATCTCATCCCGTTTAGTGATGTTCCCCTGTCGCTGACAGATGTCACAAGTCTCAACCAAAGTATGGGCCTCCTTGAAAATTGTTGGCCAATAGAAACCTGCATCAAAAACTTTCTTACCCGTCACTGAAGGACCATAATGACCCCCAGTTGCCCCGTAGTGACACGCATCCAAAATCTCTCTAGTCTCAGCTCCAGCAACACATCTCCTAACCATACCATCTGCACAAACACGAAACAAGTATGGACTGTCCCAAAAATAATATTTAACATCCGATATGAGCTTCTTCTTCTGCTGGGACGTGAAATCATTAGGTATCTCACCTGCAACCAAATAATTAGCTATATCTGCAAACCAAGGAGCTTCATCAGAGTTAGAGATAAACATTAAAGACTCATCGGGGAAGTGATCATTGATCTCCCATCACGAAGTTCCTCCCGGTGAGGATCTTCCAAACGACTCAAATGGTCGGCAGCCAAATTTTCAGCCCCTTTCTTATCTTTTATCTCAATGTCAAATTCTTGCAACAAAAGAATCCAACGGATAAGCCTGGGTTTAGCATCCTGTTTCGAGAACAGGTACTTAAGGGCTGAATGGTCAGTGAAACTATGGTCTTACTCAAAACAAGATATGATCTAAACTTATCAAATGCAAAGACACTGCAAGCAACTCCTTTTCTGTAGTGGTGTAATTTTGCTGGGCGGGGTTCAAAGTCTTACTAGCAAAGTAAATGGGCTTGAAATGTTTCTCAACCCTTTGCCCTAGCACAACTCCAACAGCATAGTCACTTGCATCACACATCAACTCGAAAGGCAATTCCCAATCTGGAGCTACCATGATAGGAGAATCAGTCAACTTCTCCTTCAATACCTGAAAAACACTCAAACAAGCATCATCAAAAACAAAAGGAACGTCCTTCTCCAACAAGTGGGTCATAGGACGAGTAATCTTAGAGAAATCCTTAATAAATCGACGATAAAAACCTGCATGTCCAAGAAAACTCCTTACCCCTTTAACATTGGAAGGCGGGGGTAATTTGGCTATAACATCTATCTTAGCCCTATCAACTTCAATCCCGGCCTTGGACACTTTATGACCTAACACAATACCCTCAGTGACCATAAAATGACACTTTTCCCAATTCAAAACAAGGTGTGCCCTCTCACACCGTTCCAACATCCTATCCAAATTACTCAAACAAGAATGAAAAGAATCCCCAAAAACTGAAAAATCATCCATGAAAACTTCCATGGAAGTTTCAAGCATGTCTGGAAAATAGCAATCATGCACCTTTGAAAGGTGCCAGGGGCATTACACAAACCAAACGGCATACACCGATAAGCAAAAGTGCCAAATGGACAAGTGAAAGTGGTTTTCTCTTGGTCCTTGGGATCAATGGGTATTTGAAAGTACCCGAAAAACCCATCCAAGAAACAAAAATATTCATTCCCTGCAAGACGTTCCAACATTTGATCAATAAAAGGAAGGGGAAAGTGATCCTTACGGGTGGCATCATTAAGCTTACGGTAATCTATACAAAACCGCCAACCCGTAATAGTCCTAGTGGCCAAAAGCTCCTTATTATCATTTTCAATGACTGTCATGCCCCCCTTTTTGGGCACACAGTGGACAGGACTTACCCATGAACTATCGGCAATAGGAAAAATGATTCCTGCATCTAACAACTTAATGACCTCTTTCTTAACAACCTCTTTCATGTTAGGATTTAGCCTCCTTTGTCTCTGGACAACGGGCTTTACATCATCAACAAAATCAATCTTATGCTGACAAAATTAGGACTAATACCTGGGATATCTGTAGTCTTCCAAGCAAAAGCCCGCTTATGGGCTTTAAGCACAGACAAAGACGGTCTTTCTCGTCACTCGAGAGTGAAGACGAGATAACCACTGGAAGAGAAGACTCACCTGACAGATATGCATACTCTAGATGGGTTGGAAGTGGCTTGAGCTCCAAGTCAGTAGGTGGTA
>CM067167.1:174677395-174739895 GCA_034093135.1 Erigeron breviscapus
TACTTTGGTTCTTTTGATCAACTTACATGGATAATTGAATTGATTTTCACTTATGACCATATACTTTGACTTTTTCAACCGGATATTGCAATTTTGACTTTGACTTTGTTCTTTCTTTCAATTCATCATAAACAACACAACTTTGAACAATTAACGGATTTCATGACGAAGTGAGGTGGAATATGGAGTGGATTGTAAGCAACTATGCTCGTCTACCTATAATTAGTAAACGATCATTAGACAACTACATACTCACGTCATTAAGGCCAATAACTAGACCCACACACTTTAAAGACTCACTTATGATTCAGGTCTAATCTACATGTCAAACGACGTTACGGTTCAAAAGTATACATTTTCTGAAAATAGATAAGTTGCGCCGCAACACAGAGTTGCGCCGCAGCTCACACCTTTCGTTGCGCCGCAACTTAACTTTCTGGAAACCAGTTGCGCCACAACTGGCCCCGATTCTGCACTAGTTTGATCGATTACACCCCAAACCAGGTCCAAACAATTCTAAATCAAATACAAGACTTTCATACATCAAAATCCTTCATATTCAAAGCATTTCAACTAATTCCCCCATAATCCAATAATTAATCCTAATGACTCATAATATCAAAAGGACATGAAAACAATGAAATTATACGTGCTCTACCTGTAGATATCAAATAGGATGCAAAACTCTTGACAATACACACTCGAATCACACGTAAGGAAGCTTTTCGGCTTGCAATTTGATGGAGGAACTATGTGGGGCGGTTAGGGCTTGTTTAGGAGGAAGAAAATCTGCAATGACAACCTAATGACACCCCCTAACTCCCTAAACCCGTTTTTGACTTTGCCCCTATGTCAAAACTAGTCCCTAAGCTTCCTAATCCTTCATTACTAGTCAAAAACTACCATATGGACCATATACATGATTACTTCTTTAAATACCACTACATTGGCATTTAGCTACATTTTACACACATATCCTGCATTATACATTTTAGGCTTTCAAGCCTCACACATAACACACAATAACTACGTATAAGCATTAAATCTAAAATAGACTTAACGACACCCTATGTTGACTTAATGACATTAGTCAACTGTTAAATAAAAAGTTTAGGACGTTACACCCTATTTGTCCTGAAATATTGCCAAGTCTTTTTGAGTTCTTGTATCTATACAAGTATGAACTGGAAAGACTTGTTTGACTAAATCTATCTAAATTTTCCAAGGCATTTTTATAGATCAATAAATGTCTTGGGTTTTTCTTTTTAGTTTGTTAGATTTAATCTATTATCTACCTTGTGGTTACAAACTGGTAACTTCATTTATACAAGGGAAATGAAATTTATACAAGTTACAAGAATGTAAATAAAATTACAAGAAGATAACTGAAGGAAAAACTTATACAGATGGCCCTTCGCCAGTTTTCCTTCTCTTGGCAGCTGTAGAAATGGGTTGGTTGTCTTCAGGATCAAAGTTCAGTTTTTCTTCAACACTTTCTTTGAACTTGATCAGTTGCTGAAGAACATAAATCCAACCCCTTTCAATCTTGTTCTTATGCTGCCTTGCCTCCAACAATTTCAGCATCTCCACATGCTCAGAATGGCCATAGTGGTGAATGTCTTGGTTCTCAGTTTGAAGCATTGGTCCATTGAAGTACTGAACCCCAACAATAAAGTGTTGAGTTCCAGGCCTGATCGATACTTTCACATCAACAATCTTGCCTGGATTGTATCTTCGCTGCAGCACTTCAGTTAAGTATGCTCGTGCTTCAGATTCATTAGCCAGTTGAATTTGGCCAGTGCTCAGATTTTGCACTGCAGCTCGGACAACCTCAGTTGAGGGTTCATTTGATTGTACCCAAGTCCTTAGATCTGCATCTCTTGGCAGTTTCTTCAACTTTCCTTTGGACTTGGGTGGATTCAGTACTCTCCTGACCACTTCTCCAATCCTTTGAATTCCACTGGCCCTAACCTCTCTAGCCTTCCTCCACTGATATGTTAAGATTTCTGGCATCATACTCAGCTTCATCGTCAGGATAGAATTTGTCCAGCTCAATGTCAAGCATTTCTTTTAGCATGCCAACAATCCTTGCATCATGCTTGACTTTCAGATATTGATCAAGTGGGATGCTCAACAGGTTGGCATCACTTGCATCAAGTATCTTCATTCTCTCCAATTGACCTCTGGCGACCAATTGGTTTGCTTGTTTTTGTTTCTTTCTTTCTTTAATGCCATCACCAATTCTTGCCAGTTTTCTGCTTTCACTTTCGGTCACTGGAGGAAGCTGATCAATATTTCCAGTTTCTAATAAAGGAGTATCAGTGGCCGGCTGGGCAGATTCATCAAGAACTCCAACACAAATAGGTAGCCATGCCAGAAATATTTTTATAGGAATGCATGTGTTGCACTTGCAGGAGAAAGCAAAATGCAGGTCCAGCCTATTGATATGACATTTAATGAATCCGTAATGGCTTAAATTTTATTCAAAACATGCTTACTACTTTTATTGCAGAACACTAAATATGCGTTTAATGTCTTGCTGTCAATTAAATTTGGGTATAGTTTGATTTTATTACCCTATTCAGATATTATTTCTGTTAGGTCGAGAATCGACCATGTATAATTTGTTCAGAAATAGCTTGAAGTTTAGTGAAGACGTTTTATCAGAATTCTGAGATGCCTCAGAATTCCTTCACTGAAGCTTCACTTCAGTTCAGATCGAGACAAATCTGAAGCATTCATTCTGAAGTCAAAGACTGAAGTATGAAGAAGAGAATCACCTCAGAAGCGAGCAATCAGAGTGATTCTACCAGATCGAAGACTGAAGCATCTCAGTGTTAAAGTATTTACAACACTTTACACTGATTACGAGGAAGACTTTATCCTTACACATTTACCAAGTTGATAGATTTATCTATTAATAAAAGGTACAATGTATAGGTATGGAACGTAGTACTATAAGTCACATCAAGTGACTTATATACTCTTCCTAGTGCAGCATATAAGGAATTATGATCTAATTCCTTAAATGCTCACAACCACATTTGTACGACATTGTCCATGTCATCATAGACTTTGTCTATAAATACTAAGTCTTCTCATAACTTGCAAAATGCTTGAAACTATTGCATTGCAACTTGTGAGATATACTCTAAGTAAACTTACGAGTATTTCCAAGTCATCTTGATCACTTGTATTTCGGGATTGTTTAGATATTTACACTTGGGTGTTTATCTTTGTTCCGCAACAATCCTTGTATTTGTTTATACATCAATAAATCAAATACATTAGAAAACAACGTATCTCAATGCTATTTACTTGATTATATTTATATATATATCTATTATATATATTTTTTTATATTTATATATATATATATCTTTATATAGTTTCTGCCATTTGTTCTTGCATTAATTTATATTGTCAATTGTTTCTTGTTATCCACATCTGGATCGTAAACTGAACTTGTCCATTCAAGATCAGTTGTACTTGCCAGTCGGGTTTATTATTCATCTATACATAGTTCGGGACTCACAATTGGTATCAGAGCCTCAAGGTTGAATTAGATAAATTCATTAACCTTTTGATCTGCATAGATGGCTGAATTTGAACAAGAACGACCTGACCCTAATAATGCTACCCCACCCCCTATCATCAACAACAATATACCCTCACACAATGTTCACGTACACTTTCCAACTAATCCTGTTCCCAAGTTTGATGGGAACAGTGAAAACTTTCAAACGTGGAAAGCGTGCTTACTTAAGTATATTGCTGGTGTTGAGAGACATTTACCAGACATTTTAAAAGATGGACCCTTTGTCCCTATGAATGCGTCAACTGTCGTCAGAAATGCCGATGGGACTCCTAGGCAGTCACCTAAGGAGAAGGATCATTGGTCAGAGGAAGATCATAGACTTGTTGACTTGGATACCAAGTTACAAAATATGATTTTATACGCAGTTCCAGAAACCCTTATGCCCACTCTTGTTTTACTCGAAAATTCTAAATTAATGTGGGCGGAACTACTGACACAGTTTGAAGGCACTAATGAGACAATTGTCACAAGAAAAGTTGCCTTAAACAAAAGATATGAGTCTTTCTTTGCTATTCCTGGGGAGTCCTTAACCCAAACTTATATCAGATTCACAAATCTGGTAAACCAACTGAAAGCCCTGGGAGTAACTAAAGACAAAGAAATTTTGTTAGAAAAATTTTGTGACATTTTACCTTCAAAATGGGAAAATCTAATCTTGGTCTTGAGACAAGGCAAAACATTACACAGTCATACTCTTGCTTCCCTTTATGGAGCATTTAGGTATACTGAAGAGAACAAAGCTGAAAGAGCTTTGGCTGAGCAGGATGCCAAGAACCATGTTTCGACAAGTTCTGGTACGGTTCAGTATTCTGAACCACAAAGCACTGCTCTACTATCTTCTGAGAGTGATATTTTTGACTCAATGAAGAAGATGGTTTCTCAAATGTTAAAAACTGGTGTCTCTGCTAATGTCACTCATGATTGTGATGAGGATGACAATGATGATCTGGTTGCCATGCTGGCTAAAACGTTCAATCGTTTTAAGGCCAAATCAAATCGATCTGGCAAACCCTTTGCTTCCAGCGCTTCTATTGATAAGTCCAATCTTGAATGCTTTAAATGCGGCAAGAAAGGACATTTCATGAAGGAATGCAGATCTAGTCAACCTTCATCATCACAATCTGCTCCTAACCATTCTATTTTTCAGAAGTCTGATGACAGCTATAAGGCCAAATACAAGAAGTTGAAGGCTCATATGGCTCTTTTGGCACAAGACAACTCGAGCAACAGTTGCATGATTGCCAAGACTGAAAAGTGGGAAGACTCCGATGAATCATCTGATGATGAGGAGGAAGTTAGGGATATGTGTTTCATGGCACAAGAAGACCAAGGTCATTTGGTCAAAACTGATGTTGAATCTGGCCGCTGGGTGGATATAGTGATGAAAAAGGTCAGTAATTTTGGCTATGAAGAAGATGGTTTCTCAAATGTTAAAAACTGGTGTCTCTGCTAATGTCACTCATGATTGTGATGAGGATGACAATGATGATCTGGTTGCCATGCTGGCTAAAACGTTCAATCGTTTTAAGGCCAAATCAAATCGATCTGGCAAACCCTTTGCTTCCAGCGCTTCTATTGATAAGTCCAATCTTGAATGCTTTAAATGCGGCAAGAAAGGACATTTCATGAAGGAATGCAGATCTAGTCAACCTTCATCATCACAATCTGCTCCTAACCATTCTATTTTTCAGAAGTCTGATGACAGCTATAAGGCCAAATACAAGAAGTTGAAGGCTCATATGGCTCTTTTGGCACAAGACAACTCGAGCAACAGTTGCATGATTGCCAAGACTGAAAAGTGGGAAGACTCCGATGAATCATCTGATGATGAGGAGGAAGTTAGGGATATGTGTTTCATGGCACAAGAAGACCAAGGTCATTTGGTCAAAACTGATGTTGAATCTGGCCGCTGGGTGGATATAGTGATGAAAAAGGTCAGTAATTTTGGCTATGAAGAAGATGAGGAACACAAACTGGACCTTTTGGTTCTTTTAGAGGCTGACATCTCTTTTGTTGAGACAGTGCGTTCAGAAAGCCTAAAAATGTTTGAAAATAATACTTCTGAACTGAACGCCAGTCAGGCCAGATTAAAGGAACTGAAAGATGTTCATCTGGCCCTAAAAAGTTATCAATCAATGGTTGCCACTTTAGAGTTGGAAAAAGAAGAACTAAAAACCATCCTTGAAAAAGAACAAAAAATAATCAAATCTTGGATGAGTGCACCAAAACCAGATGCTGCAATTAAAAACACTTTTGCAAATCAAAAAACAGCATATGAATCTGGTGATCTTCACATGGCATCTATAATCACTGATTTAGATGCACTTCCAAAAGAAATGAAACCGGAAATTACTTTTCCTAAAGTTGGCAAACAAAAAATTGTGACTAATAAGGTCAAGGAACAATCTGAGGGAAATTCTGAAACAGCTCAGACAACTGGTTCAGAAAAGAAGGCTAAAACCAAAAAGCCATCTCCTCAGACTTCATCTAAGGTTCCAAAAGGACTAAAGAAGAAGAAAACTTTCTCCCCCACTGAGCCTTCTACCTCAGATTCTGGTAAGGCTCAGGTGTCTAATGATGAATCTATTTTGTTAAGGTTAGAAAGTCAATTTCAACTATTGGCTAGACAAGTGCAGAGTTGTAATGCACGTTTAAAAAATGTTGAAACCACTCCTCTTCAACCTAAACAAAATGCAAAACCTTTTTCTAAGCAAATCAAGCAAAAATCTGAGAAGAAAAAGGTTGAGCACTCCATCAAACCAACAACTTTTGTGTCAACTGAGATAATGACTGAAATCCCATTTGACCCATCTGTTCCTCATATACCAAAGAAATCTGAGACTGCTAAGGGAGAGTCTAGTGAACCCATCCATAGATGGGTTCCCAAAAAGAACTAATCTTTGTTTGTGTGCAGGGAGACCGAAAGAAGAACATATGGTTTCTGGACAGTGCTGCTGGCCGAACCATGACTGGTTATCAAACCCTGCTGGAGGAATATAGGGTGCAAGAGGGGCCCTCAATCGTTTTTGGAAATGATGGAAATAGAAAAACTGAGGGATATGGTGTTGTGAATAATGGTCAAGTCAAATTCACACGTGTTGCATATGTGAATGGTTTGAAATATAACCTGATCAGTGTCAGTCAACTATGTGATGATGGCTTCAAGGTTTTATTTGATATTTCACAAGGCACCATATTCAACAGAGATGGAAAGGTAGTTCTGGTTGCACCAAGGAAGGGAAACATTTATGTCATTGATATGAATCCATCTATCTCTGAACAATGTTTCTACACAAAGGCTGATGTAGACACAAACTGGTTGTGGCACAAGAGGTTATCTCATCTGAACTTCAAAAACATTAATAAGTTGTCAAGAAAACAACTTGTTGATGGGATACCCTCTATGTCTTTCAATAAAGACAAGCCATGTCCAGGTTGTGAAATGGGTAAGCAGAAAAGAGCTTCATTCAAAACAAAGCAAAGCTTTAGTATAACTGAACCTCTTCACTTGCTTCACATGGACCTTTTTGGACCAGTGAACGTTCAGACCAGAGCAGGAAAGAAGTACACCCTTGTCATCGTAGATGAATATTCAAGATATTGCTGGGTGATTTTCCTCAAGTCCAAAAGTGAAGCTGCTGCTGAAATCATTGCTCTCATCAAACAAATTGAGCTCAAGTACAAGCGAAAAGTTTGTCAGCTCAGAAGTGACAATGGCACTGAATTCAGAAATGCCATTCTGGAGTCCTTCTGCACTGAAACTGGCATATCTCAGAACTTCTCCTCAGCACACACACCAGAGCAGAATGGTGTTGTAGAAAGAAAGAATCGTACGCTGATTGAAGCTGCTAGAAGTATGCTAAATGAATCTGGTCTTCCCAAGAATTTCTGGGCTGAAGCTGTTGCAACTGCTTGCTACACTCAGAACAGATCTATCTATGTCAAGAGACATAAGAAGACCTCCTATGAAGTACTCAGAAACAGAAAGCCTAATATTGGATACTTCCATGTATTTGGGTGTCCAGTATACATTCTGAATAACTCTAATCAGCTTGGAAAATTCGATGCTAAAGCTGATGAAGGGTACTTCCTAGGATATTCATCAATTCGCAAAGCCTTTAGAGTCTTTAACAAGAGACTTGAAAAGGTTGATGAGTCAATTCATGTTACCTTTGATGAATCCAATTCTGCAATCTTTAAAGATTCCATTCCTGTACCACCCTCAGAAAGTCCAATCAGTTTTGGTGACTCTGATCCCACTGCAGAATCTGATCAGTCACCTGAACATGTTTCTGAACATCTCCGTTCAGAACCAGAATTAAACAAGTCAAGCAACATTCCTTTTTATCCTCCAGTTAGTTTCAAACTACCTTCTGAACTAACTCTAATCAGCTTGGAAAATTCGATGCTAAAGCTGATGAAGGGTACTTCCTAGGATATTCATCAATTCGCAAAGCCTTTAGAGTCTTTAACAAGAGACTTGAAAAGGTTGATGAGTCAATTCATGTTACCTTTGATGAATCCAATTCTGCAATCTTTAAAGATTCCATTCCTGTACCACCCTCAGAAAGTCCAATCAGTTTTGGTGACTCTGATCCCACTGCAGAATCTGATCAGTCACCTGAACATGTTTCTGAACATCTCCGTTCAGAACCAGAATTAAACAAGTCAAGCAACATTCCTTTTTATCCTCCAGTTAGTTTCAAACTACCTTCTGAACTAACCATTGGATCAGATGTATATGCTGCTACTCCAATGATATCAGACTCCACTGAGCAACCTCAATCTGAAGAATTTCATGATGCAAGTCATGATATGCAGGAAGAAGAAGAAGCTGAAGATGTATTTTCTGAAGCTCCTCCTGAAGTTACTCAGAGAAGTTCTTGCACTGATATCATTTCTCACCCTGGTCAATACTCTAAATGGACAAAAGCACATCCAATCGAGCAAATTCTTGGAGAGTCCAGTAGAGGGGTTCAGACCAGAAGAGCCACAAGCGATCAATGCTTATACGTCAGCTTCTTATCTCTAATAGAACCCAAGAAGATTGACGAGGCTATGAATGACCCAAGCTGGGTTGAAGCCATGCAAGATGAGCTCAACCAGTTCAGAAGAAACGATGTATGGGAACTCGTTCCTTGTCCCAGTAACCTGAAGAAGGAACCAATTGGGACAAGATGGGTCTTCAGAAACAAGATGGACGAAGATGGTCACGTCATTAGAAACAAAGCAAGACTTGTTGCAAAGGGATATGCACAAGAAGAGGGAATCGATTTTGATGAAACTTTTGCACCAGTTGCTAGACTTGAAGCTATTAGAATTTTCTTAGCTTTTGCAGCTCATCATCAATTTAAAGTCTATCAAATGGATGTCAAAAGTGCATTTCTGAATGGCGATCTAGAAGAAGTTGTGTATGTGCATCAACCACCAGGGTTCATCAATGAAGAAAGACCACATTGGGTGTACAGACTGAACAAAGCCTTATATGGTCTGAGACAAGCACCCAGAGCCTGGTATGATACACTTACTAAACATCTTCTTAAAAATGGTTTTAAACGAGGTGCAATTGATAAAACTTTGTTCATATTGCATGATAAAAGTGATATCCTTTTAGTACAAATTTATGTTGATGATATTGTGTTTGGTTCTACTAATGAGAAGATGTGTAAAAACTTTTCAAAAATCATGTCTTCTGAGTATGAAATGAGTATGATGGGAGAACTGACATATTTTCTAGGACTTCAAGTAAAACAAAATGAAGATGGTATTTTCATTAACCAAGAAAAATATGTCAGAGATTTACTAAAGAAATATCAATTTGATTCAGTCTCATCAAAAGATACTCCAATTTCTGCTCCATTAACTTTGGATTCTGATCCACATGGAAAACCAGTGGACCATACAAAATATCGTGGTATGGTTGGTTCACTGATGTATTTAACTGCAAGTAGACCAGACATAATGTTTGCAACATGCCTTTGTGCTAGATTTCAGTCTGATCCCAGAGAAGCACATGCAAATGCTGTTAAAAGGATCTTCAGATACCTTAAGGGTGTCCCCAGATTGGGTCTTTGGTATCCCAAAGGCTCCAGTCTAGATCTAATGGGTTATTCAGATTCTGATCATGCAGGTTGCAAGATAGACAGGAAAAGTACCACTGGTGGGTGTCATTTCCTTGGTGGCAAATTAGTAAGCTGGACTAGTAAGAAGCAGACTGCAGTATCACTATCCACTGCAGAAGCTGAGTACATCTCTGCAGCGAGTTGTTGTGCTCAGATTCTATGGATGAAGAACCAGCTGACTGATTATGGTGTTACTTACACAAAGACCCCAATCTTTTGTGATAACACCAGTGCCATTGCCATATCTCACAATCCTGTAATGCACTCGAAAACCAAGCACATCGATCTCAGGTATCATTTCATTCGTGATCATATTCTGAAAGGAGATATTGAATTGCACTTTATTCCCACTGATAAGCAACTCGCTGACGTTTTTACAAAACCTTTAGATGTCAAAACCTTTAAACATCTAGTCAGTGAGTTGGGTATGTTAAATCCTTAGACTGGTAATCTTGTTATGAACGCCTATGTGACACTGATCTGGTTCACCAGTCTGAGCGATCCATGTAATTTTTGCTCGCCTAGCTATCGAACGCCTTAGTGATACTATCTTGGCACTTATTAATTCATGGATCATCACTTCAGGGGGAATGTTAAACATTTTTCAAACTATAAAATAAACCTTCTTTCTGAGGGGGAACCTTTTGCTCAGAAAAATGTATTTAACTGAAGCACTTCAGAATATCAAAATATTTCAGTTGAATTTTAATGACTGAGATGGTTCAGATTTTTCTGAAACTGACCATGCTCAGAATTTGTTTTGTCATCACTGAAATACAAAAATCTTTTCAAGATATTTTTGATACTTGGCCAATTGTGTGTACACGTGGCATACTGCATACTAGGTTTTTAACTTAGCATTGGTCATGCTTATGTATCACACAAGTGGCGCCGTAAAAAGAGAAGAAAATGAGTACTTTTTATGAAAAAGTGTACAGGGTGGGGTCCCTCAAACGTCTCTGCATTAAATGCGGACGTGACCCCAGAAATTGTTTTAAATTGGAAAAATCCTTTTTGTTCCACCTTAAATACAAATTCCTTATTCATTCTTTCATTTACTTCGTTTCATTTACTCTCTAATCATCAATCTCTCTCTTCTTTACTCTCAAAATTCATAACTCTTCATATTCCTTTTCACTTTCATTTCACTTTCACTTTCACTTTCACTTTCACTCTTCATTTCACTTTCATTTCACTTTCACTTTCACTTTCACTTTCACTTTCACTTTCACTTTCACTTTCACTTTCACTTTCACTTTCACTTTCACTTTCACTTTCACTTTCACTTTCACTTTCACTTTCACTTTCACTTTCACTTTCATTTCACTTTCACTTTCACTTTCACTTTCATTTCACTTTCACTTTCACTTTCACTTTCACTTTCACTTTCACTTTCACTTTCACTTTCACTTTCACTTTCACTTTCACTTTCACTTTCACTTTCACTTTCACTTTCACTTTCACTTTCACTTTCACTTTCACTTTCACTTTCACTTTCACTTTCACTTTCACTTTCACTTTCACTTTCACTTTCACTTTCACTTTCACTTTCACTTTCACTTTCACTTTCACTTTCACTTTCACTTTCACTTTCACTTTCACTTTCACTTTTCATTTTTTCTTTCACTTTCACTTTCACTTTCACTTTCACTTTCACTTTACTTTCTTTCACTTTCACTTTCACTTTCACTTTCACTTTCACTTTACTTTCTTTCACTTTCACTTTCACTTTCACTTTCACTTTCACTTTACTTTCTTTCACTTTCACTTTCACTTTCACTTTCACTTTCACTTTACTTTCTTTCACTTTCACTTTCACTTTCACTTTCACTTTCACTTTCACTTTCTTTCACTTTCACTTTCACTCTTCACTTTCACTTTCACTTTCACTTTCATTTCACTTTCACTTTCACTTTCATTTCACTTTCACTTTCACTTTCACTTTCACTTTCACTTTCACTTTCACTTTCACTTTCACTTTCATTTCACTTTCACTTTCACTTTCATTTCACTTTCACTTTCACTTTCACTTTCACTTTCATTTCACTTTCACTTTCACTTTCACTTTCACTTTCACTTTCACTTTCACTTTCACTTTCACTTTCACTTTCATTTCACTTTCATTTCACTTTCACTTTCACTTTCACTTTCACTTTCATTTCACTTTCATTTCACTTTCACTTTCACTTTCACTTTCACTTTCATTTCACTTTCATTTCACTTTCACTTTCACTTTCACTTTCACTTTCATTTCACTTTCATTTCACTTTCACTTTCACTTTCATTTCACTTTCATTTCACTTTCATTTCACTTTCATTTCACTTTCATATTCCTTTTCATTTTCATTTTTCACTTTCACTTTCACTTTCACTTTCACTTTCAATCTTCTCTTCTTTACTCTCAAAATTCATAACTCTTCATATTCCTTTTCATTTTCATCTTTCACTTTCACTTTCAAATCTCAAAATGGCTAAATCATCTTCTTCCTCACATAAATCACTCATTAACTTTGAATATATTCCTTCGAGTGATGTGAAAACATCTGCCACATGGCCAAAGGATTTCACTCCATCACAAATTCGTTTTAACATGAGCAACTTTTTGGCTCAATTAAACGTGAAATCCGAAACGCTAATGGGAAGGATCAATAAGTTCTGGGAGGAATCCCCCTTCCATTATGCGTTGACCGCAAATCCTCAAGCAATGTATCATTTATACTTGCTTGAATTCTGGTACACTGCTGTGGTGAGTAAGGATGAAAAATCCATCTCCTTCACTCTCAATGAAGGCACCAAGAAGTGTGTCATCACTCTTGAGGGGTTCAGAACTTCCCTTCATCTGAACTACCTCGAACCTCCCCAGGTGTTTGTGAAAAGACTCAAAGGAGTAAATTTTAGGGAGGTTCTTGTCGCCACCGGTCATGGTGATATGGAGGATGATAATGGAAATTTGAAGACCTCTGGGCATATTTTCATGTCTGGTTTTGGTACTTGCTGGAGGTTCTTCTGGACACAAATTGTTGAAAGTCTTGGTGGCAACCATGGAGGGTTGGACCAACTTTCTTTACCTCAAGTAGAGATGGGGTACTATATATGGAATGGGATGCAAGTGGACTTTGCTGAGATTCTCTTCGCTCAGTTGATCACAAAGTTAAAGGGGAAGAGAAGTCTACACGTTGCATTCCCAAGATTTCTGAGCTTATGCTTTAAAGATATACTTGGAGAAGCTTATGATGAAGCTGGACCAGAAGCTTCTGTACCAGAATATAGCAGAGACTTTTCTAAGGCAACAATTACTGGAGATGAACCTGAACTCTCCTCTGCTATGATTCAGGTATTTGTTAAAACTGTCTCAGCCACACTAGCTGGTTCAGAAAGGTTACTAAGTGGGCCACAAAAGAATGTGGGACCCGTTAGTGTACCTATAATTGAAATTTTTGAATCTGGTGACGATGCACCTGCTTCTGCAGATGTTGAACCAGAATCTGGTGCGGGTACTAGTGACCCAAACCAGGGCATATCTGACCAGATCGCAAAAGTGAATGCTTTCTGGGATGACGATGAGCCACTTCAGGAGAATCTCGATTCTCTTGCTGAATTTGAGTTTGACGAGGGCTTATTGGAGGCGAATCAATCTGATTCTGAGCCAGCCCCCATCCTCGCAAACGCCCCTCCTCCCCCAGAAATCCAACCAGATAACGAGCCATATGTTCCACCACCACCATCTCACCAAAATCCTATCTTTCCACCTGGCACCACACCCGCATATGTAACCGATCCTTCTTTCAAACCTTCACTTCAATTTTTACACCCACAAATTCACCATGTACCACCACCAATAAATTATGATGCCCCTTCAGAAAAGGATCTAGATTCTGAGACTGAATCTGAGAGTCCTACAGATGTTCAAATGAACAAAGTTTTACAAGGGCTGGGTAGTTTACCCTTTGTGGCTCCTGCTTCTGCACAACCCCCACCTCCTTTCAATATAGAAGCACAGTTAGAGAGAAACCAAACCGAAGTCCAAGGCCTTATTCGTAGGGTGGAGGACTTAACCAATTCTCTAACTGCCAACACTAGCTCCTTGGCGGATATGAAAGGTGCTCAGATGTTTCTTGGCACTGAGTTGACCAAAGTTGCAGGAAATGAAGGGCTAGTGGTTGGGAAATTGAATGAGTTGGTGATGACATGCAATAAGGTGAGCTCTGCAATCAGAGAAGCCTTCAGATTGACTAAGAGAGATGTTCAAGCTTCAGTTGTTGCGAACTTGACATCTGGAGTTGAGCTGTTGAAGCAAGAGGTTATGGCTGTAGGAAGTGAAGTACATGAGCTGGTACAGAAGCCAAGCATTAATGAAAAAGAACTTGGGGCTTCTGTGAGTGCTAGTATTGTTGAAGATCTGAAGTCTGAGCTATCTCAGAATCTTGTTGCTCAGATTTCAGAGTCTATATCTCAGAAAGTTGGACAAGAGGTCAGATTGATGATTGCTGAACTGACCAAGGATACAAATGACAAGGTGGAAAAGGCTGTAAATGAAGTTAAAAATTCAGTTTCCACGCTTGAAGGTTCAGTTCAGAATCAGTCAAAGCAATTGGAGGAAATCTTAACTCTTCTGAAGAAAGAACCTGTCACTGCTCCTCCTCCCCTGCATCCTTCACTGATGAAGATCGAAAGATGCTTAAAGACTTGAAAGATCAAGAAGCACTGAACCTTAGTTCATCATTCAGACTAAAGTCTCAGTTTGCTACAATGGCTAAAGGCATTTGTGAGTGTCTAGAACAACAAAGTTGGGAACCACTGAAGGCACTCAAAACTACTATTGATCTATATGCAAGAATGCCTTCAGAGATTCCCAAAGGGGGAAGTGGTGTGCCTATTGGTTTGCTGGCAAGTACTCAAGAGATGATTCAAGCAACCAAGAAGCAAACTGAGGTGCCATCTGAAAGTGCCTCAGTTCAGGGGAACAAGTTCAGATTTCTGAAGCTGGTAGAAAAGATAAGGGAAAAGCCTTGGTGATGGCAGAGGAACCAAAGAAAGTTGTTAAAGGTTCTGGTCTGGTTGTCGGAGAGAATGTTGATGAACAAGGCTATCCACTCCACGATCCTAATGCTGATAGCAAGAAGTTAGAGACTCTGCAGAAGCAAGTCTCTAACCAATTTATTATGTGGAGTGAAAACAAGGAAAGGGAAAGGGTTCAACACCAGAGTATGGGAACCCTTGACCATATTGATGCTGCATCTCTTGGACTTTCACTGGAAAGGTTTCAGAAAGTCAAGCATGATCCAAGAGTGCAGAAGGCTGTGAAAGATATGCTGGATTACGAGTATGGGGTGAACTACTCTCCTCTGGAACAAAAGCTGGACCATCTCACTTTCAAGATGTCCATCCAAGACTTGGTGAAAAATAGAGAGATGGAAATGGCCAGAAAGAAAAAGGAGATTCTGGCTGGAGTTCAGAATGTGGAGAAAGAGTTGTTCAGACCACCAACAAAGCCCAGAGCTGGAACAAGGACTGGAAAGAAAGATTCTCGTGATGTTGTCCATACTTCAATCAAACCAATTTCTGATGATGCTGCTAAGATCCAAAGAAAACATGAAAAGGATCAGTATGATCATTATATGAATCATCGATCGCATCCAGCCAAAATTGTTGATATGGTAGTTGCTAAGGCTGATGGATTGAAGTTGTTCGATTTGGTTGTGAAAAGAGAAGGAAGGGCTACTGAAGAATATACTCAGGTTTTAGTTCATGAGTTTGGCATATCTGAGCACAGGGAGATGATCCAGGTTCTAAAAGGAAAGCCTAAGTCTGCCTTGACTGGTGCATGGCTAGCAAGAATTCAGCAAAAGATGCAAGCCAAGGTAGAAATTGAAGCAAGGCTATTTGGCAAAAGGATCAGTCTCCACTGAAGAGAAAACCTACTGAGGCACCTTCTGGTTCAAGGCCTGCCAAGAAGTAGTTTTCTATTCAGAATTATCATGTACTTGTAAATATTTACATTTGTAACTTTCATTTCAATGTGTAATATATAAGTTGCAAATTGTGACAAATAAGTAGATGATAAGTTTAAGTTAGAAAAAACACAAGTAAAATTCTGAGACATCAATGATCTATAAGATGTACTTAAGAAATTTTTACAACTTAAACAAAAACTTGCATTTCAGACTTACAAACATGTATAGATAGAAGTCTGAGATGCATGCACTATTTCAGAACAAATAGGGGGAATTTGTTAGGTCGAGAATCGACCATGTATAATTTGTTCAGAAATAGCTTGAAGTTTAGTGAAAACGTTTTATCAGAATTCTGAGATGCCTCAGAATTCCTTCACTGAAGCTTCACTTCAGTTCAGATCGAGACAAATCTGAAGCATTCATTCTGAAGTCAAAGACTGAAGTATGAAGAAGAGAATCACCTCAGAAGCGAGCAATCAGAGTGATTCTACCAGATCGAAGACTGAAGCATCTCAGTATTAAAGTATTTACAACACTTTACACTGATTACGAGGAAGACTTTATCCTTACACATTTACCAAGTTGATAGATTTATCTATTAATAAAAGGTACAATGTATAGGTATGGAACGTAGTACTATAAGTCACATCAAGTGACTTATATACTCTTCCTAGTGCAGCATATAAGGAATTATGATCTAATTCCTTAAATGCTCTCACAATTATACGACTCGTTCCCTTTTTCTTCTTTTGTTCTGCGCACGTGTTTGTGTACTCTTCGGGTCCTCTCTGTTTTCTGGCCCCCTTTCCTCTCTTTCCCCCCCCCTGTCTCCTTTTTTTTCTTTTGTTATTTTCTTCCGGCACTTGTTTCCCCTTTTGTTTTTGCTTTCTTTCTTTTTTTTTCATTTCGTCTTTGGCCTCTCGCTTTTTGATGTACTTCTTCCTCTTGTTTCTTGTTTTTTTTATCTTTCGCCGTCCGCTTTCCGCCCCGCTCCCCCCGATCCCGTGTCTCCTGCTCCTACTCTTTTTCCTTTATGGCTCTTAGCCTTCTACCGTCCCTCATGCCTTCCTTCTCTTCCCATTTTTCTTCCTGGCCCTCACCCCCCCTTTATGGAACGTAGTACTATAAGTCACATCAAGTGACTTACATACTCTTCCTAGTGCAGCATATAAGGAATTATGATCTAATTCCTTAAATGCTCACAACCACATTTGTACGACATTGTCCATGTCATCATAGACTTTGTCTATAAATACTAAGTCTTCTCATAACTTGCAAAAGGCTTGAAACTATTGCATTGCAACTTGTGAGATATACTCTAAGTAAACTTACGAGTATTTCCAATTCATCTTGATCACTTGTATTTCGGGATTGTTTAGATATTTACACTTGGGTGTTTATCTTTGTTCCGCAACAATCCTTGTATTTGTTTATACATCAATAAATCAAATACATTAGAAAACAACGTATCTCAATGCTATTTACTTGATTATATTTATATATATCTTTATATAGTTTCTGCCATTTGTTCTTGCATTAATTTATATTGTCAATTGTTTCTTGTTATCCTCATCTGGATCGTAAACTGAACTTGTCCATTCAAGATCAGTTGTACTTGCCAGTCGGGTTTATTATTCATCTATACATAGTTCGGGACTCACAATTTCTCTAGAAGCTGTAGCACGATGCACGCAGGTTTAAGTGTCAAAGTAACGATGGAGTAAATCTACTAATGATGTTGGCGATGAAGGACGGGATTTAAGTATGAAAGTTGAGCGTCTAAATGTGAAAGTCGAAGAAGACTTGGCAAGTTCAATCCAAAATGTTGAAAGGGGTGATGTTGGATTAACTGGTATGGAAAACGGGGGAGGTTTAATAGAGGAAGCTCGGTATTCAAAAAAATTCCATCTGTTTAGAAGGCTGCATAATATCTCAGGATTTTTTTACAGCGGAAGAGTAACATACGATGAGCGAGGTGGATTATTATGTACAATAAGAAAACCATAGACATAGAGTTCACTAACCCATTTCCAAAATGTGGATACTCATGTGGTACAGGTTGCAAGATCACAGAATGAGTTAAATGTAGTTTTTCATTTATATATATGTATAAATATATATACATATATATATATATATATATATATATATATATATATATATATATATATATATATATATATATATATATATATATATATATATATATATATATATATATATATATATATATATATATATATATATATATATATATATATATATATATATATATATATATATATATATATATATATATATATATATATATATATATATATATATATATATATATATATATATATATATATATATATATATATATATATATATATATATATATATATATATATATATATATATATATATATATATATATATATATATATATATATATATATATATATATATATATATATATATATATATATATATATATATATATATATATATATATATATATATATATATATATATATATATATATATATATATATATATATATATATATATATATATATATATATATATATATATATATATATATATATATATATATATATATATATATATATATATATATATATATATATATATATATATATATATATATATATATATATATATATATATATATATATATATATATATATATATATATATATATATATATATATATATATATATATATATATATATATATATATATATATATATATATATATATATATATATATATATATATATATATATATATATATATATATATATATATATATATATATATATATATATATATATATATATATATATATATATATATATATATATATATATATATATATATATATATATATATATATATATATATATATATATATATATATATATATATATATATATATATATATATATATATATATATATATATATATATATATATATATATATATATATATATATATATATATATATATATATATATATATATATATATATATATATATATATATATATATATATATATATATATATATATATATATATATATATATATATATATATATATATATATATATATATATATATATATATATATATATATATATATATATATATATATATATATATATATATATATATATATATATATATATATATATATATATATATATATATATATATATATATATATATATATATATATATATATATATATATATATATATATATATATATATATATATATATATATATATATATATATATATATATATATATATATATATATATATATATATATATATATATATATATATATATATATATATATATATATATATATATATAAGTAATTAATTATATTATATAGCTATATATATTCAAAATAATTAAGTACATTTATATGGTTCTCATTTTATATTTTACTATATCATATATATATATATATATATATATTGAAAACAACATCTATAAAACAAAAAAAACAAATGGTGGAATGGCTGATGCCTTATCCCTTGAGGGTGGGGACTGGAGGTCATTGGGTCCCCCCAAAAAAAAACTTTTTTTGTGTGAACTTTTTCCCCAAATATTGCATTTTGCCATCTCTTTTTTTTTTTTTTCTTTTCTACCCCTCTTGTTTTCTTTTTTTCCTTTCTAGCCCCTAATGTTATATAATTTGTGGTTTTTTTTAATCTTTTTTAATAATTGTTTTTTTATACCTTTCCTACACTTTAACATTTTTTTTTCCTTTTATAACTTTTTACACCTTTTGTTTTAGGTGTATTCTGTAAACTACTTTTTTTATATACTTTATAACATTTTTTTTCATATATAATTTGTAAGTTTTTATTTTTAATAACATCTTTAACATTTTTACTTCTAAACTCTTTTTTTTATACATACCTTCTTGAACTTTTTTTATACTTATTTTTATATTTTATAGGTTTTTAAACAAACAGAAGAAATTAGGTCTTCTTCCTTATAAAAACAGTAACATCCATGATTCATTAATATATATATTAAAAAGGAAGGTACGGATTTGCGTGTAAAGAATAGTGAATTTTTTATTCTTTTTTATTTTCATCACAATACTTTAACTCTTACACTTTTAGCAACTTTATACTTTTTATAATTTTTATTCTTTTATTTTTACCACAAAACTTTTTATTCTTTTTTATTTTCATCACAATACTTTAACTCTTCACTTTTAGCACTAAATTTTATACTTTTTGTTTTTTTTTTTATTTACCACAAAACTTTTTATTCTTTTTTATTTTCATCACAATACTTTAACTCTTTCACTTTTAGCACTAAATTTTATACTTTTTGTTTTTTTTTATTTTCATCACAATACTTTAACTCTTACACTTTTAGCACTAAATTTTATACTTTTTGTTTTTTTTTTTTTTATTTACCACAAAACTTTTTTATTCTTTTTATTTTCATCACAATACTTTAACTCTTTCACTTTTAGCACTAAATTTTATACTTTTTGTTTTTTTTTTATTTCACCACAATACTTTAACTCTTACACTTTTAGCACTAAATTTTATACTTTTTGATTTTTTTTTATACATACCTTCTTGAACTTTTTTTATACTTTTTTTTATATTTTATAAGATTTTAAACAAACAGAAGAAATTAGGTCTTCTTCCTTATAAAAACAGTAACATCCATGATTCATTAATATATATATTAAAAAGGAAGGTACGGATTTGCGTGTAAAGAATAGTGAATTTTTTATTCTTTTTATTTTCACACAATACTTTAACTTTTTACACTTTTAGCACTAAATTTTATACTTTTTGATTTTTTTTTATTTTCACCACAATACTTTAACTCTTACACTTTTAGCACTAAATTTTATACTTTTTGATTTTTTTTATTTTCATCACAATACTTTAACTCTTTACACTTTTACACTAAATGTCAATTTTTGTTTTATTCTTAATCATTTAAATAATACATGTTTTCTTCAAAAAGTTTGTGGTATGTTAACCTCGATCCATGAACGCACACCTATTTGTAACGCATTATCTCATCGTTATCGAAATGTCGTAACTAATATACTTATTTCTATACATTTTGTTATTTCTATCAAAAATTTATTTTAATAGATTTGAATAATTTTTTTCTATTAAATCGTAACAAATATAATGTCTCCCGGGGAACGCCCTGGTGACATATCTAGTTTAAAGGAAAAATGAAGGGAAAAGGAAGGAGTCGACTATGAAAGGATTGAATTGCTGTAACACCCGTCGTTTAAAAATATGGGTTTTCAAAAACTTTTCACCTAACGGTGTTAACTTGCGGAAGTAAAGACTGTAAAAGTCAAAACCGATAAAAACATTTCGGTTTCTGCATTTATTTGGTGTTACATGCCATATCAAACAATAGTTCAAATGAAAACCCAACGGTTGCCCAACATAAAACAACCGTTCACACATCACTACATAAATTCGACATTAAATACGAAATGTAACGAATGTCTAAAGTAAGCATCGTCTAAGGGTAGCTAAGGCTCCTGCATTGCATCTACCCAAGCTCACACGTCCTGCATCTAGATTCCATCAAGCTAAACCTGAGGGAACAACCACATTAAGAAGCAAGTGTTAGCTATAAGAATAGCTAAGTAAGATAACACTTAATTTAAAAGCATTTGTCCAATTAAAACAATCTTCATTATTAGACAAGTTTTATTAGGCACAACACACATCACACGTTCACACATATACTGCATTTCAACTTCATCTCAATTAGGATAATCATCCTAAATGTGCCTATCCTGCATTAGTTCACACATTGTCACACGTATCTTCGTTAACTGCATATAAGTGTGCCCTGCATCACACCCGACTGGATGATTAGTCTAAAGACTACTCATCTTACGTCGTTAAGGAATGGCAAGCCAATCCTTGAGTAATCCGTATATGTAGGTTGGTCAAACCCCTAGTATTACTCGCCCTGCGTTATAGAGACCACGTTGCGAGGAGCCACCCAAGCAACAACTGCATCTACGCACTCGCCCGGCTAAGGCTAGTACGGGGTAAGCTTAACACTTTTCACTGCATCTGTTTTATGAGCTCAATTTCACACATATAGATTGGGTCCCTGCATTCCCAACATTCACACACATATAGTCTAGGTAACACACATTCCTAGACATTCACACACTTTAACTTCATTACGTTTGGATCCTTAAACGTGCAAGTGACATAGCAACCTAGCAAGTCTAGTGAACTAGGCGTACAAGTCAAGCATGCATATCACACATCAACTTCATTTCTATATATCCTACATATCAAGACACTTCATTAAACTACATCAACTGCATAACTACATATTACATTAAGCAATACTGCATTACACTACAATAGGGACTGCATCTCAGGTCTCATGGTCAACTGTATAACCCATAATACCTCCCAAGTAACCCATATGCCCACATGCAATAATAAGGTACCGAATGGAAGTGTTTACGATTTGAAACCAGCTTTTAGTTGATCCCCCAGCGTGTCAAAGTAGTGTATCTTACCTGTTAGTAGTATGTGCGCGCAAACAAAGCTAACAGTGCTTATCAGTACTCCCCGACACCTATCGTATATTAACATAAGAAGTATAAGTCATTAGGGACATTAAATGGCTTTCGAACGACTTTAGGACTGACCATTTAAAATCCAGATTACACCTTACGAAGATAGACCTTATCTTCGTTTGGTTCTTACGAACTTAAGCAGAAAACGAACTTACTTCAGTTCTTACGAACTTAAGTCACACTTTACGAAGATAGGCCGTTAAACGAATTTAAACTTCATTTTCGTTTTGCTTTCTAGTTTACGAATTAGCCAACGAAGTTAGCTCCAAAACTTCTTACGAATTTAGTGAAAACGAAGATAGAAACGAGGATTATCTTCGTTTCATCCCTGTTCGACAGTTTTTCATAAACAGACCAAGATCTTCGATTCCCCAATAAACGACTCGTCCAAGCTTCTTCCAAAACATGTTTTCGACACGATTAAACATATTTTGATCATCAAGATCGACTATAGACTCGTTTAACACCATTTTGAATGTTAATTGACCAAAACACCATCTAAGCCCTAATTACTTGCATAATCCCATCTTAATCAGATTTGTTTCATAAATAATCAACCCCTAAACCTGAAAATACAACCAATGATTCAATGATTACCTGCTTGCTAGATGGCTGATCGATTCCAACACCAAAATACCCAATCGATAGACCCAAAAACTAGATTAATTGCTTTAGAAATCAAGAAAAGATTAGAGAGACTTTGAGTATGAGTTATTATTTGCTAATGGCTGCTCAATCCACCCTAATTACACCCATCAAAACCTTAATCCCGTTTTTAGATTTCAACCTATGTCAAAATCAGTCCCTGGACTTCTAAACCCTTCATTAATGGCCACAAACTGCATTATTGACCATATACAACATTAGTCCTTCATTAAAAGGCACTACATAACGTTTGCGCATATTACTGTTTATACCTGTTTCTTAATTACTTAAATGGTACCTAACGTTTGCGTCATATTGCTGGTTTCATACCTAATGTTTCTTAATTACTTAAATGGTACCTAATGTTTGCGTCATATTGCTGGTTTCATACCTAATGTTTCTTAATTACTTAAATGGTACCTAATGTTTACGTCATATTGCTGGTTTCATACCTAATGTTTCTTAATTACTTAAATGGTACCTAATGTTTGCGTCATATTGCTGGTTTCATACCTAATGTTTCTTAATTACTTAAATGGTACCTAATGTTTGCGTCATATTGCTGGTTTCATACCTAATGTTTCTTAATTACTTAAATGGTACCTAACGTTTGCGTCATATTGCTGGTTTCATACCTAATGTTTCTTAATTACTTAAATGGTACCTAATGTTTACGTCATATTGCTGGTTTCATACCTAATGTTTCTTAATTACTTAAATGGTACCTAATGTTTGCGTCATATTGCTGGTTTCATACCTAATGTTTCTTAATTACTTAAATGGTACCTAACGTTTGCGTCATATTGCTGGTTTCATACCTAATGTTTCTTAATTACTTAAATGGTACCTAATGTTTGCGTCATATTGCTGGTTTCATACCTAATGTTTCTTAATTACTTAAATGGTACCTAATGTTTGCGTCATATTGCTGGTTTCATACCTAATGTTTCTTAATTACTTAAATGGTACCTAATGTTTGCGTCATATTGCTGGTTTCATACCTAATGTTTCTTAATTACTTAAATGGTACCTAATGTTTGCGTCATATTGCTGGTTTCATACCTAATGTTTCTTAATTACTTAAATGGTACCTAATGTTTGCGTCATATTGCTGGTTTCATACCTAATGTTTCTTAATTACTTAAATGGTACCTAATGTTTACGTCATATTGCTGGTTTCATACCTAATGTTTCTTAATTACTTAAATGGTACCTAATGTTTGCGTCATATTGCTGGTTTCATACCTAATGTTTCTTAATTACTTAAATGGTACCTAATGTTTGCGTCATATTGCTGGTTTCATACCTAATGTTTCTTAATTACTTAAATGGTACCTAATGTTTGCGTCATATTGCTGGTTTCATACCTAATGTTTCTTAATTACTTAAATGGTACCTAATGTTTGCGTCATATTGCTGGTTTCATACCTAATGTTTCTTAATTACTTAAATGGTACCTAATGTTTGCGTCATATTGCTGGTTTCATACCTAATGTTTCTTAATTACTTAAATGGTACCTAATGTTTGCGTCATATTGCTGGTTTCATACCTAATGTTTCTTAATTACTTAAATGGTACCTAACGTTTGCGTCATATTGCTGGTTTCATACCTAATGTTTCTTAATTACTTAAATGGTACCTAATGTTTACGTATATTACTAGTTTCATACCTAATGTTTCTTAATTACTTAAATGGTACCTAACGTTTGCGTCATATTACTGGTTTCATACCTTTCTTTCGAAATTACGCTAATCATACCCAACGTATGCAAATCTCCACTCGGACCATACTGGAGGCCAACGCCGTCAGGTGGCCGTTAAAACCTCCCCACGTGACTTGCACATGAGGGGTAAAGATGTAATATCGCGTTTCTTAATTACTTAAATGGTACCTAACGTTTGCGTCATATTACTGGTTTCATACCTAATGTTTCTTAATTACTTAAATGGTACCTAATGTTTAGTTATTAATTTTTTAATTTTTTTTTGTTAAAATACAGCCACATTATGATGACACATTTGACATATCCACGAGTTTTATTTAAAACTTTTGGTGGGCCCCATCCTTTCTACTCCATTTTTTAAAATACAGCCACATTATGATGACACATTTGACATATCCAAGAGTTTTATTTAAAACTTTTGGTGGGCCCCATCCTTTCTACTCCATTTTTTAAAATACAGCCACATTATGATGACACATTTGACATATCAAGAGTTTTATTTAAAACTTTTGGTGGGCCCCATCCTTTCTACTCCATTTTTTAAAATACAGCCACATTATGATGACACATTTGACATATGCCATCTCACAAACGAGTTTTATTTAAAATTTGGTGGGCCCCATCCTTTCTACTCCATTTTTTAAAATACAGCCACATTATGATGACACATTTGACATATGCCATCTCACAAACGAGTTTTATTTAAAATTTGGTGGGCCCCATCCTTTCTACTCCATTTTTTAAAATACAGCCACATTATGATGACACATTTGACATATGCCATCTCACAAACGAGTTTTATTTAAAATTTGGTGGGCCCCATCCTTTCTACTCCATTTTTTAAAATACAGCCACATTATGATGACACATTTGACATATCCAAGAGTTTTATTTAAAACTTTTGGTGGGCCCCATCCTTTCTACTCCATTTTTTAAAATACAGCCACATTATGATGACACATTTGACATATCCAAGAGTTTTATTTAAAACTTTTGGTGGGCCCCATCCTTTCTACTCCATTTTTTAAAATACAGCCACATTATGATGACACATTTGACATATCAAGAGTTTTATTTAAAACTTTTGGTGGGCCCCATCCTTTCTACTCCATTTTTTAAAATACAGCCACATTATGATGACACATTTGACATATCAAGAGTTTTATTTAAAACTTTTGGTGGGCCCCATCCTTTCTACTCCATTTTTTAAAATACAGCCACATTATGATGACACATTTGACATATCCAAGAGTTTTATTTAAAACTTTTGGTGGGCCCCATCCTTTCTACTCCATTTTTTAAAATACAGCCGCATTATGATGACACATTTGACATATCCAACTGAAATTGGATGCAAACGTACGCCACGTATGGGATGGCCTGCCACATTTCCACTTACCAAACATAATTAATTTTATATTTATTGCAAATTAAAATATGTATATAATCAAAAAAAATGAATTTTCACTAAGTTCAAAGGCAGCATAATTAAGGTACGTAATGGGTATGCTTAATTTGTTTAAAGTTTTTATTAACTCCGACACTTCGTATTATATTAGCATAATATAAATTTAATTCAACAACATTAGTTATATTCTTACTATAAGGATATTTGATTTGATAACTTTTAAACATATGAATCAGGTTCATTTACCATTTTTTTATATATGCGAAATGATAAATCCTTCTAAATTAATAGCTTAAAAATCCTCCTAATTATTAGATAAGGACATGTGAAAAAATCAGGTGGTAAGATTAAGAAAGATAAACGTGGAAATCACATGTCACCTTCTTATGGTTTTAGAAGGATTTTTAGGCTAATCTTTAAGAGGATTTATCATTTTTTTTATATTATATAGATAATGATAAATCAACTTAATTTATATGCCTAAAATAATTTAATAATAAAATGATGATGACATGTGAAAGAATCAATGAGATAAGGTTAAAAAAACTTAGTAAAATCCACATATTAAGTTTTTAAAAGTTGTAGGTTAACTTTTAAACATATGAATCAGGTTCATTTACCATTTTTTTATATATGCGAAATGATAAATCCTTCTAAATTAATAGCTTAAAAATCCTCCTAATTATTAGATAAGGACATGTGAAAAAATCAGGTGGTAAGATTAAGAAAGAGAAAAGTGGAAATCACATGTCACCTTCTTATGGTTTTAGAAGGATTTTTAGGCTAATCTTTAAGAGGATTTATCATTTTTTTTATATTATATAGATAATGATAAATCAACTTAATTTATATGCCTAAAATTAATTTAATAATAAAATGATATGACATGTGAAAGAATCAATGGATAAGTTAAAAAAATTAGTACGTAATGGGTATGCTTAATTTGTTTAAAGTTTTTATTAACTCCGACACTTCGTATTATATTAGCATAATATAAATTTAATTCAACAACATTAGTTAATGGGTATGCTTAATTTGTTTAAAGTTTTTATTAACTCCGACACTTCGTATTATATTAGCATAATATAAATTTAATTCAACAACATTAGTTATTAATTTTTTATTTTTTTTTTGTATTTTTTTTTTTTTTTTTTTTTTTTTTTTTTTTTTTTTTTTTTTTTTTTTTTTTTTTTTAAACATATGAATCAGGTTCATTTACCATTTTTTTATATATGCGAAATGATAAATCCTTCTAAATTAATAGCCTAAAAATCCTCCTAATTATTAGATAAGGACATGTGAAAAAATCAGGTGGTAAGATTAAGAAAGAGAAACAGTGAAATCTACATGTCCACCTTCTTATGGTTTTAGAAGGATTTTTAGGCTAATCTTTAAGAGGATTTATCATTTTTTTTATATTATATAGAGTAAACGGCTGAAATCGTCCCTGTGGTTTACCCTAATAATCAAGTTTCGTCCATAACTATTCGAAATGACACTGGCAGTCCTTTTGGGAAGGATAAGGATCACATCTAGTCCTTTATCTAAACGTCCGTTATTTCTAATCCGTTTTCTCCCTCACGTGCCGTGCATGTGAGGGTAGTATAGTCTTTTACCACCATCAAAGGACCACCAATGATATTTTTCATTTTCTTTTCTTTTGAGCTGAAACAAAAATCTTATATATCTATTGATAATGGAAAATCAAAATCATCTACATATAAATCCAGTCATCTAAATCAATAATTGAGGTATTGAATCTTTCCAAATCTATCTATCCATCCTCAATCTAAACAAAATAATAAAGAGAAAACTGTGTATCACTAGATTAAAATTGTGTCAGAAATAAAATAAAACAATAGCAACAAAGATTTGGAACCATGTTAAACAATGAAGTTGCATTATAAAAAAAAGGGTTAAGTCACTGAATGACCAATATACTTTCCCTCATTTACATGGTTGCCCATTGAACTGGATTATTGATGTATATCACCCACATACTATTCAATTTTTTACATGGTTGCCCATAAATGACCTGATGTAGTAAGTTAAACTCTTTTTTTCTTTTTTTTTAATACCAAAATTCATAAATTCATCCCTTTATATGTTTCTCTCTCTTCCAATATGGGTTAATTTTCAGATTTTTACATCTTCAACAACAAGATCTTCACATCTTCAACAAAAACCCAAAATTTAACCAACCCAATTCAATTAAACCCGAATTCAACAAAACCCATATCTCATTTTCCCTTAATTTCATCTCAATTTCTCACATGACTGTTTAAGTTTTGAAGCAAAAAAAAAAAAGTAAAGAAAAGTGAAAAGATTCAATCAAGAACAATAAATTTGATGATTCTTTCCATGATTACGGATATGCCAAACAGATGCTTGAGTTGCTATTGTCAAAAGCACCTGCAGGCAAGCAAGATGAATTAAGAAGCCTGATCGATATATGTGTTCAGAGGGGCTTAACCAACAAGTCCATTGACCCACTTGAAGACCCATCCCAGTTCTGTGCCGCCACCCTTAGTCGTTTGTCCACCATTGATATGATGTTTGTGATCTTTGAGGGGCCAAATTTTCTGCTCTTTATCTGATTCAGTGAAGATGTGAAAATCTGGAAATTAACCCATATTAAAAGAGAGAGAATAAAGAGATGAATTTATGAATTTTGGTATTAAAAAAAAAAAGTTTAACTTACTACAATAGGTCATCAGGTCAGATATGGGCAACATGTAAAAAATTGAAAAGTATGTGGGTGATACACATCAATAATCCAGTTCAATGAGCAACCATGTAAATAAGGGAAGGTACATTATTCATTGTAACACCCTTCGTTGAAAAATATGGGTTTCCAAAAATTTTCGCCTAACGGCGTTAAAATAAAGCGGAAGTAAACTTAAAAGTCCAAACCAATTAAAATCTGTTTGGTTTCCTTATTCATTGGTGTTACTTAGTCATATCATCAAAACAAGTCTAAGTGGAAACCCGTCGGCTGCCCAACACAAAACAACCGACTACATAACATGCAAATTTCATAAATATCTAAACATAAACAGAAGTCTAGAAATGTGCAGCAACTAGGGGTAGCTAAAGTCTTCATCAAGCAATCTACCCGTTCCTCACTATTCTTCATCAACTACCTCGGCTAAACTAAACCTAAGGGAGCAACACATTTCAAAAGACAAGTGTTAGCTAACGAATTAGCTAAGTAAGATAACACTTAAGTTATAAAACATTTGTCCATTTCAAACATTATGGATTTATATACTTCATTAAGGCACAACACGCATCAAACACACTACGTCATCAACATAACATATTAGGATGAACCACCCTAAATGTGCCTATCCTGCTTTACTTCATTACACACATATAACCACATAACTGCTTTCAATATTTAACTGCTTTTCTACGTTTTAACTGCTTTACTACGTTTTAACTGCGTCAATGTGTAACATAAGTTACACCCGACTAGATGGCAACCATTCAGTTGAACATCAAACGTCGTTAAGGAATGGCAAGCCAATCCCAGAGTAATCCGTATGTACAAGACAAATGAGGGCGGGTCAGACCCCTCGTATTACTCAACTGCATCTCAATGACCATGTTGCTAGGAGCCACCCAAGCAACCTGCATCAACGCACTTAGCCGGGCTAGGACAAGTACGGGTTAAGCTTAACACTTTCCTGCATCTCATTTTAACGAGCTTGATCCTGCATCTCATTTAGTTTAGGTGACTGCATTACCTAAACAATTACTACGTTTACTGCTTTTACGTTTGGGCCCTTAAACGTGTACGTGTCATGGCAACTTAACAAGTCTAGTGAACCAGATGAGCAAGCCATACAATCATGCACATAACAACAATCAACAACATATACTACATCTCAATGCATCACAAGATACTGCATATCACTTCATAACATAATACTACATCACACGTCATTTCATAACATACACTACATTACATGTCATTAGGGACTGCATTTCAGGTCTCAATGGTCAACTACATAACCCATATTACCTCCCGTGTAACCCCGTATACCCACAAACAATTCAAGGTACCAATTGGGAAGTTATTATATGAAACCATCTTTTGTTGAACCCTCAGCGTGTCAAAGTAGTGTATCTTACCTCAAAGAAGCGCACGACAAATGATAACTACGTTACCGTGCAAAGCAAGTATTCCTGACCTCCTATAATCATTAAGCGATCATTAGACAAGCTAATACCCACATCATTAAGGTCATAACTCAGACCTAAACACCTATAAACATGACCCATGACATTGCTTTATGCATTGGAGGTTTGAGTAATACATTAGGACTCATAGAATCCGACGAAACTCGACCTTCACTCACTAATTCTACCTTTCAGGAAACTTGACATCAAAATCATCTTTTAACCACCAAAACCTAACCAAACATAACCCAAACGACCCCAAACCATATGAACGACTTTTGTACCCCAAAATCCATCATATTAAGACCATTTTGATGCAATAAAATCCTTGATTAAACCACACATTAATTGCATCATAAAACAAGCATTATTTCGACATCAATTGACCCTCCAATGGCCTAGACCTGATTTCTAATGACTCATGTGATTAAAAAGATATAAAATCAAAGTTAATATACCTTTACTACCTGTAGATCACAATGAGGATGCAAAAGACTCGATCAAACACCCTTAAATCACACGTTTGAAGGATTTTTGGCTTAGAAATTGATATGGGATTAGGGGGGCGGTTAGGGCTTTGAGAGGAGAGTGATATTATCAGTAAACAACAACTAATGATCACCCTTAGGACCCTAAACCCGTTTTTGACTTTCACCCTATGTCAAAATTGGTCCCTAAGCTTCGTAAAGTCACATTATTAGCCCAAAACACCTCTAGGGACTATATACAACTCAATAAACACTTTGAACACCTCAAAAAGGCATTTAACTACATCTTAAACACATTACTACATCAATCAATAAGACATTTAAGTCTTACACGTATAACACATTAACTACATATAAGCATTTAATCCACCGTAGGCTTAACAAACACGTTATGTTGACCTAACGACTCAAGTCAACCGTTAAATAAAAGGATTGGGATGTTACAATTACCTCCCCCTTAAGAGGATTCCGTCCTCGGAATCACTTCAGCATCAAATAGGTGAGGATAACTTCCGAATCAACTTTCACCGTAAACATGATTCCATCCCACTTGCACAAGCACAATTAACTTCCTATAAAGCTTCTTTTACTTTTGGCCAAGGATCTCAACCAGGCCAACTACAAACACTCCTTAACATCAATACTCATATCTCTCCATGGATTCACATTGGTTTCATATCAACATATTCATCATATCATCATATACTCACATCTTAATCCATGTCTTATATCTTTAATCAATTTACATATTAAGCACTAGCTTTACAACAAGCACGATTTCCCACGTCTTACGCACTAGCATTACATCTAGCACGATTTCCCTCATTTCACATATTACTTTAACATTAGGTACATTCATTACCTAATTAATCTCACATCTACTTTAACGTTTAATCCCACTAACGTGCACAACTCATAGTGATTCATACGTGTATCTAGTGAACTAGATATACCGTACTTAAGTGCCACATATAAGTCATCACATAACAACATTAAGCCATAACATCGACATTATCAACAGCACATATCTTAAACATATCATAGCACCGTCATTATAAGAATCATACTTCATATGCACATATATACTTCTACTTTAAACATCATCATATCAACATAAGTCATTTCAACATACATATATTCCCATAATACATTCAGCGAATACTATTTATTTGGCGGTTAAGCCTTCCAAGCACGTATCCTTACTAACTTGCTGTCACAACTCACATATTTCATTTGAACAAAGGGTCGACTCGCCATACTTTCGATGCATAACACATCCCTCCATAGAGGCTTATGGTTAGACCATATTACCCACTTTGCTCATAATAGGCTTCCTTTGTTCACCACAAAACCTTTAGACAATTTTGAGCTAATCAAAACACTTCTTTAACAATTCCAACTTTATGAACTATTGTCTTTATGATCTTTGGCTCTGCACTTTCCCTTCAATAACTTGTCGTATCATGAAATGACATCCAACACCTATCGCATAATCATTGTTGCCTATGAACACAACAATAAATCTCGAGGCACCATCACACAATCATATGGTTTTACCAAGTTTCTAACTCATTCATTCTCTTTCCCATTAGTCTAAGAGTGATAGGCATCACTTGAGTTCACCATTTTCCTCATACTTTGTCAAACATCTTTAAAAAATTTCACATAACGGCCGTCTCGATTCAAAACATTCAACCATTTACTTTCACACTTTAAGAGCACTTCTTGATCATACATCTTTTCTTTTATGTCCAAGGAAACGGTGCAATAGTTCACCATGAAATAAGCATTTTTGGACAACTTGCCTATTAATTGCTCATGTCATATCATTACCTTTAACTTCCCACGCAACTTTGTCTCTTATTCCAAGGAGACGTGACCACTCACTTCCGTCAGAGGACCATTAAACTCTTTGTATTGCCACCAAACTTTCGGTGTCTAGCCTTGGCTTTTAACCCAATCACACGTCAACATATAAAATTTACTACACCTCGTATCATAATAGGTCGTATCACACTTCAGGCGGCATCCAAATGAGCATGTCACCACGGTTCATAAACTTCCTCAAGTACAACTTTTGGTCATTTCGTTCTCGGATACCGAAATCTTACTTTTAGACTTATAGTTCCACGCTGGTTATTTATGAATTTTCAGAATCCACTCACATAATACCAACATCTTCGTCTCTAGAAACATCACCTTTCACTGGCTCATTGTAGACAAGTGCTTACCATAACCTTATAGTCATGGAATTAAACATTAAATGGAACCTTGTTCCTTTCAATTCTACGCGTCAGCTTCTACTTTAACTTTTACTCACTTTGGGCGAATTTAGAATTAGGCCTCTACTTGTAGAAAATCGTAGTAACGTTCCTTACACAGCATGATGTTCTTCATTATACTTAGAATAGATAATAATGTCATCACCGAACGTAATGACTGAACGGTCTAGAGAAACTTTAAACTTTATCCCTTAAGTTCACGACATGGTAAGGACCATTCGTTACCATGCAGGTACTTTCAAGAAACTCAATAGGGTCATAACGAGCGTATGATTAACCTAAGCAGGACTTTCATCATCAACTTCATCATATGGTAGTACAATTCGTAAATCTATCTTATAGAAAGAAATACATCCCACAATCGAAAACATTGACTTCTTCCTATAAGTGAGAACAAAACGAAAGGTGTCTTTCAATAAAAGTAGCACTCGTCACACGTCAATAGAAGGTTCGACCTCACGATCGCAACGAAACCAAGAACATTAATAGAATATCTCGAAACTACGGGTGGCCTCGACTTTTGAAGTATAATCTTTGCCTTACATAAGTAGATCACATAGGCGAGAAACATGATCAATTCGGAACCGAATGCTCCTGAAAACTTCTACTTCTTGTGATTTAAGTATCCCTAAGTTAACTCCGTCATCCAACCTCTTAACTTTTCATAAGGGAAAACTCTTTATCTTGAGAAGCAGTCAGACATAAGATTTCGTACTCATATAGGATATCAACATCACCTTCATGTCACACCGGCGAAGGCAATATGCGATAGAACTGCTAGAAAGGTTCATGTGTTAGTTCTCCATACCTTCATGCAATAAATGGAAGGATCTCCACCTGTAGATACTCGTTCCAATCATCATCTAACATCCCGTAACGAAACCTAAACTTAAACGAGTCATAAATCCAAAACAGACCAAAATATGCGCCGCATGGATGGTGCATGCGCCTCCTAAATCGAGCATTTCTGATCAGTAACTTCCATGTGTTTGCACATGCCCCGCATAAACTTAAAACTCAGAATATGCGCCACATACCATCTATGACCAGGAAAGATAATTTCAAACAAAATCTAAGCGTCTTCCTTACACCCAAGCACAACTTTAAGACTTCGCAGCTCGAAGAAAATCTCACATCATAACATGGTGTTCAGAGAATGGAAGAGCTTCATGGTTAAAAGGTTCATTCATCCATAGCGTTATCTTCTTTACTTGCTTCAACTTCATCATTCTTTAACCCATAGATACACGTCTACTCTTCACGTGGTTAATTATGCCACTAACCAGTGATTCCATCATTCCCATCTTCACTCCATTCAGATCAGCACAGACACAGTCTCACAAACATACACATGTCGTGATACATTTACAATTACGTTCGCGACCGGAATTTTAACTGTATCCTTCCATACATGTGCCCGGTAACCCTTCTATGTGTCACCTACTTATAACCTTCAAAAATTCAGCATCAACTCCACTCATCAACTTCAAGTCCATGTCCTTTAAACTAGTAGACTTAACAACATTGACTACTAATCATTTCACCCCTCACTTATCTCAAAACTTCATTTAACTTCATGTACAACATAATCCTCATAAACATTTAATAAGGCTATCACTTTCCATCGATCTTCTCACATTTCAACACACTTGAGGCATCAACATCATTATAGTTGTAACACGGTGTTTACTCTCGACACATAAAGATTCACTACATAGAAATCTCTCCAACTTCATTACTTTGTACACCGGTCAACACAAGCATGGCCATACAAACACGCTCGCGTCGTGATACACTTGCAATTATGTTCCGGACCATAATTGTAGTTGTATCCTTTCACATGCGTGTTCGTTACCACCATTGTGTATCACCTTCTTTTCACCAATTCCATTCATCTAATCCTCCAACTTTTGTCCATCTCAACAACTTCTCACATAATATAAGGCAAAAGTTTATCAAATTCAGTTAGAGGAATAGAAGATCACCTCGAGGACCGTCTATCGTAACAATAAAATAACTTAGCGACGGAGAAGCGAGAAACGGAAGAATAAAGGCTAAAACACATATTCACATATCAATAAACAATCATCATATAGCCTTATTCATACACTCTCACTCATCCCAACCCGTCCTAAGGCATTTCATCTCAAAGGCTAAGCATACCTACTTAAGCCTAACCTGATCTCTATCGGTTTAAGTCCAATTCCTATGGCATACCTATAGTCATTGGTTCACTTAAACCATTTCTCTGATACCAACTTGTAACACCCTTTGTTGGAAAATATGGGTTTCCAAAAATTTTCGCCTAACGGCGTTAAAATAAAGCGGAAGTAAACTTAAAAGTCCAAACCAATTAAAATCTATTTGGTTTCCTTATTCATTGGTGTTACTTAGTCATATCATCAAAACAAGTCTAAGTGGAAACCCGTCGGCTGCCCAACACAAAACAACCGACTACATAACATGCAAATTTCATAAATATCTAAACATAAACAGAAGTCTAGAAATGTGCAGCAACTATGGGTAGCTAAAGTCTTCATCAAGCAATCTACCCGTTCCTCACTCTTCTTCATCAACTACCTCGGCTAAGCTAAACCTGAGGGAGCAACACATTTCAAAAGACAAGTGTTAGCTAACGAATTAGCTAAGTAAGATAACACTTAAGTTATAAAACATTTGTCCATTTCAAACATTATGGATTTATATACTTCATTAAGGCACAACACACATCAAACACACTACGTCATCAACATAACATATTAGGATGAACCACCCTAAATGTGTCTATCCTGCTTTACTTCATTACACACATATAACCACATAACTGCTTTCAATATTTAACTGCTTTTCTACGTTTTAACTGCTTTACTACGTTTTAACTGCGTCAATGTGTAACATAAGTTACACCCGACTAGATGGCAACCATTCAGTTGAACATCAAACGTCGTTAAGGAATGGCAAGCCAATCCCAGAGTAATCCGTATGTACAAGACAAATGAGGGCGGGTCAGACCCCTCGTATTACTCAACTGCATCTCAATGACCATGTTGCTAGGAGCCACCCAAGCAACCTGCATCAACGCACTTAGCCGGGCTAGGGCAAGTACGGGTTAAGCTTAACACTTTCCTGCATCTCATTTTAACGAGCTCGATCCTGCATCTCATTTAGTTTAGGTGACTGCATTACCTAAACATTTACTACGTTTACTGCTTTTACGTTTGCATCTCTTTAACGAGCTGATCTGCATCTCATTTTAACGAGCTGATCTGCATCTCATTTTAACGAGCTGATCTGCATCTCATTTTAACGAGCTGATCTGCATCTCATTTTAACGAGCTGATCTGCATCTCATTTTAACGAGCTGATCTGCATCTCATTTTAACGAGCTGATCTGCATCTCATTTTAACGAGCTGATCTGCATCTCATTTTAACGAGCTGATCTGCATCTCATTTTAACGAGCTGATCTGCATCTCATTTTAACGAGCTGATCTGCATCTCATTTTAACGAGCTGATCTGCATCTCATTTTAACGAGCTGATCTGCATCTCATTTTAACGAGCTGATCTGCATCTCATTTTAACGAGCTGATCTGCATCTCATTTTAACGAGCTGATCTGCATCTCATTTTAACGAGCTGATCTGCATCTCATTTTAACGAGCTGATCTGCATCTCATTTTAACGAGCTGATCTGCATCTCATTTTAACGAGCTGATCTGCATCTCATTTTAACGAGCTGATCTGCATCTCATTTTAACGAGCTGATCTGCATCTCATTTTAACGAGCTGATCTGCATCTCATTTTAACGAGCTGATCTGCATCTCATTAGAGCGGGCTAGGGCAAGTACGGGTTAAGCTTAACACTTTCCTGCATCTCATTTTAACGAGCTCGATCCTGCATCTCATTTAGTTTAGGTGACTGCATTACCTAAACAATTACTACGTTTACTGCTTTTACGTTTGGGCCCTTAAACGTGTACGTGTCATGGCAACTTAACAAGTCTAGTGAACCAGATGAGCAAGCCATACAATCATGCACATAACAACAATCAACAACATATACTACATCTCAATGCATCACAAGATACTGCATATCACTTCATAACATAATACTACATCACACGTCATTTCATAACATACACTACATTACATGTCATTAGGGACTGCATTTCAGGTCTCAATGGTCAACTACATAACCCATATTACCTCCCGTGTAACCCCGTATACCCACAAACAATTCAAGGTACCAATTGGGAAGTTATTATATGAAACCATCTTTTGTTGAACCCTCAGCGTGTCAAAGTAGTGTATCTTACCTCAAAGAAGCGCACGACAAATGATAACTACGTTACCGTGCAAAGCAAGTATTCCTGACCTCCTATAATCATTAAGCGATCATTAGACAAGCTAATACCCACATCATTAAGGTCATAACTCAGACCTAAACACCTATAAACATGACCCATGACATTGCTTTATGCATTGGAGGTTTGAGTAATACATTAGGACTCATAGAATCCGACGAAACTCGACCTTCACTCACTAATTCTACCTTTCAGGAAACTTGACATCAAAATCATCTTTTAAAAGCTTTACCATTAGAAACTAGACTCTCTCACGATTCCAGGGATAGTTTATTTGTCAAAAACGGAGTTACGGTTCAAAAGTTATGGCCGTTTCAAAATTCAGTCTTTGTTGCGCCGCAATGACTTCATTGCGCCGCAACCTATCTGCCTATAATCCAGTTGCGCCGCAACTAGTCCCGATTCAGCACAATGATCATCTTTTAACCACCAAAACCTAACCAAACATAACCCAAACGACCCCAAACCATATGAACGACTTTTGTACCCCAAAATCCATCATATTAAGACCATTTTGATGCAATAAAATCCTTGATTAAACCACACATTAATTGCATCATAAAACAAGCATTATTTCGACATCAATTGACCCTCCAATGGCCTAGACCTGATTTCTAATGACTCATGTGATTAAAAAGATATAAAATCAAAGTTAATATACCTTTACTACCTGTAGATCACAATGAGGATGCAAAAGACTCGATCAAACACCCTTAAATCACACGTTTGAAGGATTTTCGGCTTAGAAATTGATATGGGATTAGGGGGGCGGTTAGGGCTTTGAGAGGAGAGTGATATTATCAGTAAACAACAACTAATGATCACCCTTAGGACCCTAAACCCGTTTTTGACTTTCACCCTATGTCAAAATTGGTCCCTAAGCTTCGTAAAGTCACATTATTAGCCCAAAACACCTCTAGGGACTATATACAACTCAATAAACACTTTGAACACCTCAAAAAGGCATTTAACTACATCTTAAACACATTACTACATCAATCAATAAGACATTTAAGTCTTACACGTATAACACATTAACTACATATAAGCATTTAATCCACCGTAGGCTTAACAAACACGTTATGTTGACCTAACGACTCAAGTCAACCGTTAAATAAAAGGATTGGGATGTTACATTCATCCAGGGACTTAACCCTAAAAAAAAGCCTGCAATTTTCAATGGTCTTAGGGAAAGATTCAATATGATTTGCGGAGACATTAAACATCCGATCGAATTGAGAGTATATATATACATATTCAGATTTATCTGTTTAAGATTATGCAAGTCACACACTAACGCACGTACTAGCTCGAAACCCATTTTCATTCAAGCTGCTTTTTCTCGAACTCAATAATGTAACCAACCACCTCTTTGTAGTTGACCAACACCACCGTCTTGCTGTTATTGTTTGTTGACTAAAAACCCCAAGACACGCTTTAAGTTTCTTCAGCATACCATGGTGATCCGACAACCACACCGCCGACGGATTATACTTATTGGCTCGACCCGAACAGCTAAGCAATTAATTATATGTAACGGGTGGAACCGAATAGCTACCTAAAGAACACCACCCACCATCGTTTCACGTGCCATACCTTACACCGGCGAGCCGGCGCCGATGTCAACAAGTCCAGGTCAATGTAAATCCATCTTGTTATTCGTCATTATCATCTTCTTCAACAAACCTTTTATTAGATCCGGGTCAAGACTCATTCTTAAATGAACATCATCATCTGGGTCTGGACCCATTCAACCAACTGGTCAGATCATATATGGAGATGTGTTTATATAGATTTTAAAGATGATGATAGATCTCGAATTTATGTACATATAAATATGTATAGTGGATTGAAGATTAATATTTGTGTATGTATAGATTTTAGGGGTGGAAAGGAATTGTGTAACAATGTGTAAAAGAATATCAGAAAACTGGTGGTGTTTGGTGGTGATTTGTTTCTGTGCGAAAAAGAAAGAGAAAAAGATAGAAGGAAGTGAAAAAAATATTAAATTTGGTCCTTTAGCTTTTGAACTGACGATACTACCCTCACGTGAAAAAGACGTGAGAGTTAACGGATTAGAGATAACGGACGTTTAGATAAAGGACTGGATGTGATCCTTATCCTTTCCCAAAAGGACTGTCAGTGTCATTTTGAATAGTTAAGAACAAAACTTGATTATTAGGGTAAACCACAAGGACGATTTCAGCCGTTTACTCTATTATATATCTCTACTACATTATAAAGCATTTGTTCCCTCCATTTTTTCAACTTTAAGTAAGTGAAAACCCCAAAATACCCCTATCACTTATTCATAATACCCTTAGAAGAAATTTCAACCACTCATTTTTTTCTCTCTCTCAAATCTCAACCACTTATTTTTCTCTCTCCTGCATAAATCATTTTATTCCTCTAATTCATTCAAAATCTTTTATCTCAAAAACCGTACATCGATAAATTATAAAAATTATATGGGTGTTCTTAAAATTTCATGCTCTTTCATTAGAGATGTCATTCGATATACTTTCAACGAATTTTTAAATCCGAGGCGGAGCCCGGCCAAGGCATTTGCCTATCACACTCTATGACCTATCACCTCCTATGACCTATCATACTCTATGAGCTATCACCCCACCATCTCACCGTCGCAACGCGCGGGTACTTTGTCTCGTATATCGTAAACAGTGGTGCATGCAAGGCTTTTGACCGAACTACATAAGCTAGCTAGTTTGTCCACATGTGACCTTTTATTCAAACAATTTTTTTTTATTTTATTTTTTAATGTTTGTTTGACTGTTTTGCTGATTTCAAGACAAAAAGTGGTTAAAGTACCAAGAAACACAAGTGGGCAACTTGTCCAATCCAAAATCTAATCTATCTAATAGGCAAATAGAAAAAGATACGGATCGAGTATTTATTGATGTAATAGAAAAAGACTAGATTTTTATCCGCGGAAGACGCGGGTAAGTTTACTAAAATCGTTTTTAAAGTGGGTAAGAGTTAAGTAAAATCATTAAAGAAGTTTTCGAAAAAGAGGTATTATATATTTGTTGTTTTCCGATAATAAAAATTAGACAAAAGTAATCAATTATGAAAGAAAATTTATTCACACTATGATGAAAACATTAAAAAATTTAAATTTTCTAAAAATAAAACACTATAAATTTAAAATACTATATATGTATGTAATATATATATATACTGCTATACTCTTTTTTTTCCTCAAAAGAGGTCAGTACCTCATTCTATTGATCACAAAACCAAATATTACAATCTATTCTCACTTCATTCATGATGGACATTCCCACCATTTACAAAATCAATATTATGAACATTTATCCTATGCTATACTTCTATACATCAATCCTATATTGTATATTACTTCATCATACTAATTCTAACCAATATAATCACACCTTGCACCAAGTCATAGAAGATTACACCATCTATTGAACAAACATGCCTGCATCAATTTGAGTACCTAGAAAACAGTATAAACACCCATATCACTCCCATCCGGTATAAACCTTTAACACTAAATTTCTCACTTAGTCTTTAACTTTTCATAAGCAATGCACCTTTAAGACTCAATTTAAGTAACCTCAACTTTATACCCACATTGTGGTCTGAACATTGTATGCGTTTTGACATTGTGTGAGTCTGCAAATCTTGAATAATAGAGAGAGTATGTGCATGACAGAATTTATCGATTGCCAAAATACATCGAAAGTTTTACATTTATAAATGTAAATATTTAGTTGTAAGTAATAAACGAATGACATAAATATTTTTTTAAAAATTTGAAAAGTATTTCAAAAAAAATATAATACTACGACAATCTAATAATTAGTTTGACTAACAATATAATACCATGTGTTTCAAAAAAAATATCTACGACAATCCACTTACAAGATGCGATCTTTATTTCCGTTTCTAGCCAATGTTTTCAAGCTAATAAGATATGAAGCTGCTTTTGGCCTCTGTATCTTTTACCTTGACCATTCCTTCTTTAAATCCACATTCCCTTGCAATCATTCTTAATCTTCTTCTTCTCTAATCCAAGACAAAAATAAACAAATCGATTTATAGATATATGTATACATATGGATATAGAGTAGTGCTACATAAGGCTGCCTGAAATCAACACTCCATAACCATACATGTATACATATGGATATAGAGTAGTGCTACATAAGGCTGCCTGAAATCAACACTCCATAACCATACATGAACACTCCAAATAGAAAAAAAATTCCAATCCCTTTATTTATCCATTCCCAAAAACTTGATCACGTTTCACTGTTTTTATCCATAGAATGTTGGTGATATATTTAAATATATAAGACAAACAATCAAAACTTGTATAAACAATCTTATCTACTAATTGGTAGTTGAACTTACTGAGTAGCAACAGGTGAGGTGTTGATTTTTTTCGCCTATAACAAAAATCGAAACATGAGTAACTTTTTCTTGATTTGGAGGATTTCATGGATGTGTTTGATTTGGTTGTTTATAACTTTGTTAGTCCCACCCATCCAGCCACCATTCATTCAGTTTATAAACAAATCTATCAATCAAAACACAAAACATCAAGTTATAAGTAAACAAATATAAACAAATCAATTAATAAAAAAAATATAAACAAATAATTATCATCATCCAGACATCCTCACCATTAGGACTCTTAAGCGTTTGGTGATCACCTGTCTTCGAAGTTTCCTGTCACGAACAATGAAGAAGTAAGCCATTAAGCTAAACATGTCTGAGAGTATTTGAAATTCAGACTTCTTACCTCCAACAGTAGTAGTCTTCCCTTCTTAATACCAGCCTACTTTTAGCACTACACATTTGGTGAGTTACCTTTTCAACCAAACGTTTTGTAGTTGACCCATTTAGCCCAGATTGACTCACTCATTTTAAAATGGCCTGGTCTAGTATTACACCACTTAATATGTAAATTAGATCATTGAGGTCTAGTGCAATGATATACCTGGGCTGCCCCAAGAGCAATGGTTGAAAGCATTGAACGATCACTCCATCCCTACAAATAATATGGGTTATTCAAGAATTCACCTGCATCTAGTGCAATGATGTACCCACGTCTGTTCAAGAATTCACCTGCTTCTTGGAAATAATATGGGTTATTCAAGAACCATAAGCTGTTCAATTATGAGATTTGAACAACATATAAAACAGGTTACATATTTACCTAAAAAGAGAATGGGCCGATGAACATCGCCCATAGTGTATTTTGATGCTAGAAGCGCCTAAATCATTTTTGATCCATTTGATATGTCTATAGAAGCAAAAGGACAAGGAGTGTTTCAAGTCAGCCTGATATGTACTAAAAAAAGAGACTTCTTATAACCGAGCCCATATCCAACCCACCCATGTTGCCATCTTTAGTCTAACAGTCCGTTTAAGAGAAATCAATGTATTATGTGGCGACTAAATTAGAAGTCCAACTGCACTTTAATTAACATTCATCGTCGTCCTTTCATTCAATGACTCACGATTATACAAAAAACTTAAACTTGATAATTACTATAAAGTAAACCGTGATGAAAAGTTACCGTGTCAATTGAATCGGCACCAAGGGCTGAGAATTTTGAGTTGAGTACAGCCACCTCCCTTCTCCCTTCTGTCCGCATCAGCTCACCTCCCTTCTCCCTTTCTGTTTGAGCAGCAGCTAAAACATTAAACCTGCTTGACCAGTTTACCCTAAATAATTCAAAATCTTGCAAAAAGCTCAACATTAAACCTGAACCTAGCTTGACCAGTTTACCCTGGATATAATTCAAAATCTTGTAAAAAGCTCACACTGTAAAAAGCTTAGTTACGCCATTACAATCATCAAAATCTTGACTTTTTTTTGCTTTTCTTTAATGATGAAAGCATCATCCTTTAAACCTTCTTTTCTTTGTGTCCTTATTTGCAACCTTCTTTTCCTCAGCAGACCAGTCATTATTTGTTTTGTATGGAACCCGTATGACACTTGAGCTACCATTGCCACAAAGAAAATAGAAGATATATCATATAACAGACCACAAACAGAAGATCTATAATATAAATTGTATACGAAAAAGGGATCTTAGGAAGAACTTTTTATCATCATTTCCCAATTTTCATCATCTTTCAACCGACCCACTTTTTTTCTCCACAACCCCATTGTTTAGACCATCCTTACCACTATAATCATCATCAGCAACATCCACCATCATATCTTCTTCTTCTTCTCCTTTTGGTAGGCCTTTCATAACCTGCCAGTCACTGTTTTCTTTTGAGAGAAAACTTAATTTGGACAGAAAGTACTTCCGGACAACCCAATCTACATGCTCAATTGAAATAACCATCAAAATTGAATTCTGATGCATATAGTTGAATAAAAACTATAAACAATTGACATACATGGTTATGCTCAAATCTAATAAATTTATGTTCACACTCAACATATGAAGATGTCAACACAAAAACTAACTCAGATGTAAAGTAAATTAAGAGAAATCTTACTGAAATAGCGTTTTCCTATCAATGATTGGTCGGTTTTGTGTTGATCTAACCTTTAAATCAATCTTCAAACTTCAAGCTAAAATCCATCATCATAATCAAGATCTAGTTCCTGAAACAACTTATAAAAATTTTGCCAACAACTTAAGTGCATTTCACATCCCACACCCCCAAAAAACCATAGGTCTTTACAACCAAATAAGAGAAACAACTTATTTAGCATAAAACCCCAATTTCAAAAAAACCCATTTTCAAATTATCAAGGTTTTTATTACCCTTAACGAAATTAAAATTATATGGTAGTGCCACAATAACTTTCGAATAATTATATCTTACCTGATTAGGATGACTCAAAACCAAGTAATATTTCCCTGGTTAGCTTTTCTTGCACCTATTGATCAAACTCGGCATGCTCTACAGCCCTGAATGATTGATCTAAACCAAATTATATAAACCCTAAATAAATGATGAATAAATAAAACTTAATGTGATGATTAATGCCTGGACAAACCTTAAACAAATTTGAAGAAGTATGCTATTTAGTCTTCAATATACCTGAATCAAAATCACATAAAAATTGTTAATAACCATAGATCTAAATCCGAATTAAAAAAAAAGATAGATCTTGTGAGAAAATTGTTGTTGGACTTGAAAATTAGTAAGCAACATCAACAAAGAAGAAGATGAAACGATGAATTGTATACTTTCAATCCATAGATTATATACTTTCAAATGCCATTAGTAAATTGAGAGAGAAAGCATTGAAAATAAGTTCTTGATGAAAATAAAGAAAGATGGGGAGAGAAAATCATATATCACTTTTAAAGTATTTATTTAATTTAGAGTTAATGACATAAATCGTCCCTGTGGTTTACCGAAATAGTCACATTTCGTCCTTTAAAATTCAAAACCTCAAGGACAGTCCTTTATAAGAGGATAAAGATCATGTTCGGTCCTTTGACTATTTGACCGTCAAGTGGAGTCCGTTAAACCCCCCACGTGAGGGGTACTCCAGTAATTAGCCACCCCACTGCCTCTCGTTAGATACAAAATACAAAAAGTATATACAAAATAAAGCAACTAGATTAGAAGTCAATTAATATCTACTGTACATCTGGAGTGATGGGCTGCACGTGCTCAAAATTCATAAAACGCAATGGCCGGAAAAATTTTTAAAACGTAATGGCCAAATTTCATGAAACGTAATGGGTTGCACATACTCAATTCTTTTCCGGCAACCTTTCCACCTGCAAAATCATAAAACTCATCATTATATAAAACTTCTCCACCACAACCACTAGCCGGAAAAACAAAACCCACCCAGATGGCCTGAAAAACGATGATTACCGGAAAAAGACGATGGCCGGAAAAACGTAATAACCCACCCATTCCAGTGATTCACTCGATGAATTTTCTCCGCGTAAAAACTCGTAAACGTCGCACAACAATAAAAATAAAACCACCACCAAAGCGCTGCCACCATCTGTGGCCACGAAGGAAGTTGATTCTGGTCTAAAAATGGTTGATAAAGGTCCGATTCATATCCTGGATTCAAGTGATGGGAGCCTTGGATCTTGGGAATATGTGAAAAGATGATAGTCAGAAAAACTCCACCACCGGTGGTTTGCCGCCGCCGACCACCAGTGTGCCAAGAAATCAAGTGATAGATTTGGGATTTTAATGTTTTAATTTGGATTTGATTTGACATTGTTATTATTATTGTTAGTTGAAAAAATGAAAAAAATATAGATCTTGGATGGATGGATAGATTGATAATGATGGTGTAATAGTCAATAGTGTATACAGATAGATATAGAGATATAGATTAATAGATATATCTCTCATAGAGATGATGGTGTAATAATGTATATATGTATTTAATTTTATAATTTTTAGGCTTTAGTGAGTGAAAGAAAAAGATGTAAAAATTATCAGGTTTGATCTTTATGCTTTCGAAAGTACTGAAATACCCCTCATATGAGGGTGTTAATAGAGGTGAGATAACGGTCAAATAGTCAAAGGACCGAACATGATCTTTATCCTCCTATAAAGGACTGTCCTTGAGGTTTTGAATTTTAAAGGACGAAAGGTGACTATTTTGGTAAACCACAGGAACGATTTATGTCATTAACTCTTTAATTTATTTAAATATTATGGCATCACTCATTCACTCTCTCTCTCTCTCTGTTGAAAAACTGCATATGTACTTCTGTGTCCCCACTTTTGCTACATACATACATACATTTACATACAGACAATACATATATCCACTTTCAGAAAAACAAAAGACCGCCCATTTTACACACACTTAAAACACCTCACTATACACACCAATTTCATCATCCCTTATGTCATACTTCCCATGTGGCAACGTTGGTAGCTTGACAACTCACAAAAGTGACATCATCTCGGTTGTCTCCTTTAGTATGAAAAGGAAGATACGGAGCATGATACTCGCGCAATACGCCGGTTATGACAGTGACAGTGATGTTGTGGCATCGACGGATGGTGACGACAGCGGTGACCGTTGGTGGCGGCAGATGTGTCAAGTGGTGTAGGTATTTGATATAAAGATATTATTTTTTTTTAAAGGTGTGGATCATTTGCTCGCAACAGGGGATCTAACTTACGTTGTTTTAACCGGGTCCGCGCTAGAGAGCCCCCTCACTCTCAATACCTAGTAGGAGGAGAAACTCCCAACTAAACCGCCCGAAGGCACGACATTTAATTGGGATAAAACTCTGCCCCCTCTGCAGGACTCAAACCTGCTTCACTGGAGGACTTTATTGTGAAATTCCTTCAAATGTCCTTCCCATGTCTCGAACTCGAGACCTCCAGCATGTAAAGCTGCTGCTCAACCACTGAGCTATAATGGAAAGTACTGATATTTAAAAGAGTAGTGGATATCTTTTAGAAGATAATGGAATGATTGTGTAAGATAATTCATTAAGGGTAAAATGGTAATTTCGCATGTCCCAAAAATCTTAACTTTTCAACATGGGGTATAATTTTTATATAGTAGTATAGATAGTGTTAAAATTTTTGGATGGCGGTTGTAAATTTCGACCCATCATTTTTTTAACGACCAAAACTTGGACTTCCAAGAATTAATAGTTAAATCAAAGAAACTGAAAGACTGAACACACGACCCGCATCCTTTATGAATATACATTTATATCACGAGAGGTGATTCCCTCAAGTTAATTCCCCAACTTGAGTCAAGTTGGGGAAATCTTGACCCTTGAATGAAAATCAAGGATCTTTGAATCTTGACCCTTGATTTTTATCTAAGGGTCATGACGTCATGTTAGGGTAACTTGAGGGAATCCCCACCCTTATATCACATTGTTCACATTGTTTACTTCGTACTTTCATCATAATAAAACACGTACAATGTTTTTCCATCTTTTACGATACACACAAATGTAACACTTTTGTTACACCTGTCACTTTGACCGGTCAACTCTAGCGAACTCGTAAAACGAAATTTTTTCAATTTGAAGTAAATACACTTTTGTAATGAAAAAGGTAGACATGTTAATAGTCGTTAGAAACGTAATTCGAAAATATGTAACGTTGTGCCAACGAAATATTTAAACAATACTCGGGATAAAAGTTTTAACTAAACGAATCATTTCTCGGGAGAAGCCGGAAGGAGCCGCGAGAGCCCAAGAGGGGAACAAAACCCCTCCCACCTTTCCTTCTTCCTCTCATTTTCCACACTCACTCACTCTCTCTATCTTATCTCTTCCTCTCATTTCTCTCTCAAAAATCCAAGAACTCTTTCTCTTCATTTCTTCCTTTTGAATCAGGATTTAAGGTTGTGTTAGCTTCAAAATTGTTAGATAAACTTTGTATAATAATAATCTTCTTCAAGAATTCAAGATTTCATCCATTTTCCTAAGTGTGTTCATCCACTTTAAAGCTTCAAAAACGGATTTGGAGTTTCAGGTCGAATTGGTAAGTGTTTCTTAGCTCAAAATGTTCCTCTAACATTGTAGGTTACTTCCTTGGTATAGATCTAAACGATTGGTGGTCGATTTGAATGTAAAATGTGTGTGTGTTTTTTTTGTCAAAAACGAGTTTGAAATTAAAGGTTGAGAAATTGGAAGTGGGTTTGTGAATTAGTATGTTTTTATGGTATGGTTATACTTGAATCTGGTTGTGTTAAAGTTTGGTAACTGGATTTGGCTTCTAAGGTTGTCGATTTTGAGGTCAAAACCCGTATCTGCAGAAATTGGCGGATGATCCGCATCCGCCATATCATCCGATCATCCGCCATATCATCCGCTATTCGCTGTCTTTTCCTTGACGTTTACGTACGGTTATCGGTCGACTTTCAATGATCCAAAGCTTGTTTATTAGTCTTATATCATCATTATAAGGTCAACAAAATTGTTAAAACTCAATTCCAAACACTTTGATTTTCATGTCAAATTTTGGGTGCTAAGTCATTGAACCGTATTTAACCAAAACTCTTCCTTTGTCATTTAAACGTTCTTGAGTCACTTCTAAAGTATCTTTTGGGAATGTGTCATAGTATGGGAGGCTAGACCTTACCGTTTGGGATACCGTGTGATGAATTGATGTTATGTAATAGGTTGTAATCGTCGTTGAGGTTGATATTGCGCTCATCAATCTTTGGAGTTTATATTTGCTCGTCTCAGGTGAGTTTCGTAGCCCCTACTATATGTTGTATGCTTTGGGGGTGGAAAGATACTCGTTATGTGTTATGTGTTATGTGTTATGTCGTAGATTAAGCTTATGTTAATCTTACGTGCATATATTTTTGTGCTAGTGTATGTTATAGGTACACATGTATCGTGATTGGTAACGATATGGATGTAGTTGAACGTATAAGATTGTTGTAGTCTATACTAGGATGATCTCTTGATGTGGTATATGATATTGATGTGTTTACTTAATTAGAGACTTGTAGGTTTTGGTATGCTTAATGGGTGTTGGTCGGGTGGAGGGAAAGCCGCTGGTATCACCTGTATACATACCCTGCCGATACTTTGAGGGCATATCAGAAACTAGGTCCGGTTAGTGATTTAGTTAAGTAGAATGGATGCTATGATACTTGTTGTAAACGTTTATCGGTATATTGGAAACAGTACGGATTGTTGATTCCACGTTATATAGATGTATTATGAACGAATGAACGTTGTTTATACGTATTATGAATATATGATTGTATATGTGCATTATGATCGTGATATGAACGTATATGATCGAATTATGAGTATATGATTTTGTTATGATCGAATTATGAGTATATGATTTTGTTATGATCGAATCAAGGTTAAATGATTGTGTTATGATCGAATCGAGGTTATATGATCGTGTTATGATCGAATCAAGGTTATATGATCGTGTTATGATCGAATCAAGGTTATATGATGTGTTATGATCGAATCGAGGTTATATGATCGTGTTATGATCGAATCAAGGTTATATGATCGTGTTATGATCGAATCAAGGTTATATGATGGTGTTATGAACGAATCAAGGTTATATGATCGTGTTATGAACGAATCAAGGTTATATGATCGTGTTATGAACGAATCAAGGTTATATGATCGTGTTATGATCGAATCAAGGTTATATGATCGTGTTATGATCGAATCGAGGTTATGATCGTGTTATGATCGAATCGAGGTTATATGATCGTGTTATGATCGAATCAAGGTTATATGATCGTGTTATGATCGAATCAAGGTTATATGATGGTGTTATGAACGAATCAAGGTTATATGATCGTGTTATGAACGAATCAAGGTTATATGATCGTGTTATGATCGAATCAAGGTTATATGATCATGTTATGATCGAATCAAGGTTATATGATCGTGTTATGATCGAATCAAGGTTATATGATCTTGTTATGATCGAATCAAGGATATATGATTGTGTTATGATCGAATCGAGGTTATATGATCGTGTTATGATCGAATCAAGGTTATATGATCGTGTTATGATCGAATCAAGGTTATATGATCGTGTTATGATCGAATCAAGGTTATATGATTGTGTTATGATCGAATCGAGGTTATATGATCGTGTTATGATCGAATCGAGGTTATATGATCGTGTTATGATCGAATCGAGGTTATATGATCGTGTTATGATCGAATCAAGGTTATATGATCGTGTTATGATCGAATCAAGGTTATATGATGTGTTATGATCGAATCGAGGTTATATGATCGTGTTATGATCGAATCGAGGTTATATGATCGTGTTATGATCGAATCAAGGTTATATGATCGTGTTATGATCGAATCAAGGTTATATGATCGTGTTATGATCGAATCAAGGTTATATGATTGTGTTATGATCGAATCGAGGTTATGATCGTGATATGATCGAATTATGAACGTTATACATATCCATATATGTATGTATATTGTATGAATCGTTGTTGTAAATCGTTGATCGTATGCACATGTTATGTGATCCTACGAACTCACCAACCTAGTGTTGACGTTTTTGAGTATCTTTTCAGGTATAAGAGAAATCGCGCTTGCAAGCTAGGAGTTGATGCCTATAGATGGACCTAAGGATCGTTGATTGCATTCTAGATCTTTAGACTCGGGCACGATGCCTCGGTTTGCTCTCCCTTTTCATGGGATTTGTATGTTGTATTTTGAACCGTGTATGACAACTTGTTGTGTTAAATAGCCATCATATAGTTTCTCCGTGTAATATCCATTTGCAAGCTCGTTTCAGTTACATCTCACGTTTCCGCCACTAGTGGAGTGTTACAACTTTTTATATAAATCAACACATAATTATCAATCATATCCACATTATTATATCAATCAAATTACATAACATCTCATGTAGCCGTTATGTCTTTTACATTTAAGTCGTATATGTCCATTAAGGAATTCAGTCGTATATGTCCATTTTCGATTACCATGTCTCTTTGACTGTCACTTGATTAATGAAAGTCTATGTTGTTAAAATTACAAGCTTAATTGGACATAAAGGTTATAATTAATCTATTACTTACACACTTGTAAGTAAAATACAGGTTTTGGAGATATTTGGAAGTTTAAGAACTACAAGGACTAAAGGAAGCAGTATTGAAGTTGGAAGGCTGCTTATGAAGACTGGATGGAAGTTCAAGGTTATTTTTGAAGACGGTGCTTTGTGGAGGGGCTAATGTGAAATATTGGTCTTTGGGTATAAATACCATGTTATAACCCGTTTTAGGGTTAACAACCCAAAATATTTTTTCCTTCAGTTTTTGTTGATAGTATTCTCTCTGTATCTATTTATCGACTATATCGATATATAATCGATTCATATATTTTTGTTCATTGATTGAGTGATATCATCTGGATATCACATATATTTGTAATAAAACTCATAATAATAATCTAAGCAGTCACAGCCGACTGCCCTATTTTCTGGGTGATTCTTATTGTTCTGAATTCGATTACAAAATTGTTCATGGTATCAGAGCCACGTTGTTGAAGATTTGTTGATTTCCTGGGTGATTTCAGATTAGGGCGTATTTTCTTTTGAAAACCCTAATTTCTGAAACCCTAATTTTTAGGGTTTGTTTCGATTTCTGATCGATTGCTTCCGCTGCTGTTTCAGATTCTTATTCTTGACTAAGTGAATCAAGAATAGGTTTATCTTCTCAGATCCTGAATCTATATCTTGACTAAGTGAATCAAGTATAGATTTAGGGTTCCTCTTCGTTCGGCAAAAGCACTGTATTGTTTTCTTTTCCCTTTCTTCTTGTTTTATTGTTTTTGATTCCACTTGTGTTTTTCTTCTCAGATAAAATTTCTTTATATATATATATATAAAACATTTTTTTTATCTTCAATCTCATAAAACCAGTCGTGTTAATACTTGACCTGCCTTCATACGAGAGGTTAGGAATCCTGTCACTGACACGGTTGGGAGGTTAAGATATATTTTCTACACTGTTTTTTGTTTGAGAAGAAGATATTTGTGGTTTCTGGTTGTGTGCTTTTTCTGCTTGTGTTAATTGATATTAATTGTTACTTGATATCTGTTTTTTGTCTTATTTTAAGAGGTTGTGATTGTTTGGTTCTTATTGAATAACTGTTTGTTATTCTTTTGTGTTTTGTGTGATTCTATTTGTCTTTATTGTTTGGTGTGTAAACTGTTTGGTTTGTTACAATGGTGAATACTCCTCCTGCATCTGTTCATAATGGTAATACACCTCCTGCATCTGTTCATAATGGTAATACACCACCTGGTTCTATTCATAATGATGATTCAGATTTTGATGATTTTAATAATGAAACTAAAATAAGTAAATTGGATTTTGGTAATCCTCTGTATCTGCATGCTAGTGACACTACAAGTACACCTTTAATTAGCTTAAAATTAACTGGTACTGAGAATTATAATGTATGGTCTTGTGCTATGACTCTTGCTCTTGAAACTAAGAACAAAATAGGGTTTATAGATGGTACTTGTAAAAAATCTACTGTGAATTCTGTGCTTGCTCAACAATGGGATAGATGTAATGCAGTTGTGTTATCCTGGATTTTAAATGCTGTTTCTGAAGAGTTATATGTTGGTCAAATTTTCTCTAAATCTGCTTCTGTTGTTTGGCAAGAACTTAAAGATACTTATGACAAGGTTGATGGTGTTGTTACTTTTAATTTGCATCATAAAATAAATTCTCTTTGTCAAAATGGTTTGTCAATATCAGAATACTATCATAAGTTGAATTCTTTGTGGAAACAGTTTGATGCTTTGATTAAGTTGCCTACTTGTGTTTGTCATGCTGCTACTGAATTTCAGAGTCATAATCAGTTAATCAAACTAATGCAATTTCTAATGGGACTTGATGATTCTTATGCTGCTGTTAGGAGTAATATTCTTATTAGAGATCTTTTGCCTTCTGTGAAAACTGCTTTTGCTATTGTTTCTAGAGAGGAATCTCATAGAGGGGCAGGGTTGTCTAATAATGGGGTTAAGCCTCAAAATTCTGTTTTTGCTTCAAAGTTTAATGATAAAAGAAGGTTTAATAATTCTTTTAATAGAAATCAAAATCAAACTTTGAAATGCACCAATTGTGGTTTTAATGGTCATACTGTTGATAGATGCTATGAGTTGGTTGGTTATCCACCAGGTTATAAAAAGAAGGGTTCTGCTCAAAGTTTTCCAAAACCTTTTCAAAATAATAATGCTAATGCTGTTAAAGGTTCTGGTTCTGGTTCTATGAGTTCTTCTTCTCTGTCTGCTAATAATGCTTCTTCTTCTTCTAATCCTGTTTCTCTTACTAATGATCAATTGATGAGACTTATGACTCTTATTGAGGATAAAGAGAAAAGTGATGTTGTTGGGAATCATGCTAATATGTCAGGTACTTTTGCAAATAATAGCAGAATTTTTAATCAAAACTTTGAGAAATTCTTTTGTGCCAACACAAATTTAACCAAATCTAATAAAAGTTTGGGATGGATAACTGATTCAGGGGCTAACCAACATATGACTAATTCTGCAAATAAAATGATTAATTGTATTGATGTTTTTTTTATCTAAATATGACTGTTGGTCATCCTAATGGTACTTTGGCTAAAATTGTCAAAATTGGAAATTTGGTTTTAAACCAAAATGTGATGTTATATGATGTTCTTGTGGTGCCAGAATATAATGTTAGCTTACTTTCTGTTCATAAGCTAGCTAGAGATAGTAAGATGTTTATTGGTTTTGATGATCAAAAATGTTATATCCAGGACTTAAAAACCAAGACAACTCTTTGGACTGGTAGTGAACAAGGTGGTTTATATATTATTGATGATCAATGTGACAGTGTACAAGGTGTGTCTAATAACTGCATGATTAAGTGTTATGTTTCTAGTCAATTGTGGCATAGCAGACTTGGTCATCCCTCTGATCAAGTTCTGAATGTTCTTAAAAGTGACCTTAATCTTGATTCTAAGTTAAACACTTCACCTTGTGATATTTGCCATAAGGCAAAACAAACCAGAGAACCTTTTCCTTTAAGTTCTCATAACTCTACTTGTATTGGTGATCTTGTTCATTTGGATCTTTGGGGACCTTACAAGGTTCAAAGTAAAGAAGGATATAAGTATTTCCTTACTGTGGTTGATGATTTTTCTAGGGCTGTATGGACTTTTTTAATCAAGAATAAAACTGAAGTGTTTCAAAACATACTTACTTTTGTTAACATGATTGAAACTCAATTTGAAAAGAAAGTGAAAATTCTTAGAACAGATAATGGAACTGAATTTGTTAACAATCTTATAAAGGATTTGTGTTCTAAACAAGGTATTATTCATCAAACTTCTATTGCATACAGTCCCCAGCAAAATGGGATTGCAGAAAGGAAACATAGACATCTTTTAAATGTTCTCTTATGTTTCAAGGGGGATTACCTCTGAATATGTGGACTGAATGCATTCTCACTGCTACTTATTTGATTAACAGGACTCCCTCTTCTGTGTTAGGTGGTAAATCTCCTTATGATTTTGTATTTGGTGTTTCTCCTTCTCTCTCTCATTTAAGGTGTTTTGGTTGTTTGTGCTATGCTACCATTCTAAATAATAATGACAAATTTGCAAGTAGGGCTAAAAGGTGTGTTTTTATTGGATATTCTAATGAAAAGAAAGGATATAAACTTCTTAAACTTGATGATAAAACTGTTTTCTATTCTAGAGATGTTAAATTTTATGAAACTGTTTTTCCTTTTAAATTGAAATCTAAAACTGTTTTCTATTCTAGAGATGTTAAATTTTATGAAACTGTTTTTCCTTTTAAATTGAAATCTAAAACTGTTTTCTATTCTAGAGATGTTAAATTTTATGAAACTGTTTTTCCTTTTAAATTGATGATAAAACTGTTTTCTATTCTAGAGATGTTAAATTTTATGAAACTGTTTTTCCTTTTAAATTGAAATCTAAAACTGTTTTAGAAAATCAAGATGATATTAATCATCTTAACTTCTTTGATTCAATGTTTTTTAATGAGCATACACAACAACATGAACACTTAAGTCCCAATGATGATGAGAGGGAACCTAATGTTGTGTGTGAAGGTCATGAACCACACATGTCTGGCAGTATGAGAAGTGATGATCATGTTAATGATCAACCTTCTCAATCTACCACTGTGGATGGTTCTAGTGCAACACACACAAATGATGATAATAATGATTTTTCTGAGGGCAACATGTTTGTTGATGATAATGCTCATAATGAACCTGCTAATATGAAAAGAGTTTCTCATATGCCTAAAAAATTTGGTGATTATGTTGTAGAAGGCAAGGTTAAGTATGGTATTGAAAGGTTTGTTGGTTATTCTCAGTTGTCTTCTGATCATCTTTGTTTTCTTACAAACCTAAATAAAAGTACTGAACCTAGAAACTTTTATGAGGCTTCTAAAGATATAAATTGGGTTCAAGCTATGAATAATGAGATGGAAGCCCTTCATAGGAATAACACTTGGATTATCACTGATCTTCCAAAAGGAAGAACACCAATAGGGTGTAAATGGATTTTTAAATTCAAATATAAATCAACCGGTGAAATTGAAAGATACAAAGCTAGGTTAGTGGCTAAAGGTTATAGTCAAAGAGAAGGTGTGGATTATGATGAAACATTTTCACCTGTTGTGAAAATGGTTACTGTTAGATGCTTAATTAGTATGGCTGTTTCTTATGACTGGCCTTTATTTCAACTTGATATAAACAATGCTTTTCTTTATGGTGATTTAGAAGAAGATGTTTATATGACCTTACCTGAAGGTTATAATGTTACTAATGATAACAACAAGGTTTGTAAATTGGTTAAATCTTTGTATGGTTTGAAACAAGCTCCTAGACAATGGAATGCTAAGTTGTCTAATGCTTTACATGAGTTTGGATTTGTGCAGAGCAAATGTGACTATTCTTTATATACCTTGAATAAACAGAATATCTTTGTTGCTTTACTTGTCTATGTTGATGACATTGTGATTACTGGTAATGATGTGAATGAAATTGAAAAAGTTAAAGCTTTGTTTAGATCTAAATTTCTTATTAAAGATCTTGGTAAATTGAGATACTTCTTAGGTATTGAAGTATTAGAGAATGAGAAGGGTTTATGTTTGTCTCAAAGAAAGTACTGCTTAGAATTGTTGAGTGAGTTTGGTTTACTTGGCTGCAAGCCTGCTAAAACACCAATGGAAATGAATCTGCCTATTTCTAGACCTAGTCAGAATGATAAAGTGTTGACTAATATTGGTGTTTATCAAAAATTGATTGGTAAACTCATTTACTTAACTCTCACCAGGCCTGATATTAGTTATTCTGTACATGCATTGAGTCAATTTACGCATGCTCCAACTGATGAACATCTTAAGCTTACTCTTAGAGTTCTTAGATATTTGAAATCTGCACCTGGTAAAGGGTTGCAGTTTTCTAAAAGTGACAAAATGGACTTGTGTGCATATGTTGATTCAGACTGGGGTAGATGTCTTACTTCCAGAAGATCTGTAACAGGTTTTTGTGTCTATCTTGGCAATTCTTTGATTTCCTGGAAGAGTAAAAAGCAGTTGACTGTAGCTAGGTCCTCAGCAGAAGCTGAATATAGGGATATGGCTTCAGTCACATGTGAAATCCTTTGGATTAAAAACCTTCTCTCTGATCTTAATGTTAAATTCAATTTACCTGTCAATGTATATTGTGATAACAAATCTGCTATCTTAATAGCAGCTAATCCTGTTTTTCATGAAAGAACTAAACATCTAGAAATTGACTTGCATGTGGTCAGAGAAAAGGTTGGTTCAGGTGTGCTTAAAGTTGTGAAAATTGATTCTAAAAACAACACTGCTGACATTTTTACCAAGAGTTTGGGTGGACAACCTTATAAGTTGTTTTGTGACAATCTTGGTCTTACAAATATTGTAACAACCGTCTTAGAAATGTTCTAAATAAGTTCTTTAGAAAGTACTTTCGCCATTTGAACGGCTAGACAGTTCAATTTATTTAGGTTCTTGACGTACTTTAGACCTAAATAATATGCTTATATGAAGGTCAATTTGATCTTAAAATCTTAATTTATTTGACGAGTTCCTGATTAAGTGCGATGAAATACTAAAGGGCAGTACGTAAACGTTCGTGTTCATAAAAGTTCTAGTTCAAGATGTTCGCAAATGGTCCTTGCATTTATTAAGTTCATCATTTGGGAAGACTATAAATAGATGAAGTTTAGAGAGAGAAAACCCTATTCATCATCTCCTTCATCTTTCACTTCTCTCACTAAAAACACACTCTGGCAACCATAAAACACACAAAAATTCATCTTTTGATTTTGGATTGTTAAATCAAAATCGTTTGAACTTTTAGCATCCTTGTGATAATCAAAACATATTTCTGGAATCAAATCTCAGGTAACAACAACGAATTATGAGTTTTTGACCAAATTAAAAGTGTACTTTTTCAAGTTTATGTTCTTGATGATTTGGTCCAGTTCTTGAGCGAAAATCATGTTCAATGTTAATGGGTTTGTGTCTAAATGTGTTTAACAACATTTGTGTGAACAAATTTGGGTCATAACATGCTTTAATCTACAAAACCCATTTTTGAAGATGAAAGTACAACTTGTTCTTGAAGTTATGACTTGTTTATGTTATATTTGATCTTGGAAATCAGTAAAAGTGATATAAAATGATGTTATTGTGCATATAAGTACTAGTGCTATGCTCTAACATGTTTAAAATCGATCTAGACCTTCGTATTATGTTCCTGTTCTTGTTCAGCCCGTTTGGGACTTGGGACGATCCTGGCTGGGACGATCTTGACCCCAAGATCGTCCTAGGCAGCCCCTTTGGTAAGTAGTAATTGTTCGTTCGATCTTGTGTGGTGTTGTGATATTGTTGGTACGTTTAATGGGTAACTGATCCCTTGGATCGGTTTTGCTCAAACACTTGTTCTTGTTCCTGGAAATTGAAACGACTTGAGCCAGTGAAACACTTGAGACGATCCTGAACTCGAAAAGCTAAAACGATCTTGAAGAACTTAAGACGATCTTGTGCTAAGAACTTAAGACGATCTTGTGCTAAGAACTTAAAACGATCTTGTGCTAAGAACTTAAGACGATCTTGTGCTAAGAACTTAAGACGATCTTGTGCTTGAACCAGCTAGGACGATCTTGAAGTGCAACCAGGACGATCTTGACCTCTAGTAAGCTAAAACGATCCTGATCAAACAGTGGGACGATCTTGAAGTCCAAAACCCTAGACGATCTTGTACCCTTTAGAAAACAACATGAACTTGTTCTATAACATACCACACTTGATCATTATCACACGATCAATCACATTCAAGGCTATTCATTGACTATAAAGCTAGTTCCTAAATCGATCTAAAACAACGTACATTGTGCAAACCCTAATTGAAGTACACCAAAGACATGTTCTATCTTAATTACTAAAGTACGAGTACTATGAACAACTAAATTGAGTCCTTAAGGCTAAAGTTCATTATTTAAGACACGTTCAACTCATTAACACGATAAGTACTTATGTGTGAGTTCTAAGACGTACAGTTCGAGTCCAGTTCATATACTTGAAGTTCATTCAAACTCTTTTTGAGTCAAAACGTTCAAAGAGCTTCAAAGGGACCAAATCATCAGTTCATCAAGGACATTTCAGTAATTAATTAGTCATTTGAACTAATATGTGTGCATATCTATGAACAATAACTTGTACTTAGGCATCCATCAAGACGTACTTGGAATCTGATAGATATAACTTATCTACTTCTGTGCTTGTTCTCTGTGCTTATACTACTGTGCTTGTACCAGATCACTGTGAGTTCACTAATCCCCCTTTCGTACATTTTGTTCAAGTTCTTTTATCGGGGACTGAAAAGCATGAAAACTACTTTGTACTTGTACATATGTTCTTGAACTACTTTACGTACTATATTATAATCTTGAACTATTCCACGTACTATTTTATGATCTTACGAGGTACTTATGATATGATTCCTAATTATTTAAAAGAGTATTTAAGTCTTGAATGGGCAGGATCTTGAATACATTTATACTGTTTAAGGGAGTATTTAAGTCTTGAATGGGCAGGATCTTAAATACCTCCCTACTACTATATTGATCATTAACATGCTCTAGTTCGTACTTGTACTTGTTCAGTTCTTATTCACTGCTATCAATTCATATCCCACAGTTCAGGGATTGAACCGTAGATAATTATGGACAGCGCTGTTTAGGGTAGGCCCACCCTCATTCTCCGCAGTTCTGGAGGGTGCATATTATCTGTTCTTGTTCTGCTTTAGATCTTCGTGAAGTACTTGATTATTATGTACTTAAGTTCATTACAGTTCAGTTCTGGCCAATCGGGTTAGCAGTGACAACTCATTTAAAGTTCATTATATGTTCTTGTACTGTTCTTACGGTCATAAAGCACTTTTGTTAAACGTACAGATCTTATGACTGGTTCTTACTCTACATATTATTATATGTATACGTACTAGTACTTTATGTGAATCTCACCAACTACTTTGTAGTTGACCTTTGAACTTACATGCTTTTCAGGCTAGGCTAGTAGATCTCTTAGCATAGGAGTCTTCCTCTTTAAAGCTCATCCTTTTTGGCGATTGATTCGTACGTTCAAGACCGGAAGCTGTGAAGATCTCCCTTTGCTTATTCAGTTCAGACTCCAGTACTTCAAGACAATTGTTCTGTCTTTTGTTTATTAATTATTCTGGGTATATCCCAAATGCTGTAATAACTTTTATACTTCTTTTCTTTTATGCTATTGGCTGTGTTGGAACTTGTACTGTGTGCTTTTGTGCTTGTCTGTACATCCCGTATTTTCCGCTTTAGCGGGGTGTTACAAATATTTTCCAAGTTAAGCTTGAAGGGGGATGTTAAAATTACAAGCTTAATTGGACATAAAGGTTATAATTAATCTATTACTTACACACTTGTAAGTAAAATACAGGTTTTGGAGATATTTGGAAGTTTAAGAACTACAAGGACTAAAGGAAGCAGTATTGAAGTTGGAAGGCTGCTTATGAAGACTGGATGGAAGTTCAAGGTTATTTTTGAAGACGGTGCTTTGTGAAGGGGCTAATGTGAAATATTGGTCTTTGGGTATAAATACCATGTTATAACCCGTTTTAAGGTTAACAACCCAAAATATTTTTTCCTTCAGTTTTTGTTGATAGTATTCTCTCTGTATCTATATATCGATATATAATCGATTCATATATTTTTGTTCATTGATTGAGTGATATCATCTGGATATCACATATATTTGTAATAAAACTCATAATAATAATCTAAGCAGTCACAGCCGACTGCCCTATTTTCTGGGTGATTCTTATTGTTCTGAATTCGATTACAAAATTGTTCATATGTACATACACGTATGATTAATTTGAACGGGAAATAATATGCTTTTTTTTGAGAAAAATGAATTAGATACTCTTTTAGCAAGCAAGAAAATAAATTGTTTAATTAATTATTTTTTTTTGACAATAATAATAATCTATTTCAAAATGGTTAGTGACAAAAGGTAAAGGTTGTGTTAATTAGTACCAGAGAAGTCCGTGCAATGCGACGGCGACGATTGCAGCAGCGGCGGTGTGATGGTGACGCAAATGGTGGTGGTGGTAGCGGCTGCGACGAGTAGTGTACATAATTTGATGTAATTTGATGTAAAGAGGGAAGTATAAGTATTTTAGGATTAGAGATATGGACATGATATGTATTTCTCATAAGGTAGTGGAGATCGGACATTATTGGTATTTTAATCTTGAGAATGTGTAACTTTTAAGAATGACTTTAAATTGTTGCTAAGGGAAATAATAAATCTTAAGACGCGTTTGGTTCACATAATGTTTTTAGAAGGAATGAAATTTATCAAAAGGAATTGGAATTTGAAGGAATGTAATTTGACGGAATATTTTTGAGTTTTTGAAAATTCAATATCTTCCCCATCCCCAAGGAATGAAGATTCCCTCAAATGATGGAATGTTTACATTCTTACGGAATGAGATTCATTCATCTTTGAACAACCAAACACATTAAGAAATGAAATTGAATTCCAATTTAATAAAATCCTTTAAACCAAACACGACCTTAAAAATGTTTTTTACATCAAAACTAGTGACTTGCTCAAAAGTGGAAGTAGCTACGTATGCAAGCTTTGCTTTGTTTATATACGGATAAAAGCCTACCTATTTCCAATATAATATTATAACTGCATAATATTTTGTTATTTTAACTTTTCCTAGAATATGAAATGGAAGTAGTAAATGTAAAACAAATAAACAATAATAACAGTAACAATAATATAAGTGCTCCCTGTGACAAAACAATCTACAAAGTATTAACTAATATGTCCATGGAAAAAGGACCACTTGCAATGAATACAGTTTTTTTATTCAAAGCTTAAAAAAAACCCAAAATATACATGTTAACTTCTCTCTTAAGTTTCATACATAAAATATTCATGCATCACTTTTTAGGTATTAACTAGCTTATAACCCGCGTAACACGCGAGATTTGTATATTTTTTTGTATTAATAAATTTTTGATATCTGAAAACTATTAACATTTGAATAGATATTTACATATTTTTGAACCGTAATTATAATACCATATTCATTGTCAAAGAAAAATATTAACAAATCATAAAACTAAAATATATACATGAAATATTAAAGAGATTTTTATTAACACTAAGTTGTAACTATACCTCTACTCTTATCAAGGGTACCAGATGTGTTATTTTAATGAGCTAAGTGCGCCAGAATGCAGATAACTAATCATGAAAAGTTATTGTGTGCACGAATTCTAGGTCAGCTTTATTGTATTCATGAAACATGAAATTATGTTTATTGTGAACATAAAAAGGGATTATGGCTATGTGGGACCGGTTATATATATATAACCTTTGTTTTATTATATATATATATATATATTATTTTTTATTATATATATATATATATATATATATTATTTTTATTGTGTGCATAAACTAATCCCAAAAAGTTGTAACATCCCAATCTTTTTATTTAACGGTTGACTAGAGTCGTTAAGTCAACATCACATGCCGTTAAGTCGTTGATAGATTTTATGTTTATATGTAGTTAATGAGTTGTGCGTGTGGGACTTGAATGTCTTATTGATTGATGTAGTAACGCGGTTGAGATGTAGTTAAATGCCCTTTTGAGGTGTTCAAAGTGTTTAATGAGTTGTATATAGTCCATAGAGGTGTTTTGGGCTAGTTATGAGATTATTGGGAGTCTAGGGATCAATTTTGACATGTGGTAAAAGTCAAAAACGGAATTAGGGTGTTTGAGAAAGTCATTAGTTCATTATTTGTAGCCATAATACCTTTCCTCTCAAGCCCTAGCCATCCTTTGATCCCCTATCAAGATTCGAAGCCGAAAATCCACTAAACGTGTGATTATGGAGTGATTGATCAAGTATTATGCATTCCCATTGTGATCTTCATGAAGTAAAGGTATATTGATTTTAATTTTATATCTTTTTGATCATTTGAATCATTAGAAATCAGATCAAGACCATTGGAGGGTCAATTGATGTCGAAAT
>CM067167.1:174747395-174854895 GCA_034093135.1 Erigeron breviscapus
GGTATGAGGGTCCACAGCAATTGAAAGAATGTTTGTCTTATTACGCATTGGCCAATGGTTATTCACTGTGGTATGAGAGGGCTTCCACAACTCACATCATTGCAAGATGTGGAGTTAGGCCACCAAGGATAAAAGATCCCAGTCTTGGCAAACAGAGAAAGAACAGAAGATATCAGCCCCTTGTACAAAAATGCAATTGGAGGTTGTCTGCTTCATGGATGACTTCAGAAAGATCTTTCCAAGTGAAGAAGCTGGTTGATTCCCATACATGTGCAAGGAATTTCAAGTATGGCAGTTTGATTAACTACAAATGGATAGGTAGACACTTTGCAGACAGAATTAGACAACAACCTGATATCAAATGCTCTCTACTTCAAGAACTGGTAATGAAAAAATATAAATGTTTTGTAACACAACAGCAAGTAAAAAGAGCTAGAGCATGGGCATTGAATGAGTATGAGAAGTCATTGGAGGAGCACTATGCAATGCTAAGGCCTTATGGAGATGCACTGTTAAGGACAAATCCAGGGTCAACTGTGCAATTAGGTACTACCACAAATCCAGATAGGAAGACTTACTTTGATAGGTTCTATGTGTGCCTGTTTGGTCTCAAGGAAGGGTTCAAGAAGGGATGTAGGAGAATAGTTGCCTTAAATGGATGTTTTCTGAAGTCATCATGTGGAGGTGAGTTATTGACTGCAGTAGGGAGAGATGGAAATAACCAGATATTTCCTATTGCATGGGCAATTGTCAATGTGGAAAACAAGCACAATTGGACATGGTTTCTTACACTACTGAGCAATGACCTAGCTGCCCCCAAAGGATTTGAACTCACACTGATGTCAGATGGACATAAGGTATGCAATTACTTACCTTTATACTACTTACAAGTTTATTAATGAATGCTTATATGATGTATATATGTACAGGGACTGATTGAAGCTGTGAAAGATGTGATGCCAAGAGCTGAGCACAGGCAGTGTGCAAGGCATATATACGAAAACTTCAGGAAACTATACAGTGGGGTTGAATTCAGGAATTTGTTTTGGAGAGCTGCTAAAAGTAGTTACCCAACACAATTTGACTCTGTGATGAAAGACATTAAAGCTGCTAACCCAAATGCCTTCAAGTACTTGATGGAAAGGAACCCAAAGTCATGGAGCAGGGCATTTTTCAAGACTAATGTATGCTGTGAATCTGTTGAGAATGGCTTCAGTGAATGCTGGAACTCTGTGCTGACTAAGGTAAGAACCAAACCAATTATTACTCTGTTAGAAGCATTGAGAGTCATTGTGATGATTAGGTTAGAAACAATTAGAGACAAATGGTCACTTTGGCAACATGATATTTGTCCTGCTATAAGAAAAAAGTTAGAAATAATCAATAGTGGAAGGGCAGATTGGTTAGTGATACATGCTGGTGGGAACAAATTTGAGACTAGGAACTATAGATATGCATATGGTGTGGATATAGACATGGGTACTTGTGATTGTAGAATGTGGCAGTTGAGTGGTATACCTTGTGTTCATGCAATGCAAGCAATGTATAAGATGAACAGGAATCCAGAGGATTTCTTAGCCATTTGGTTCAGGAAGTCTCACTTTATGTATGCATATGAGCACTACTTGAATCCAGTTGGGGGAATGGACACATGGTTATCATTTCCAGGTTCAGTTGTGCCATTGCCACCCAGGCCAAGAACTATGCCTGGAAGGCCCAAAAAGAAAAGGATGAGGGCAGCACATGAACCTAGAGTGTATGGTTCCAGGGTTACAAAACATGGGGTAGAGATGAGTTGTTCCAACTGTCTGCAGAAGGGCCACAATGCTAGAGGTTGTAAGAATGAAAAAATTGAAAAACCAGTGGTTACAAAGACCAAAGGGAGGCCACCAAAGCAGAAAGCTAGTGAAACCATGAGTTGTGGCAATGCTGATCCAAGTCAGAGACCAAGTGCACAAGTAATGAGTGAGGACAACCAAATACCTAGCCAGGGACCACAACCTCAGGGTACTACTTTCACTGCTGTTCCACAAAATGCAAGTCAAACTTCTAGTGTAAAAAAGAGACTGTTTGAAGATAGTTAAAATCCACCAAATCAACAAAGTCAATCAAACAGTAATGGTAAGGCACCAGTTCAGTCAACTCAAGAGACACAAGAACCTGTTCAGACCAAAGCAAGTATGTCTTCACCACCACTGAGTCCAGGCAGAAGAGTGGGAGTTACAAAAGGAGGATACAGGTTTCCTCTTCCTGTGGCAGAAAATACAGGTATGCAAAACTAATATTGCTTCAATTTGACTATGTATTTGCTATGTGATATGCATGTTCAAAGTTTAATATATACCTTTTTGATAGATTGTGTTGAGAAACTACCTCCTAGAGTTCCAAAAACTAGGAGGGGTGGTGGAACCTTAGGGTTAGGAAGGGGTGGACCAAGAGTTGCATTTGGAAGGACAATGCCATGTTTAAGTAGTGGGGTGGGTACATCTGAGAAAGTCACTTTTTCTACAATAAGGAGAAAAATGCAACCAAGGAAGCAAGTTTCTGCACCAACCATGATGGCTGAACCACAAGTGGGGACACATGAGTCAGTGAATGAAGGCACAAGTAAAAAAGCAACACCCAAGAAGCAACAACCACCTTTGAAGAGAAGGATTCCAAGCCAGAGAATATTGGAGAAGAAACTGTGCAGGAAGAAGAATGATGATCGCCCTGGACTCACAGAAGATGATGCTATTAGTATATCGTAATTTGGTTCTAAATTATGTAACTTTTCACTGTAATATTTAGGTGTAGATGGATGGTTTGGCCAGTTTGTTACCATTTTGTGTAACTTCTCTTTTGTGTATCTTGTAACAAACTGCCTTGTACTTCTGCATATGTGCAGGTAACAAAAACACTTAATTGTTGGGTTTTATGTACCTAACATGTGACAACACTAATCTTTTGTATGTCATGGTTTGATGAAGCCATGATATGTAATGCAGTTGCAGTTATTTGATAATTTGCATGTGTTTGCCTTTATTTATGTATATTTTCCCTTTCTTTGCTTAAACTACTGCCATTATATTAGCATTCAAAATGCCAGATTTTATGCATATATTCATAACACATTCGTCCATGAGTAAAGTAGGTCAATCAAACACATTCTTCAAACTTATAAGTCAATCAAACACAAACATGACCAAAACAGATACCTTCCATTTTATAACCAGAACCCATTACAACGCAAAAGTAGATAAAAACCATACATTACTTTGATAATTTGACATGATCATTATTCTTAGTTCATCAAAACAAAAGCTATTACAACGAAAAACATGGCCAGAAATCCGGTACAAACATACACAAATCTTTCAAAGAAACCAAACGTTGATTTCACTGAAGACACCTCCTCCTCTTCCATCATAACAACTTCCACCTTCATACGATTCTGTGAGTGAAGATCAAACAATAAATCTTTGTAGTACTCACTAGGAAGCTCATCGTCAATGAATCTGAAGGTGGTACAGTAGCGGGTTTTAACCTGAAATAAACAACATGATGACAATATACGAAACCAACCTTTATATGATGAAACCGGGCAAAAAATCGAACTCTTACATTATGGCATCGAACAAAACGCCTCCCCGGGTTTCTGTTGGTCCAAGATGTCATGAGTTTCATCTTTTGTCCACAATGACAAAGTATATATCTATCTCCTCGATTTGTAGCAGGCGATGATGATGAAGAAGATGCCATGGTGGTGATGGGTGAAGCTTCAGAGCGGGAGAAAGAGGGAGAAAGAAAGAAGGGCGGGAAAAAAAGGGGAGGGAAAAAAGTTGTGGGGAAAAAGGGGGGAAACGACCTTTTATAGCCAACGTGTCATCAAAACCGGGCCCACATCAAACACTAGCCGGTTTCGGTATACAATAGAAAATTTGCAGGGTTCATGTATACAATAAACCTTTTGTAAGTTCATGTATACAATAAACCTTTTGTAAGTTCATGTATACAATAAACCTTTTGTAAGTTCATGTATACAATAAACCTTTTGTAAGTTCATGTATACAATAAACCTTTTGTAAGTTCATGTATACAATAAACCTTTTGTAAGTTCATGTATACAATAAACCTTTTGTAAGTTCATGTATACAATAAACCTTTTGTAAGTTCATGTATACAATAAACCTTTTGTAAGTTCATGTATACAATAAACCTTTTGTAAGTTCATGTATACAATAAACCTTTTGTAAGTTCATGTATACAATAAACCTTTTGTAAGTTCATGTATACAATAAACCTTTTGTAAGTTCATGTATACAATAAACCTTTTGTAAGTTCATGTATACAATAAACCTTTTGTAAGTTCATGTATACAATAAACCTTTTGTAAGTTCATGTATACAATAAACCTTTTGTAAGTTCATGTATACAATAAACCTTTTGTAAGTTCATGTATACAATAAACCTTTTGTAAGTTCATGTATACAATAAACCTTTTGTAAGTTCATGTATACAATAAACCTTTTGTAAGTTCATGTATACAATAAACCTTTTGTAAGTTCATGTATACAATAAACCTTTTGTAAGTTCATGTATACAATAAACCTTTTGTAAGTTCATGTATACAATAAACCTTTTGTAAGTTCATGTATACAATAAACCTTTTGTAAGTTCATGTATACAATAAACCTTTTGTAAGTTCATGTATACAATAAACCTTTTGTAAGTTCATGTATACAATAAACCTTTTGTAAGTTCATGTACTCTATAACCATTTTGTAAGTTCATGTATACAATAAACCTTTTGTAAGTTCATGTATACAATAACTTTTCGGCCTTAGTTGATTACATTTCGGTGCACTTAACCCTATAAATAATACATATTACACATATCATTTCTTTGTCTAAAATAAACAGTTGTCGTCATTTATGTTAGTTTTATGCCTATAACAAACACTATTCAAGTTCAAACTTGTGTTATTTCGTCGTCTAACATTCGTTCCAACAAATTTTTTGATAAAAGACTATTTTCAGAACGTGAAACCCGCTCTATTTGTTTGATGTTAGGTGCATAGTTCGATCTTGTGAATTTTATTGTCTAGACTAGATCATTAAGTTACAAGTTATACTTTTAAGGGTTTGTTAATGACAGCCCTAAGGGCTTTCAGTTAAAACTAATTGGGTGCATTAAAATTAGTACCTTGCTGTTAGAAAATTCAGGGGGCGGTTTTTAATATATAATGTACAAGTTTTTAAGCATGTAATAAGTTGTTAGTGACAGCCATAAGGGTTGTCATTATCATTTTCCTACTTTTAATACTCTTTTCGTCTAACCATAAGTGTTATATGTTTTGAAATTTTAGAAGTTTTTTTTCTTAAAGTTTGACCTTAAATATTTTTGTTTGTGTTATATAATACTTGATGAAAGTTATATGAATTGATTGGATTTAGATGCGTTAAAATTTGTATAACTTTCATAAAAAATTATACAATCTAAAAAATATGTATTTAAGATCAAAGTTGAAAAACAAAGACTTTAAAATTTTAAAAGAATACACTTCTAATGGAACGGAAAAAGTATTACATATGTTCATATGTGAATGGTTATCACATAAACCTTATCATTCATATATATATATATATATTGCTAAAGGGATAACCAGTTGATTATAGTCTTATAGATAAATTAATACCGACATCATGTGATCACATGAGCCCACAGATAAATGTAAGGTCACAGGTTCAAACTTGCAAAGACAAGTTAAAAAATATATATCTTGTTCCATGTGTAACACCATACATGATTTGTATATAGTGTATGTTTTGAGTACCAAAATGGTATAAAAAATCAGGAGTTCCATCCAATTACTTTTTTATTTATATTTAAAGGGGTATAAGTAAGTAGTATTGATCATTCGCCCATGGTTTTGCATCTTTTTGCGTGCACAAAAACAAACACGTACTCTCCTCTACCCAAATAATGTTTTTGTATTATTTGGTGGTTAGTTAAGGATTCAACTTGTGCACCCTCTACTCATATCGATATGCATATAATCATCCCATGTATTACACCACCATCGTCATCACCATCTTAAATTCAATCCTCAAAGTGTATTTTTATCAACTTGCATTATTCTTTGGCTACAAATAATAATAATAATAATCATTCACCCATCATCATGTCAAATTCAGCCTAATAGCACTGCTTTTATGGCTCAAGCAATGCATACGGATACTCCCAACCGTGAAACATTCCACAAATTCTTCGAATGTTGGATCTCCGAACAGAATTCGTACCTTGAGGAACTTGTTTCTGCATCTGATAACCACAATAACGACGAGGAGGCTGTCTTGGTTCCTTTGATAGAAACAGTTATACGTCATTATGAACATTACTATCAAGCCAAATCTAATTGGGAGAAAAGAGACGCTCTTTCCATGTATAAACCCACTTGGAGGAGCAAACTCGAGGATGCGTTTCTTTGGATTGGAGGGTGGAGACCAACCTTAGCCATTCATCTATTATACTCCAAATCAGGTACGTACTAAAATCGAATCTGTAGCTATTTTACCTGACTGCATCTCACTTCCTTATACTTCGCTTGTGCTAGTATTAAGTACAATTGTTGTTGTGGTGTAGCCACTAGCCCATTAGTCATTCCAACCATCTACTCTACAAATCTTAAAACAACTTAAAAAAATTTATGCTCTTCTATCTTTCAAACACCGTACACTTAATTTTATTCAATATGTTTAATAATGTTTGAGTACAAGATTAGTGAGGCAAAATGATTTAAAAAATGTTAATTAAGAAATTAGTGTTTTCAAGGAGTGGACACTCTTATGTATCTAATGACTTCTTTCAACAAAATCTGGAGTAATAATTTTCTATACATTTCTCCATTTTTTTTTAGACTTTGCTAAAAAATGCCCAAAGGACTTTCGTTAAGTTGCATTAAATAGTTGTACATTACCATAAAATTCGGAGGTAGGCTTTTGATATTGAAAGATACAATCTTTTTATGATGAAGTCCTGAGGGCTTCGTCTAACAGTTTCCTTTTCTTTATCCAAAAATCTCCGAATTTCTAAAAGAAGATTTCAGAGAGTGATCCCGTATAGATATCCGGGGATAAAATTATATGCTTAAACCAAATATTTTTGTATCTCATCCGGGTCAACAACCGGGTGAGATGGCCGGGTGAGAAGAAAACTTGACCGGGTCAGCTACAACCGGGCGAGATACAAATAAAAGAACAAAAGAAAGAGATCTCCGGGTCGGCCAAAAGAGATCTCAAGATCGGCCGGCTATAAGACAAATATATATGGAGATCGATCAAGGAATACACATACCAAGAATCCGGGTCTACAACCGGGTGAGATGGACACATAGCCGGGTCAATAACCGGGTGAGATATGGATCGGGGAGCAAATAAAGAATCCCTTAGCCAAGCACTACAATCGGGTAGGAGTGTAGGACTAGCAGTGGATCTCGGGTCGGCCAAAAATCTCCGGGTCGGCCAAAACCTCGGGTCAACAACCGGGCGAGATTAAAACATATCCGGGTCAACAACCGGGTGAGATCAGATCAAAACATATCCTGGTCTACCCACAAACGTGTATATGAACTGGGCCTACAACTATACATGCGTCCATGCTTAATAAATAGCCTACATCATATAATATATACGAGTATGTGTAGAGTGGTCGTAACCCACCTCTTCTCTTATTATTGGTTCTGTTATTTGAAAGAACAAAAGTGTAAACATAATATCATGTACGTTGTCATAAGGTTGGGAGGCTGAAGTTAAGGCATGGACTATCATGTCATGGATATGGGCTCATCCCAGTATATATGCCAAAACCCAATCTCCATGTTCACATAATATTTGTAATATGGGTATAACATAACATAATGCTACTACTGTAGACATTTTTGTATATTACTACAAAAGGGAAACTAACTGTATACGAATCTCAGAAAGAAGTTTGTAAGTCTCCTTAGGGAGAGGCCTTATAAATATTCTATCAAGAATTTGTCAGGAGACACAATAATTCAATGCAGATCACATTCATATACACTCAATCAATCACACTTATCTCACAACCATTGGCACCTTAGATTCGCTAAGAACTTGATAGGTTTGCACTGAATTCTCAGGAGTTGCAGTGGTTGTGGCCTTTCAATCTTCATCGCAGGGCCGGCCCAAAGGTGGCTCAAGTGGTGCTAATAAGCCAGGCCCACCTTTTTGGGAGGCCCACATTTTTTTATAAAAGCCCATATAAATCACACTTTTTAGTACGAAATAGGTGTTTATATGGATACGTGGGACGGTTGTAGACCAGTGAAAAAAAATAAATGCCCATAAACTTTAAGCCTGGCATATATTCTGATTCTTTAGTTCTGTGTTTCCAAATATCTAGAATTGGTCATATATAAAATATTACGAGAGAAAGTACCCGCGCATTGCGGCGGTGAGATGGTGGGGGTGATACGTCATAGGAGGTGATAAGTCATAGAATGTGATAGCCAAATGCCTTAGCTGTACGGGCTCCGCCCTCGGATTTAAAAATTCGTCGAAAGTATATCGAATGACATCTCTAATGAAAGAGCATGAAATTTTAAGAACACCCATATAATTTTTATAATTTATCGATGTACGGTTTTTGAGATAAAAGATTTTGAATGAATTAGAGGAATAAAATAGTTTATGGATGAGAGAAAAAAATGAGTGGTTGCGATTTGAAGAGAGAGAAGAAAATGAGTGGTTGAGATTTAAGGGTATTATAGGTATATTAGGTAAAGATGTTTAAATTAGTAAATAAAAAAGAGGGGTAATTTAGGTAGTTCAAAGTTGTAATTTGAGATTTAGAAAAAGGACTCCTCTATTATATAGGAGTAAAGAAAATCAATTAAAACATCTTTAGTCTTTGACAAACTGGAGCCGCCGTACGCATCCTGTCTTGTCTCATCTTTTTATTTAATAGGTATTTTTCATTCCTAATTATTTATTATCTATTATTTAATTGTTTATTTATTTAAAAGAACATATAATTTAGTTAGATTTTACATTTTTACTGTTAATATTTGTAGAGCTTATTGTTATTTTTATACATTTTATCTATATTTTAATAAATATTATGAATGTTAATTTTTAATTTTGTAGGTATGCCTAAAAATTATTTATCTGGTAGTCAAAAACGAAAAAAAGAGAAAAATTGAACAAGATTTATCAAGTCTCAAACATGGGCTTTAGATAAATTTATCCAAATTGAAGTTGTTGAAATCATATTTTCATACTTTGTTTTTATTGTCGAAAACTTTTATCGTCGTAATACTATGCTATTATATTTTAACACTGACTCGCTATATAAGAGGCCCACTTTTTATTTTCGAGCCAGACCCCAGATCTTTTTTACAATCTCGAAGACGGCAATGCTTCATCGTCACTGAGCCTGTCATTTTAGGTTCAAACAGAGAGCTACTCGATGGATAGGTTCACCAAATCCAAATTAGATTGGATGGTTTTTCTTGGGTGGTTTTTCGGGTAACGATGAAAAGTTTGACTAAATGAGATAGGTACTTTGCATATCTAAAATTTAGGTAATCAGGTCCAACAATCGTTGGACAATTTTCTGAGACAACATAGATATTCTCCTATTGAAACATTTATAGAGTATGATTGTATCTTAAAAACATTGTTTTCTATCTATTCAATATAAGGCCTGACCATTCTATATATATATATAGTCCATTTTAACTAAACTTTTATGTATATCTCTTATCTAATAAGGTATTCAACTAGAAGCTAAAATTGGAGATCTCGTCCGTGGATTAACAACTGGAGATCTAGGTGATTTGGATGCAAGTCAAATGAAGCATATCGATGAGTTACAAAGAAAAACAATACATAAAGAACGAAAATTAAGTGAAAAATATGCGAAACTACAGGAATCAGCAGCTGACAGATCAATGGTCGAGCTTTCAAACTTGGTATCTGAAATGATTAGGAGTGAGAATGGGAACCATGACGAACAAAATGAAACCGAGGAAAAAGTGCAAGGGACGTTGGGCTCAAAAGAGGATGATATGGAAGAATTATTACATATGGCGGATGATTTAAGACTAGAGACGTTGAAGGCTGTGATTGACATACTAAAACCGATACAGGCAGTGTATTTTTTGATCGCGGCTGCAGAGCTGCATCTACGGCTACACGAGTGGGGGAAGAAAAGGGAAGCCAATGCAACAGAAAATGTTAGCACGACTAGTAACATGGACAACGGTGTGCACGTATTCAGGTGACTTCAGAATTCATCATACACTATCCCAGCTGGTATTATTTCTTAGGGTATACTTATTTAAGTTCAGTTTCTTCATTAAGTTTGGATAATTAGCATATGTAATGGATGTCACCAAAATTAAGGGTCAATTAGTACTAATGACAGGAAAAATTCGTTACCCAGCAAATCTACTTGTATGTAATAAGTAGCACATTCAAACTTCAAAAAAAAAAAGTTCTAAAATTCAATTGTTGTCATTCCCATTCTTGATTCTTATACCCACATTCAAAACACACCCTTATTCTTGATCTTGATCAGAGTTGCGATGACAACTTATTTGTTGACCATCTCGTAAACTGTTAGGTCAAGATCATTTTGATTCTACTAAAAAAAATGATAAGAGTTCGATGGGGAGATATGCAACTATAATTTGTGGAATATTAAAAGGAAAAGAAAGGAGAAACATTAAAACCATTTTTATTTTTTTTTGATTAAAATTCATTGAATTATGACCTCCTCACTACTCTCCTCTTATTTTCATTTCGCTTCCGTATAAATTAAGCATATATCAAAAGAGCTGAACTAGTATGTACATTTGACTTGAGCGTCGTTCCTTGTCTTTTGAATTGTATATTTATCTTCTACAGATGGCCACTGTCGAGTGCCTGATTTTCGACATGTTAATGAAGGGAACGAATATGTTCATCTTAATTTTTCTCACTTCCTAATATTATTCTCGAGTAGTTATTTGTGTTATTCTCTTAGCTACGAAGTGCGATATGAGATGTCAATGCAAAACCAGGATGCCTAGCTTCTTGTATCTTGCCACTTTCTTTTGCCAATTTATGAATAAATTTAAAAACATTTGAGAAGCTAATAACAAAAGGTTGAAAACCAAGTTTCATGATATTGTTTGTAACTCATAAATGAGAAACAGGAAGATCAAATAAGTCATGTATATAAGCTGGATGGGGCAAATCAAGTATGCATTGGAGATTAGTGTAGAAGGATGACCAAAAACCTTATCATCACAAAGCTTTCAGTGATGCACAAAAGGTTAGGAATTGTGAGAGGTGACAAAATTCATTTTTTCTTCGAACACTCCTATGGAAACTTATTCAAGACAAATATGAATACAGATCATCCAGAAATTACATTGATGAAAACTGTTTTCAGAACTTACATTGTACATGGCCCTAGAATGTAGGGTTGCAAATGAGCCAGACTGCTCGTGAGCTACTCAAGATCGACTAGTTAAAAACTTGAAACAAGTCAAGCTCGGGCCTCTAAACTACTCACAGGCCAAGCTTCGCTCATCTACACCTATGTTGCACAAGATTGCGGGGTATCATCATCATCGACTAATATAACCCACGTCACACTCAACATATCTATACGCATAGCTTTAAAATTAGTATCAAGTTGGGAGATTGTATATTAAATTCTTCATAGGTGATGGGTATTGGAATGTATTTTATTCGCTTTGAGAAGCCCGAGACCTATTTGTGTGATGCAACTTAATGGCACCCATGTGCTTTTTTCGCCAACTTGTTTTTCACTCTCAAATCAGTTGCTGGTACGTTAAGTTAGGTACAAGTACTGGTTACTCATGTTACTAACATTTGGTTTTAAAATGTGGTTGTTGCTATTGTTAGCATAATAATGCTTTTATTTTGTTGTATTAAATGTCAACAGTCGTTACATTTAAGATGGCATCACAACTTCAGGTTGGAACAAACTCCTCTTTTTATTAGGGAGTATATTACTTTAGTTACTTGCAACTGATTATTAGACCCAATAATAGTTCAAATATTTATTTATAACTTTTTGACAGTAGCTGTATCTTTTAAACCTCCCCATTGGTTTCATATACGACTATACAAGTATGTGTGCGCTACAAAAAAAAACCCATCATTTTCTTGGTTGTAAAATAGTTTTAATGTCCATCACCCACTATTCACGTAATGTACTGCAGCTTGACAAAAGTTATTTCGTTTTTATTTTATTTATCTTCATTCTAGTCACAAGACTTTATTCATATCATGCACTACAAAAAGCCCACAGTGATGGTAGTTGTGGCGGTGGGGGTGGTGATGAGTGTTGTTGGAACTAGTGATGGAAAGATAAATCCACAATTTAACTTGGTCTCATAACTTAAAGAGTACATGCAACTGACCTACGAGTATTAAAAGACAACTCTCGGAGAAAAACTCTTCATAGCTCATCTTTGCCTGATTCAGTGGTGGTAGTTGTCGTTGTGGTTTTTGGAGAGGCCTCGTCCTCTCGGTTCTTTTGAATGAACTCGATTATATCCTCCTTTGTCCTGTTACCTTCATATGGAACCACTTTACCACTTGAAGATTTGAAGTATAAAGTCGGGTAACCTTGAACTTCAAATGTGTCGCTTGGAATGTCATTGTTAGATCCATCCTGATACAATACAATGCAGAAGTATTAACACATGACAAGCAAAAAGAATTTCTTTTCAATCAAAAGGAAAAATTGAATACAACAATCATTCTGCATCATAGGAGTTAAATTGACATTATATACCTAGATACACGGGGTTATAAATTAACTTCAGTATTAACATTATGTGTGTGTTGATTTCAACGCACTGAAATCCAATGGTCAGTTAGGCACTTAGGCTGTATATTATTGATATGGTTCAAAAGACCAAAAAAGAATTTTAAAATACAAGGACGGGGTTCAAACATGTTGGAACTCGTCTAAAGAGTATCCAAATGCTCCTGACCTCCTAAATCCCTTTAGATTTATTTTCCAAAATTTAAATATATTATTACTGTTTCAATAATATAGTTTTTGTAATCATATGTAATACATTCACTTTATTATAACAAAAAAGTATTTTAGGCGTACAAAAATTGTTGGGTGGTTTTATGCGACCTGTTTCGACCAATGCTTAGAAATTGCAGGTTACCCACCAGCCCGACCCACCCATTTTGCCGCCTTTAGTACGAGAAAATAACACAATTGGTGACTTACGAATTTTGCTATCATAACATTGGCATCATTTTCAAACGAGACGGCAACTTCATCCAATATTGGAGCCAATTTCTTGCAATGCCCACACCATGGTGCATAGATCTCTAGTAAAACTATTAAACAAAAGGCACAAAGTACAAACCATAAGCTTAGAAAAGTGGAGGGCTCGTACCCTGGAGCAAGTAGTCTTATTTCTCTAGAAACAGTTTGGAAGAACATAAGAATATAGATAATATCTTACTGTTCTTGTTGGAGTCCAAAACCATATTTCTAAGGCTATTGGCGACCACCACCTTCACAGGCTCATCATTGGTTTCAGGAATAGGTTCTGACTTTATAAATGGCTTCACTTTTCCATCCTACAACAATGAAGTAAATATCAATACAAAAAGAGATGAGAATGGCAGGGCAGGGCAGGGCAGGGATAAATGGCAGGGCAGGGCAATCATTTAAAATGTTTGGAAAAACTTCATGTTTTCATGTCTTTTGGCATCATAAATGGCAGGGCAGGGATATGATGTCACCCGACTTTCTGTAACTTATGTAGTTACCATTTGTAAGCCTGGCCAAGCTGAATAAGTATTTGTTTCTCTGGAGGTGGTATTTTCAAGTTTCAACGCATTCGTAGAAAAACAAATTTGGGTATTGTTCAAACGGGTAAAATACGAAGGAAAAAAAAAACATAACAGGTCAACTGGATCAAACCTTGCCGATAGTGTATTTATAATACTTGTGATGTCCTCAATCATTTTATTTAAAATATATAGATTATCATTTAATAATACTCCATATAGCTTTTTGAAATAAGTGTTTCCGGGTCAACCCCACCATTTTGATCGGCACACGCTTTTTTTGACCCAATACCCACCCCGCCTGACACGCCCAAAGCTTTCACTTTCAGTTCTTTCAAAAAAGATCACTTGAGAAAAAATGAGAATAGCTTAAGCATTATAAATGGCCAAAAAAAAAATGCAGCAAGTCTTCAAATATAAAAACTTGCAGGGTAAACAAACCTTACAGCTTAAACATGATGATATCTGTATCATGGGAGAAAGGATAGAAGTTCAAACTTACCATATAGTCCTTCAACCAAGGAGCAAGTTGATCAGCTTCAACATTTGAGTTGATAAACTTCAGACCATTAGTGTTTTGTACAATAAAAACAGGTGACTGGTCTTCGGTAAGCCCAAAATACTGCATATCCAGGTTGACAAGTAGGTCAGGATGGGACTCAAATTCTGGAAAAGAAAAAAAAAAAAGAAGATGAAAGATAATTACCTGCAATGCAGCTTGGCTAGCCTTAACATCACCCAAGAGGAAATTCAACCCCTTTCCTTTGTATTCACCAGCAACATCCGAGTATTTTGACTTATAAGAGTCAACATGCTCATGACTGAAATCTAGGAACAGCATAGCCTACACAAAAAACATACAAACTCGGTTGCTGAGTCACAATTATCTTATAAAGGCAATCATCATATATTACAAGACACTGTCAATATATGTTGGCAGTAGAAGATTGGTAGGGATTTTGAATTAGAATGGTGGGCCTATAACAAAAGAGAAGTAAATTGAGACCGACAAACAGTTAGCTTGTGAACCATATGATTAAAATAGATATTCTACTATTTGTAGTTTTGTACAACAATCACACTTGAAGTGTTGGTCTTTACTGCATTTATTCCGTGAGACGAGAGATTTAAAAAAGAACGGTGGGTGCAGTGAAAGGGTTTTTCTAGTAAAATGGGCATATTAGCTATACCTTTGTGTTGGGACTTTCGAAGTATTTGACGAGGAATGGTTGGTTGGCTGGGCTTTGATCAAAGAGTGTCACCAGAGGAGTGCTAGCGTCTTCAATGAACTTCTCCAAAGCTTCGACTTCAAATTCCTGTTGGCTCAAACAAGTGGGTGTCAATAAATTGCAATGGTCTTTATCTTTTATGAAAACAAAAAGGCAAAACCACTAAAAATAATGATAATAGTAAAATATAGCTAGATACAGTGGATGGCTCGTACCTGAGAATCAACGACTAGTTCATCGAATGGTTTGAGCAACCTAACAGTTGGGACGGTCACTGATGAATCCCCACGGGGAAGAAGTTTAACATCTGTAGTGTGAATAAAGTCATAGTCCGAGCGAAGCTTGTCAGCCAAGTTCATGAAGTTATCAAATTCTTCCCCAGATAATTTGGGGAAAATACCTACCTGCAACAACACAGCAAATATTTAAAGAGGTGCAAATCAAATCTCATGAAAATTAAACGTAATAACGAAATTGAGAGTTTTAAATTCTTACCACGACGACTTTCTTGTCATCAATAAGGCTGCCTGCGTCTTCCGGAGTTTTAATTTCAAACGATGCAGGACCAACTTGCTTCTTCAAAAACTCAACAATGCCATCAGCCTCACGGGGGCCTTTATAGTCCTGAATAACTTCGCCTCCCTTTTTGAAAATCTTGAGAGTGGGGAAACCTTGTATCTCGTATTGTTGTGCTAGTCCTTTGTTCTCTTCAGCATTGGCATCAACCTTTGCTAAAACAACTGGAGGGTCATGGCTTGATAACACAGACGCAGCCTTCTCATACTGCACATATTACAAAAAAAAAACACAAATTAGAATCACGAAATAGCTATATATACCATCTAACTCGACCATCTGGGAAACAAGATAGATACCTCTGGAGCTAGGTTTTTACAATGACCACACCTGCCAAACAGAACAACATGCAATTCACAATATTAGCAATCGATTTTACACCTAAACTATCTCGTGAAAAAGGTGAATTCTAAATGCACAAAATTAAAGATTAGTAACTATAAATGCATGTAAACTTCAACAAAAAAACTACCAGATTTATTCACCTAAGCTACAACCCTAAACATAAAAGATATGATTATGGGAAGGTTTTGCCTCTCTGGAGGTTCCGGTTTCAAATCGGGGCATTGGTGTTCAATTGATAACATGGAAAAAAAATAAGTACTAACAACTAACATTTGCCGTTCAAAAAAAAAACTCAATTATATAATGCCTCTTTAAAAAATCAGCTACAAAAGCATTTTCTGTATTATTCTAATTCCAAATCGAGTTCATAGTCGAACTAAAACTTATTTAAAGCAACTTTAATAAAATTACATAACCTAATCAACGTCACTATTAAAATGCCCCAAATCATCACGGATTAAACATAATAAAACTCATGAATTTCACATAAATCAATATTATAATAAATCCTAGATCTGTATCTGTATATAAAAAGAAAAGAAAAAATGTTGTAAATCAATTAACACACACCGATCTTAATACATGCAATAATTTCAATATCCAAATTATTCAGTACAGTTACCAAACAGTCAAACTTCAAGTCAACGGTGGTCAAACAGTTACTTAATCAGATCGATCAAACTGAAACAGATAATAGATATACATATACATATACATATACACATATATACAGATACAGAAATATAGATACAAAGATTGAGATGGATATATATACCATGGAGCGTAGAATTCAACAACGATGAAATTGTGTTTAGAAACAACATCTGAGAAATTGGAGTGATCTAAAGTCAGCACAAATTCTTTCTCCGATACAGATTCAGATTCAGCAGTGCATGATGCAAAAACAAATAAGCACACGAATAATAAGACAGCATAAACCCTAGAAGAAGAAATCGCCATAATAGCTGCTGCTTCTTCTTATGTTAAATTGCTATTAACTTCTGCTAAAATATATATATATCTATATCTATATCTATATAATGTGTATAAAGAACAAAATGTCGTCACGAGATCTCTTTTATCTGGCTAAGCTTATATTGTCATGTGTGAATGAAGGCCTCAAGACAAAGGAGCGTGAATAAATAGGGTGGGGTTGGAATGCAGGTTGGTGGAAACGACGTCGTTTTTTAGAAAATTGGTGATGGAAATGTTTTAGAGATTTTTTTGGCATCCGACTTGGAGTATATAACTTTACAAAATATATACTCCTTCCGTCCCATTTTAATTGTCCTATTTTGACTGGTCAAGTTTTTTTCTTGCGACTTTGACAGTATATATCTTTGTTTGTGTTATATATTAGTTGATGAAAGTTATATCAATTAAAAGTACATTTAAAACTCAATCAATTCATATATATTATACCAAGTGTTATATAACACAAACAAAAATATTTACAGTCAAAGTTGAATGCAAAAGATTCAAAAAGTCAAAATAGGACACTTAATATGGGACGGAGAGTATATGTTATTAAAAATATATCAAACAGAAAATTAAATTAAACGTTATTAAATGTCTGGTGATGGTATGTAACGTATGTATATCCTATCATCCTTTGCCACGTTGCATGAGACCAAGTGATATGATCCACGTTGCATCTTACCATGATTTGTATGCCACCTTGCATTTCTTTATTTCCTTCATTCTTCTCTTTTACGAGTACTAAATATATTAAAAAAATATATTAATTACAGTACTCAACATAAATCAATGGCACTAATACATTACACTTAAGACTTACCTACATAATGCATCGATGATTTTCTTAAACAAAAAAATGATAGCATATATGTTGAAACTCGTAGCGTTCATTCAATACATGTATTAGAAGGTGATGATCTTTGATAGTCGATTTTACCGACTGTCGATTCCAAATTGCGTATCTCGCAGGTTTATAGAATTTTTGTTTGTTATTATTGGTATAATATCTAATTATGTTATGTGAATTCATAAATAAATTTAAATGTCCTATTTTGACTTTTGAAGTCTTTCTTTCACAACTTTGACCGTAAATTGTTTCGTGTGTGTTATACAATAATTGATGTAAAATATATAGATAGATTGAGCTTTAGATGTATTTTTCATTGATATAACTTTCATTCGATATTATATTATACAAACAAAAATATTTACGGTCAAAGTTAGAGAAGAAATACTCAACAAGTCAAATTTGGACATTTAAATTGGGACGGAGAGGAGTAATATATAGTTAATTGATATGCAATCAAAATAAACATTAAATGATAAATATTAAATTATATTAAATGCCACGATACATTAATTTTTTTTTTGTTAAATACAACCCTAAGGGATGTAGTTAAGATGCATAAAATATTTGTACATTTATCTTAAAATTTAAGATTGGACTTTTGACATAAAATTTATAAATTTTGTATGCACATTAATTACAACCCTAAATGTTGTAATTTAATGAAAAAATAAAATAGTTAAATACAACTGATAAAACTTTTCTAATGAAAAACCGAACCATAAAAACCGAACCGAACCAAAAATATATATTGTTTACTTTATTTTATATTTATATCATTTTATTACTAATTTTTGGTAAATATGTTAATATATTTGCATTTTTAGGTGTATACAATAATATCATTTATATGTTTTAAGTGAAAATACACAACAAGATTGATTTGCTTTAATAAATGTATAATTAAACAACGCGTAAAAGATATAAATAGTTATATAAAATTTGTTTGAAATAAGTATTTGAAGTTTGGACAACTTATTTTTATGGATTTGTTGACATTGTTGTAGTGTTATTGTTACTAATATTGTTTTGAAGACTTGTTGAAATTAATTATGGTGTAATCATAGGGTATAAACTTATAAACTTTTTGTAAGTCCCAACTCGTTAGATGGTACTACTGAAGACACCTCTATGTCGATGGTGGAGTTACTTTGCAATATATGCACTGAACTGGAGACGACCAGTTGCAGTGTGTATATACCAAGTTCTAGATAGATTACTTATATAAAAGACAATAAGTAAAGAACAATGCAATAATACAAATAACTTGTAAGATAACTTGATGAGACAATATGTATTTTTCAATGTGTAATTTATTTATTGATATTAAACAAATTACAAGGTTGATGCGGAACCAAGATAATACACGAATGTAAATATCCTAACAACCTATGAAATACAATTGATCTATACTCGGAATTTCTCAAGACAATCGAAACACTTAAAGTTGTGAAATGTTCCTTTTAGCGATTGAGAGAAGATTGCACAAGTTCACCAAGAATATTGCAGGTTTGCAAAGTGTGAACTCTATCGAAGTTTATTCGAAGAGGTTGTGTTCTTGGTTGTGCAAATGACTTGTATTTATAGGCAAAGTTAACATTGGGATGTTAACTTTAGCCGTACAAATGTGGTTGAGAGCATTTAAGGAATAACATTTAATTCCTTAAAAAGCAGTGTAAAGTCGCATGTTAAAGTGACTTTACATAACCACCTTTATGTACCTTTTAATACTTAAATAATAAGATAAGGCTTATTATCCGGGTAAAGGTACATAAAGCATACAAGTCAATTCCTCGTAATCAGTGTAAAGCTTTGTAAGGGCTTTCCACTGATGGTCTCTAGTTTGTAACTGACTAGAATGCCAACTGGGCTTCGCTGCCATTGCCATTCTCTATCTTCCATTTGTTGTCTTCGACTTCAACTGGAATGCTTCTTCAACTTGGTCAGTTCTCAACTGGAGGAAGTCTTCAGTTGCGTTAACTGTACGGTGCAACTGGACTTCAATATATTTCTCGACAAATCATCTAGGTCACCAGTTTCACTAGTCTCCAGATGCAACTGGTGACTGGCAAGTGTGAACTGGTGACTGGCCAGTTCCAGGTGAACTGGTCCTAACACTTTTCAAGTTCAAGTTGGCCCAAACCACAAGTGGTTAAAAACGACTAAAACCGAAAAACCGATCCGAAATAGACCCAAACCGAAATAAACCGAAAAAACCGAAACCCAATGGTTTTAGTTTTCAAAAACCGAATTATAGCGGTTCGGTTTTAGTCAAAAAGACCACAAGTAGTCCGCAAATGTCTCAATTTTTACTTTTCTGGTTTTTAAATTCTCCGAACCATCAAATTATACCTTCATTGTAAATGATAAATCAATCCATTCTAAAACAACCCCCACTATCTAGATGGGTTTTAGCTTTTTAGATTGATAGAACGATACCTGCATGTTACGGCGGTGTTGGAGGTGGAGGTGGCGATGTAATGACGACGGCGGTGGTGGCGGAGATTGGTGGTGGTGGCGGCGGCGAGTAGTGTAGGTTATTGATGTAATTTGGTTTTGATGAAATGTTGAAACTTAAAATGTTAAACAAAGGCTATTTGCTTTATAATATAGTATAGATATATAGTGTGTTTGGTGTTGCGTTTACAAAACAAATTTTGCGTTTTTAAATAAGATTTTGCGTTTTCAAACTGCGTTTTGAAAAAACATGTATGTACATGCTTCTCTGCGTTTTCAAGGCAAATTATTACTTTTTCATCCAAACACCTTTTTAGATTATTTACGTTTGTAAACGTAATAATCAAATAATCACTTCAAAACATAATCCCAAACACATTCATAGATATAGATTATTAGATCGATTTTTCTTATATCGATTTATCATTTTCTTTATATTCAAATAATAGCCCACTGCAACCATTGGCCCCAAATCAAAATAAGCCAAAAATTCACATACAAATTTAATGTCACCAGTAGCTAAACTCCTAAACCAAATCTCAAATTCTCAATCATTCTAACCCAACTTCTTAATATATACATTACCTTATACTCAGTATTGCCTATTCTCCCACAAAAAAAAAAAAAAAAAAAAGAAGACTTTTCCCGAAAACCGAGTATTGCACATACAATCACTACAAATGAACTAAAAAAGTTCAAACCAAAAAACCACATACCAGTTTTCAAACTCACATCTATAACTTTGACCCAAAAAAATCCAAATTACAAAAAACAACAGTCCTGCACCTCCCCATTATTTCCAATGAACAAAAACCCATGTTAATTTCTCTTAAAAAGTTAAAATAATCATGCAGGCATTAAAGGGTAATGGAGGAAACCTTAACTCCGGTACCACAATTGGATACTCATCTACTCACCTCGTATGAGCCATATGATGCCAGTACAATACCTTCATCCTAATCCCCACATGGACACCCCGAAGGATCGAACTCGCGTTTAAACTTCACATGTGGGTCTAGGCTTCATTGGTGACGGGTACCTTAAAAGAATTATTTTTTGTGCCAAGCACAGATTGAATCATGCCGGCATTAGCAACTACACTTAACTTACTCACAAACATCAACAACCACTTCAACATTTTCAAGTCTACAAAACTCCAATAATTACCCCAGGTGTTACCTTACTTACAAAAATCAACAGCTTTATAAAATCACGTGCACTTTAGCAGTTTAGCTGCCCATTATGAAATCCGGTCCAACTATCAAATTTAAGCCCTGCAAGCAAACCACACTTCAGTAACTAGCCTAGCGCCCTAGCCTATCAAAATTGGTCTTTTATATTTCTTTTGCTGTTATTTTGCCAGCCCAAACACATACCAAAATCCCATGAATTACAACTACAAATAATCAACAAACTCACATTTATGACAAAAAATAGCATAATCTTACCACTTTTATCTTTCCAAAGGACCTGATCTCTTTTACTTAAAATCAACACAAGAGGGGGTAATTAATAACAGTGGAAATTTTATACAATTTTGTAGACTTATATGTACATATCAGGGACTAATTGTATATATTTGTATTTTAGACCGCTATTTATGTAATCAGTGTTAGTGTAGTCGTAATGATGTATATACAGTATACCTAATGTACAAGTCAACTTCATTATCTCATAAAACAGTGCCTTTAAATCATGGTACAATCATGCATGCAAGTCCTCAAACCTAAACACAGTCAACATGAATGACGCTTGTCATGACTCTGTATTTGTTATTGTCATTCAACTTATATCAAACATAACTTGCAGCTTACTCTCACATCAATGTTTCATTGGTCAATAGGGACTAATTCGGGTGACTGGGGCAGAATGTATATGTTCTGAATAGAGCGATTGTTGCGAATGAATGATATTATGTCCTCCTTTGTCTCATCACCATTGTATGGCAATAGTATTTGCGGATTTAAAGTAGAGTGTCTGGCAATCACTTACGTCAAATGTGTCACAGGGGATGTCATTTGTTGTTCCATCCTGGATAAAGTTAAGGTCACGGAGAAATTAAAACAAAGAAGGCGGAAAATATTAGCTGATAAACTGTATATGACAAATAAACAAGTTTTATGTGACCGCAAATGGCCAAACATGATACAATCTGGCTCTAATCATGCATACCGAGTAATTACCCATAAACCTTCCTGGGTCATATCTTGGTACTATGATACGTGAAGGAGCAGTATAAGCGACATATTAAACCCAAAGCACATAAGCCCCATTCGATATTAAGAGTTTGAATGTTGCCTTTAGTGGGAAAAGGATTGTAACATTAACGTAAAAGGAAGCATGTACGGCTTTTTAAAAAGCACTCGTTTACAAGTTTTACATACTTATAAATTTTGGCAGTAATAGTAGCGTAACTGCAAACATAGTTATGGATTGAATGTATCTCAAAAACTGCATCTTTTTGGTACCAACTAGGAAGTCAACGTCTTTTATTGATAAAAAAAGGCCCAACTGATGTATGTGATTTGAATGTACGTGTTGGGCTATACTAAGAAAGTCTTAATCAATTAGGCAAGCCTAATCAAGCTTAAAAGAAATAGAAACCTTATCAGACTTGCAATCATAATATCATCATCATTTTCAAATAAAACAGCAAGCTCGGGGATAAATGGAGCAAATTTTCTGAATCCTCTACAATTTGGAATATCAATGTCTAGCAAAACTGCATAACAAAAACTTCAAAGAATAAGCACCTGGATAAACAAACACATCTAAAAGAGGAAAAGACAAGTCTATGTTCAATATGGAATGATAAATTTCATGAAATCTCAACCCCTTATATGACCCTTCAAAAATAACACAAACCATTCTTTTTCGAGTTCAAAACCATGTCTTCAAGGCTATCTGTGACCACCACCTTTAAAGGCTCGTCGTTAGTTACAGGGATCGGTTGTGACTTTAAGAATGCCTTCAGCTTTCCCTCCTATATACATGTAACACATACAACTATATACTTTTAAAAAAGATGCATAGAGATCATATTTGTGGTAAAATAGAGCATTACAGCTTTGACTAAAAGTCAATTGCTCTTATAAGCTTAGATTTCCAACCAAATGCTAAATAATATTCGTAAGTATATGGTGTGCTGCATTACCTTATATTCATCTAGCCAAGGAGCAATGTCATCAGGCTTTAGATTTGGTTTCATGTAGGTTGGACCATTATAACTGTGTATGATAATTAGAGGTAGTTGATCAAATCTCAGGCCATCATACTGTTCACCCAAATGAAAACATGTAGTTAAATTTATGAATCATCATACTAGATCTTGTTGCAAACAAGCCATCTTTTAAACGTGATGATCTCGATGCACAAAAAAATTACAGAACACTATGCTCAATCTATATGGATATCCCCAAGAATGTTGACTTCTCTTAAAACAAGAAACCAAGTACGACTGTGTGAAAGTTTATCACTCAAATTACACAATTACAAAATGGGAATACGATGAGTCATTAACTAATGTAGTGATCGAGAAGTGAGAAGGAAACTAACCTCGAGGACATCTCCATTAGTCACTGCATTGGCCAAGAGGAACCTTATTCCCTTGCATTTATATAGAGCTGCAAGTTTGTGATATTTATTCTTGAAAATATCAAAATCCTCACTATCAAAATCCACAAATAGCATAACCTCTTCATCCGGGAGTTGGGATAGCAATCGTGTAATCTTATCGGGGAGGTTGCTGTTAAGAATCCTCACAAGAGGAAAGCTAGCTTCAAAAATGAAGTTTTCCATGGCAAGAACTTCAAAATTCTGTAAATCACAGTATAAAGCATCACAAAAAGTAAAATTTTCAATACGAGATTAAATTGGAAACAATGAGCTTGTGCCAAACCTGAGTGTCAACAAAGAGTTCATCATATGGTTTTAGTAACCTAAGAGTTGGCATTGTTACTAATGATTCACCCCGAGGAAGGAAACTGGCATCCGAAGTGTGGAAAAAATCATAATCCCAGGATTCCCGAAGCAATTTGTTAGCTATCGCAGTAAAGTTTTCAAACTCCTCACCAGAAAATATAGGAAATATTCCAATCTACATATATTTATAAAACATTATAGGTCAGATTTTTCTCACAATCAACCAAGACCCTACAAGAAATACGAGTACATGATATAGTTGATATGAGAAGAGATTGACAGACTTACAATTGATAACTTTTCTTCATTGATAAGGCTAAGAGTATTTGTGGCAGTTTTTATCTCTATTGAAGGAGGGGCTATGAGTCGTTTGAGGCTTCTCACAATGCCATCAGCATCTCTAGGACCTGCATAGCAATGAAAGTCTCTTCCTCCATTTTGTAGGATCACAATAGTGGGGTAGCCAGTTATCTCAAACTGATGGCGAAGTTCTTTATTCTCTTCTGCACTACCATCAATTTTTGCTAGAACGATTGGAGGCTCGTGAGTACTCAACACTGATGCAGCCTTTTCATACTACGTATCACATAAATACATGTGAAACTTGATGTAACAATGGGAATAAGTTTGTGATGGATCAACTAAGAATGAAAAGAGTTCTGTACATATTACCTCTGGTGCAAGTTCCTCGCCGAATTTGCATAGGAGTCGATGCATTTTCTCACTAGAAAACAAGGTAAAGTTGATAAAACTTTTAAAGGGTTTATGGTAGATTGTTATAGTGAATGCAAGAATATGAGATGTAACAACAGTCTTGAAACTGTCCATTCCATTCCCGATAAAAAGAAAAAGGCTTACTTCCTAGTTAAAAAAATAAATGATGCATTCTAGTATGTGATTTAGAACTTGGTATCTGAAAACAAAGTTGGTATAGTCGTATAGATTGTTAATAGTAAATATTTTTCCGTATATCTTAAGTCGTGAAGTAGTCATCGAAATAATTGAAGATAGGTATTTCAGCTGAAGTCGAAAAACAATATCCTTGTATCAGGTCCTTTGGCAGGCAATTCCATGAGTTGTCATTCAGTCATATCCCCAAATAAATTGCAAAAACAAATTCACAGGTATACCATAATGAAGATACAAATTATAAAACTTGGTCTTCATTGTTTACCAAAAACATATAATTTGAAAAAAGAAAAAAAGTTGTCATGATTTCATGGAAAAACAAGACACTATAACAAACTCCCTTCATCTAACAATTGACAGTTTGGAAAAAGAGGTGCCCTTTTTTATATTTAAAAAAACCAGAGTAAATAATGGTAGTCTATTAAGTAATGCTTTGTGAATAATTCAACAAGTTATATCCATTGATCTCATAATACAGAGCTATATTGTTATGTCTGTATATTCAGGTATGCAGGTAAAAGTAAAAAAGATATTTAACTGACCATGGGGCCCAAAACTGAAGCACAAGGAAGTTGTGATCTGAAATAGCTTGAGAGACATTTGTGTGATCCAAAGTCAACACATACTCCCCTCCTGCTCCTCCTGCTACTACATTGTTAGAATATATTGATAATGATGATGCAAACAACAAAATGAGAATCCTCAAAAAGATTTCATTCCCAAGAAAATATTTGCAAGCCATTGTTGTTGTTGCACCTTTCTTTCCCTTCTTCTCTGTCACGTTGCTTTGGTTTGTTAAGTTTTTAAGTTGGTATCTCATATCTGTGTGTATGTGTTGACTTTGACCTCTTTTATTTTAATTGAAAACATATAGATACATAATATATCCTTTTGTTCATACTAGATATAGATGGGTGCCCGTGCATTGCGACGACACTAACAAATTACAACATGTCATACGCTTACCGTTCAATTCAAAACCTATTTATAAAAGAGACTCGTTGTATGTGTGTGATGATAGTTTTGGGGGTTGAAATATTTTAGGGGTATTTTAGTCCAATTGTGTATGTGATATATAGAAGATGTAAAAAAAGAAGGGTAATATAGTTTTTCTAAGTTTTTAGTTACTAAAAGATGGAGTCTAGTTTGTTTTATAAAGGATTATAGAAGAGAGGATCCTATATTCCTATTTAACTTTTTTCCATGTATTAGGATTGAGTTTCTTTTTAATTAACTATTTGTTATGTGTAATTAGTTATAAAAGTTGTTGATAGTAATTTTCTTATATTTTTTCTATTTATTCTATATTCATTCTGATATGATTATTCTATAGGGTAAAGTAAAATACGCATAGTTATTTAAATTAATTATTTAAGTATATTCGAGTAATATTTGAGAGAAAGAGAAGGGGGCCGGTGGTGGGGGTGGGGGGGGGATTGATACACATACACTACTTTTTACTTGGTCTCGATTAAATGGAACAAAATGGTCGTGGCTAAGGTAAACTTTGACATCTCTTAATAGATCGTTTACCTATTTGCTTAAACCTAAGCCCTAAAAGCCTCGATATTCCATCAGTTACATGTTTTGTTTTGTGATAGTGAACCTAATCTCTTTTCCTTGTTATGGTTGATTTATGAGGTTTCTATGAGAATATAGAAATTGATACGGAAGGCTAGACATTCCTTTACATGTTGAGTTTGCAGTTGATCTCATACTCAGGCATGTTGAAAACTTGAATAGACCGCAAATATTGAAATGCTGCTAGAAAGTATTATCGATTCAGTTTGATGGAGCCTTGTGGAGGTTTCGAAATGACAATGTGTTTAATCTTGATAAATGATAAGACCAACATGAAGTTATATTTTATTGATTTCATAATAAGAAATTTTTTTACAATTAGACAGAAAAGTTGGTTTAAAAGTTATTTTTGTTTATATGTACCGTAATTTTTCTTTTCGGTTGAATTAATAAAATTTCAATCAACAATATATTGTATCGTAATGTAATATCATTAATAGAAAAAGTTATGAACAATGAATTTTTGTCTTTATCTATCCATTTTTAAGATCAAAATTAGATTTAGCTATTTAAAATCAAAAATGTAACTTGGTTCAGTGGTTGAGGCCATACACTTAGATGGGGAAGGGATTCGAGCCTTAGCCTCCTCTACCAAGTTTAGCCCCTATGCATATATAATATGTTTTTATGTTTTCTTCATTTGTTTTTTTATATCTTTTTCCACACTTAATATTTTGTTCTTTTATAACATTTTAAAATGCTATATATTTTATTTAAATGCTATATATTTTGTTTTTATCCTATTTTTTTTTTTGTTTTTCATTAATATATTTCTTTGTTTATATGGTTTACGAATAAATCGACATAAAAAAAAACCCCTTAATCACGTGACACGTCCGTGACTTACACACACACACAGTCACACACTATAAAACACCATCCCTAGAATCTTGGCGGGCTAATTTCACTGCTTTCCCCCGCCCAAATTCACACACACACACAGACACTCTTTCAAGCAATCATGAGCAGCACCAAGAAGCGACCGGCACAACAGCCACCAGTCACACCGCAGCCGCCGCCGAAGCACCACGCTGCGGCGGTAGAAGACGATTACATCGACGAAGATGTTTTCATTGACGAATCCCTACTTGACGAAGATGAACTCATTCTTCGCGATATGCAAGATCGTGAAGCGCTCGCTAATCGCCTCAATAAATGGAAGCGCCCGCCTTTACGCCCCGGTTATATCTCTCAGTCCGAGAATATAGGTATATATATAATTATATGCTCAATTCACATTTCTAGGGTTTTATATGATTAGTTTTTCCTAATTTGTTGATTATCGTGTTTAATTAGTTAGAAATTTTGTATAGATTAATTGTTATTTTTGACTAGCATAGTGTCCGCGCGATATGTAATTATATTATATATTCTTGTACTTAAATGTTACATTTTTAGAGGTAATATGTCCAAAGTACTTATCTTTGTGACACAATGAGTTAATGAGCAGGCCAGTATTAGAAAAAGTCTGATTTTGTTACTCATTTGATGTCAATTGTTTTCTAAGCTGTGAGAATAATAATATTTTTGGTTGATAACCAGTTTTTCAACAATTGGAGATTGATTGTGTGAGTAAGGAGGAGGGCAACAAAGGGATGATTCCTAATTCATCTGGTCCTACTACTATTATCAGAATTTTCGGTGTTACTATGGAAGGTAGTTCCTCATCTATTCTCTTTCTTTCTCCCTTGTTATTTATTTAAATTACTACTTTGACATAAATTACTCTCTTTACATAGATGAACTTATGCATTGTATAGAACCCTTAACTGTATTGTGATCGTAAGCGTGCTTTGTCACCAACATTGTCATTTAGGATTTTAGTATGCCTGGGGTGAGGAAAGGTTGTAGTTTTTTCTAAGTATCAAGATGCTAAAATTTAATATCAAATGTAATTGGTTGGTTGTCGTATTGAGGCATCGGGATCAATGCTTCAAAAGATTAAACTCACCAAATTTTTGTTGGTGGATGGATAAGTTTTTCAGATGTTAGCTTACTAAAGAGCTATGATTATTACCAATATTCTGGATATAACATTTTTTCAGTGATCTGATGATTATTGGTCTATATCCAGGGAACAGTGTATGCTGTAATGTTCATGGATTTGAACCGTATTTCTATATTAGCTGTCTTCCAGGGATGGGCCCTGATGATATATCTCACTTTCATCAAGTTCTTGAGGTATTTTCATTTGCTGCTTGAGTTATGTTTCTTACGTGAATTAAACCAACGGTTTTGTTAATTTCATTGCTGAACCAATTTCTCACAGGGGAGAATGAGGGAAGCTAATAGGAATAAGTATCCCAAGTTCATCCTTCGTATGGAGCTAGTTCAGAAAAAGAGTATCATGTACTATCAGCAGCATAGTTCTCAGCCTTTTCTTAAAATTGTTGTTGCATTGCCGTCAATGGTTGCTACTTGCCGAGGTAATGTTTTATAGCATCTGGATATTACTTTTTTCCATGTTGTTTTTGTTTGGAAAATTATGAAGATTTTATCTATTTCTGTTAATGCCACATCTATATGCATGCTTTATGCATTTCAGTGCATGCCATGTTGTCTTCTATTGCTTTTGAGTGTATGGGTTTTCCAACACTTGCATTTGTACTTTGTTTGAAAGTTGAAACTTAGTTATTCTAGCTGTCGTAATGCAAACAATCACTAAAGTATGCAGAACATATAATTCTGGCCATTGTACTCTTGTAGTTTACTGCAAACTAGCCACGGGAGAATGCCTAAGGTTACACACTCTAGCATCTTTTGGTGTTCTTTATTCTATCTTCTAGTAACATTTTCTTTTAATTTTTGTAGGAATTCTTGACAAAGGTGTACAACTTGACGGTTTTGGTATGAAAAGCTTCATGACATATGAGAGTAATGTTACTTTTGTTCTCCGCTTCATGGTTGATTGCAAAATCAGTGGTGGCAATTGGATTGAAGTTCCAGCTCACAAATACAACAAGACAGCAAAAAGTCTTTCATACTCTCAGTTAGAGTTTGATTGTCTGTATCCTCATTATAGCATTGATAGTGACAGTCTTCTTTAGATTAAGCCTGTACCGTGTTAGTTGTTAAACTTTACCCAATTAGAGTAATGAATTTCTTGACAAAGATTTTAGTTATTCAGATCTGATTAGCCATGTTCCAGAAGGAGAATTTTCAAAAATGGCTCCATTTCGCATATTGAGTTTTGACATCGAGTGTGCTGGCCGGAAGGGTATTTTTCCTACGGCTAAAGTTGATCCTGTTATTCAGGTCAATTTATATACATTTGTCATTGATTTTACTTAGCAAAGGTGCCAACTATTCAAGTATTAAACTTAATAGTTATGTTTCAATTCCTAATTGGATTTTTCATTCCTTTTCTGCAGATCGCAAACCTGGTCACGTTGCAGGGAGAGGAACAGCCGTTTGTGAGAAATGTTATGACCTTAAAGTCATGTTCACCAATAGTTGGTGTTGATGTGATGTCATTTGACACAGAAAAAGAATTTTTGCTGGCTTGGAGGGTAATATTTTGTTCCTAATCAAGCTTGAAAAATTATAGCTAAAATTAGTTATTTGAGGCCAGTGTATTCTATAACTTCTACCATGCATTTGAGTTATTTGGTACCATCACAAGTGTACATATGGACATTGCTTCTTCGAGATGTGAAGATGTGCAATGATCCTGCACTCAATTTAGTTATACTTCATATAGAAATTGGGATGAATTTTCCTTCATATAACTTGTGAAGTTTGCATGTCTATCATTATAAGTAGTGTAGTTTATCAAAACACTCGCGGATACTTCACTGGTTTTCTAGGGAACATGTTTTTTTTTTTTTTTTTTTTTGTATGCTGCTTAGTAGAGATTTTATATTAGTTAGTTGTTTTTTTTTTATAAAATAATTTAATAAAAGGTTAATTAGTGATATGCGAATGGGCTTTCGGCTGCTAATGAGCTGATGTCAGGCCTTTTATTTTTACTACGTGTATGTATGTATCTACATATAACTCTTCATAGTTTCTTTTTTAACATTAAATCATTTTAGCCCAATTTGATCAGTATTTTTATACTTATACTCCGTATACATCATACATTTTGATAGCTATGTTTTCAACCCGATATCATCTGAATTGCACAACTATCACAACTTTGTCTCTTACAGGATTTTGTTCGCGAGATTGATCCAGATATCATAATTGGTTATAACATTTGCAACTTTGACTTTCCCTATCTTATTGAGGTCAGTGGCCCTCCCTTTAGTTCTCAGCCTTCAACTAATTTGGAGTATAGCTTTAAATATTTTACATCTCCAGCTCGTGTATAGATATGTGTCTGTTTGCTATATTAATATGGCAAGCTGCCATAACCCTTGATATTCAGTAACTAAACATGTCTTGGCTTGCAGAGGGCAGAAACATTAGGGATAACTGAATTTCCTATACTGGGTCGCATCAGAACTACCAGGGCTCGCGTGAAGGATACAAATTTTTCTTCAAGGTAATGATTGATTGTATGGTTTACCTGCTACTGATGAACATAGATTTATAGCTCTATCTTTTTTTCATCTTTGATATTGTAGCTTGTTTTTTTTTTTTTTTTTCTTGTGTGTGTATGATTCCTGCATTATCTTTGAAGTATATTGCCACCATTTCCCAAGGGGATATGATTCTTGGTTAGAATTAAGGTCAAAAAGCAACAAGATAGTAGATATGTAATTGAAATTTTTTCATTTAGAAAGTTGACAAGTCTTTGCTATTGAAATTCAAGGCAAGCAGCCAAAATACAAGGCAAAAAATGGCTCATGACTATTATGCCTCCATTTTCTCAATTGAATTTGTAACTGTTGCATATACTATATGCTTGCATGACCTTATTCGTGGAAGTAGCTTTTGATAGGATGCTTTGCTAAAAACAAGATATTGGGCTGCAATCCCAGTTTCTGTGTTTTGAATTCAAGCTCCTAACTGACAAAAGACATAACTTTGACTTGCACCTTAAAAATTTATGTGGCCATGCCACCAAGCTTCGCTTAGTTTTGAGTGAGCATTCACTTGCTGTGTTTTTTTTCTTCTTTCTCAACAAACAAGCCCTGACAAGCGACTCTTATAACCTCTATCCTTAGAGAGTTAGAGGATAATTTTGCATCACACCTATTTAAGTTTATGGTGCTCATAAAGATATGATCATATGGTAGCTTTGGTCTAAATGTTTATTCATGATGCTAAATTTTGTCAATGTCGGTTTGGTGTTGCAGACAATATGGTACAAGGGATAGTAAAGAAGTTCTGCTGGAAGGGAGAGTTCAGTTTGATTTACTTCAGGTGATTTCATATAGAATATGTTATTATAAATACATGGATGTATAGGAAGAACTACAAGGTTTTTAATTCCCTGTTTATGATTGCAGGCTATGCAAAGGGATTATAAATTAAGTTCATACTCGCTAAATTCTGTTTCAGCTCACTTTCTTAATGAGCAGGTATCGTGTTTTTGCTATGTCTGTTTTATACACTCCTATTACATCAACGGTTCCCAATCTTGCCAGGGGTGGGATATGGGTGAGGTGACAGTCTTAGTCTTACCTTAGGGTAGAGAGGCTGCTTACAAATGATTAACACACTCTTATTGTGAATAACAATTCCATTATATATCTTTCGTGCATTGTGTGAAATTTAGCATCTAATTGTTGGGAACATTTCTCTAATACTTAATCAGTCTTTTGGTCTACTGTAATGCTTGAGTTCTATCCTATTAATGGTGGTGATTTTGCTTGCACTTTTTATGCAAGTGCATTGTAGAGCAACAATACCCAATCATCGTGGAGGTGGGATGTAGACCGTACTTTATAGAGCATATATATCTATTGGAACTGAGGGTCCCAATTGTGGCAATACACCAATTTGTTGGTGGAGGTGCATCGTGTTGCATCTTTTGCATGCCCTTATCTTTAGTTGATAGCCAAATAACGTTGTTTGTCAACATTAGGGACATCACCAAGATAAAGTCTGGGTGTTTTGATATGTTTAGCCATATCAAAGGAACAAAAATAACTTTCAAATGAACAAACTTTCTTCTTGATATATAAAATAAAGCAAGATGTAGACAAGGACTATAGGACTGAGGGAGTTGAGACATTCTGACTTTGAACACTGAATATTGATCTAAGAAGCAGAGATTTTCAATGTTGTGATTTGGTTTACCTAACCTTGTCTGAAATGTTTTATAATGCTCGTTTAGCTAATTTCTATTGTATAATTGTCATGAGAGTGTATGAATTGCCTATTGGAAGTCCACTACTTAATGGATACTTAAAGTTCTTCTGGTTTCCATATCATTCACAAGCTGATGAGTTTTGTGTGCCTGGTCGAGAAATTGGAGCTGTGAAGTAATATGGTGATTGTAGTTTTGAGAACATGTAAATTATCATTTGATAGATAAAAATTAAAGAGGAGATCAGAGAAAGAGGGAAAAAAGAATTTCAGTCTGCATTGTCTATACATATAATCATTCTCTTTCAGTATTCTATGCTTTCTCTTTTGATGTAGATTGAGTTATCCATGTCTTGTTTCCATCTTTCTGTATTACAGATGTTCTAAAGTTTTGGCAATGTGGTGTATAATTGCAGAAAGAGGATGTTCATCATTCAATTATATCTGACCTTCAGAATGGTAATCCTGAGACAAGACGGAGATTGGCTGTATATTGTCTTAAGGTGTCATTCTTTCACGAATTTACACAAGTAGTAATCATTAATATGGTGGGCGTGGGCCTACTAATAGCTTTGACTTAATCTATGCTTTTTGATTTTGCCGTGTTTATCAAGTCTATATCTTTTTATCACCTGTTCTAAAGTTGGATTTGAGTCAGCTTTATTGAAGTCTAAACTGGTTAATTAGGAAGTTAGGGTCCTTTCACCTCTTGCTGACTGTCGTTTCAGGGTTCAATTATTCAGGTATATAGTGGGGCTTGCACCCCATATGGGTTGGCTATATTATCAATATACTAAACAAAATCTTAAATTAGCAATGTGGGAGGGGTAGTCTTGGTCTGTTTTTTTCTAAGAAAAGTGGGAGATGATAATTCACTATTAACTAAATTAGAGTAAAAGGCTAAAGTGAAATAGTTGTGAGAGTGTAAGAAAGCTAGATGGCACATAAGTTCGTTTCATTGTTATCTTGGACCAATATGAGGATACTAACTAAAAGATAAGCAAGGTAAGGCTTGAACTTGCACATGCTTTTTGTTTTTTACTCTAGATGCATGACTTATAAGGTAGTTCTCATTTATTGGTCGGTTTTCGACTCATATTTGCACACTGAGATATTAATGCAACCTATATCGAATAGGCTCCATACCGTGGATTAGCATTCAATGAAACAATATCCCCGCACTAGTACTTTACCATCAATGTGGTTTGCACTTGGCAAAGCCTTCTAAAATAGCAAATTTAGGCCACTTTCCTGTGGATGTATTGGCTGGAAAATATAATTATAACAGAGATTTTAACATGGTTCTGTCTTTTGAAAGTTTATTAAAGATGGTATTTACCCAGATATGGACTTATTGCAAGCTGCAACTGCTAAAACATGCTCAAAGAGGAATTTCTTTCTTGTATTTACTTATGCTTTTAGTTTAATGTGAATAATGTTTTGTACACATGAAAGGAATTAGAATGTTTTTACAGGATGCTTATCTCCCTCAACGGTTGTTGGACAAGTTAATGTACATCTACAATTATGTGGAGATGGCTCGTGTCACTGGTGTTCCCATATCATATCTTCTTGCTAGAGGACAGAGCATCAAGGTCATCTTCTATTGACTCATGTGCTGATTGTTTTTATGAGTTTTAGCTATTAAAGTTTAAGTGGCTTTTTGCAGGTACTTTCTCAACTTTTAAGGAAAGCAAAAGAGAAGAATCTAGTGCTTCCCAATGTGAAACAAGCAGGATCTGAACAAGGGACATATGAAGGTGCAACTGTGAGTATATGTTGTTCAGCGTCAAAATTTTATTATAGACTATATTAACATTGTCCATGGTCCTCCTACTCTTCTCTCTACAAAAAGCAGCGTTAAACTTACATCCAGGCGAATCAATGCTTAAATGTTTCAACAAAGATGAAAGTTTATTAATGCATGGTCGCATGGAACTCGTAACTTATAATCTCAGCATTAGTAGGCACATACCAAGTGTGTGAAGCTCATAGTGCAAAGTTAAGGTCATGAATGGATAGACCCACTTCAGAGCATTTCACATATTATAGACCTATCGTCCAGCTTATCAGCTGTGTTTTGAGTTGCCGATGGTGTCCTTGAGATTAGGTTCACTTAATTGAGGAGGAATCAAAATCTACTGTAAATCAAAACATCTAAAATAGACCCCACCCGGTTTGGAGAATTGCTTTTATTGAATAACCATTAAGCTGACGAGTCAAATTTTGAAGTATTTGTGGGTTGCAACTCCAAACATCTTAACGCCACCTGTTTAGGTTTTAGCCCCCATTGCTTTTGTTATTTCACAACCTTTATCTTATTGCATCCCATCTTTTTATCTCCTTCCTGGAATGCTTATGTTAGTGCATTCTAATGAGATTTTTTACATTGAGATTATTGCTGTATAGGTTTTGGAACCCAGGCCAGGATTTTATGAGAAGCCAATTGCTACATTGGATTTTGCATCTTTATATCCGTCAATCATGATGGCATATAACTTATGCTACTGCACTCTAGTGAGATTTTTTCTTCTTGTTTATTGACGTATAGTGCACAAGTTATGTATCTAGGATAAATAAATTTACCATTGATCAAGATGTTTCGTTGTGTCAATTCTGTTTTGCCAATCCTTTTAAGGTGACTAATGAAGATGTTCGGAAACTTAACCTTCCACCTGAATGCGTCAACAGAACTCCCTCGGGTGAAACGTTTGTCAAATCAAATTTGCAGAAGGTATTCATTGATTAGGTGCCATGATGTTTATGTAAGGAATCATTGTAACAAGTGATTACAAATGTAATTTCAGGGTATACTTCCGGAAATTCTTGAAGAACTCTTAGCCGCTCGTAGGAGGGCTAAAGCAGATTTAAAAGTATGACACTCTTCTTTTTTCAAGTCTTGTATGTATTTTTCTTCTAATTAGTAGTGGTCCTATATTCTCTGAATGGAGATCTGTTCATGTTAAAGCTAAATGGTATATGCAAGTGTAAGTTCTGGTTTTTAAGTTATGAAAGGTTAAAATCATTTAATTCATCCAATAAATAGTATATGCAAGTGGTGTTGGTTATGTAGTCAAATAAAATCTTTCCTGAAATGTTTGAGCACAACCTTTCCTTGGGGTGATGATAAGTGGTATACACCACTAGTTTACACCTCAAACTACCAAATGTACAACACCATAAAGCATAAGCTGGTGGTATATGGGTAAAGGAGGTGGTGTACGGAGTACCCCTTTTCTTGTGGTCTTCTCGGCCTGAAAGTACAACTGAGCTTAGGATGTTCCTCTGTAAGGTTCTGTGATTCCATTAAATCATAAATAGGGTGCTATTCCTGTGGGAAACTGTCATTTACAAAATCAGGTGCCTTAGTTTTTTGCATTTATCTGCTTTATTTTGCTTCAAGTTGTCGGAGACAATTTTATGTTGAATGTTGAAACCGGAAAGAAGAGTTGGTGATATTGATATCAGAAAATGTATGCCTCTATTGTGAATGGTCTGGAGTAGATAATGTGCATTTGAAGTGTAGTAGATCCTTTACCAAGTCTGATTGTGTCTAGTAATGATCGTAGAAGTGATCTGTTCTCTTGATGTAGTTTTAGATGAGAAAAGATTTAGTAGAGCCTTTGAACCAGATATTAACATAAGCCATGTAGCTACATTACTTGTAAGCAATTGGATAAATTGTGTAGTTGACACTCCTATAGTCTGTCCTGGCCGTACAATAACTAGTTTGCTGGTTTCCAGGAGGCCAAGGATCCACTAGTGAAGGCTGTTTTGGATGGTCGACAGCTGGCTTTGAAGGTAAGACAACCAACAGTTATTTATTTATCCACCTCAGTTTACCTTTCCGTAAGTTGTTTACTTTCACATAAATAACATTGCTTCATTATGAGATCTCCAGATTAGTGCAAATTCGGTCTATGGGTTTACAGGAGCTACCATTGGCCAATTACCGTGTTTAGAGATATCCTCAAGTGTCACGAGCTATGGTAATATGTCATCATCTATAAAGTTTATGTTTAATTATGTACGTGGATGTAGTTTGAATGATTATTTAATTACGGTGTGTACCTTTTCTTGGTCGTAAGGTTACCTGATTCTATAAGCTTATTGATTATGCAGGTCGACAGATGATTGAACACACAAAAAGACTTGTCGAAGATAAATTCACGACGCTTGGGGGATATGAACATAATGCTGAGGTATAGCACTTTTATTTTTATATAGCCTCTGACATGGTAGATGATTAAAGCCTGCCAGAAAGATGGTGCCCATGCTTGTTAATCTGTGGTCTCAGCTGAGCTCATGTATAAATGTTTGTTTCTTGAAGTATACCATTTCACATATAAACTGACTACTTGAAATGGCAGGTGATATATGGGGATACAGATTCAGTGATGGTGCAATTTGGTGTGCCCACTGTGGATGAAGCCATGAAACTAGGTAGGGAAGCTGCTGATTACATTAGTGGGACTTTCATCAAGGTAACTTCCACTCTGACATTGACCATAACTTGAGGGTATTACAATCTACTTTTTGTTGAGATACTTTGAATGCTAAATCTATATGGTCGTGACATTGAAATTGATATATGGTATTTGCTTTACTTTATATATACTAGTTATTAACTAACTTCTATGCTTAAAACCAAATTTCTTGATGAATAGGTTCGCAAGTAAACGTCCCTGTAATAGTATTCATAATATTGGATCTTATATGATTGTCAAGAAATCCATTTTTATTCAATTGAATGCCCATGCTATGTCGTTTCATGATAAGTGAACATTCAATGTCTTTTGTTCGAAGGCATTTTCTTTTGCACTCATGAGTCCTCCCGTTACATAACGACATTCTAGTTAAAGCCATCGGTGTATGACTAGCTTTAATATTTTGCTTAGGTTAAATGATAAGTTGAAGAGATCCTAAGCTATTATCTGGTCATCAATCTTGGGTAACTTAGTGCTGTTAACTTATGGATAATACTTTCAATTCTCAGAAGTTTATCAGCAGGTCTTCTGCCTTATCATGATAAACCATGAGCATCTCATATATATAGTTCTTGATTGTTATGTCACAAGCAGTCTGCTCTATATGGTTTGGTTTAGTCTGATGCTAATGTATTTTATTTTACTGACTTCTTGCCTAATCGTTTTTTCTGTAAAGCCTATCAAACTAGAGTTTGAAAAGGTTTATTTCCCGTATCTACTGATCAGCAAAAAAAGGTATGCTGGTCTCTATTGGACAAATCCAGAGAAATATGACAAGATGGATACAAAAGGTAAGCAAGAGTATTTATTTTTATTCATCTCTTTTATAATTAAATATGTCACATGACCACTCTCATTGCCAAATATAAGGGAATGGTCAATTGTAAAGACTTGGTGCACCATCGTTGCTTGCCATGTTTCAGAAATCTTCCATAACTCAATATCATTCTCTCATCCGCTGAGTTCCATTGTCAGGTATTGAAACAGTTCGAAGGGACAACTGTCTACTAGTAAAAAATCTGGTGAACGAGTGTCTTCATAAAATACTAATAGACAGAGACATACCTGGAGCAGTTCAGTATGTCAAGAATACCATTTCGGATCTGCTTATGAATCGCATGGATTTATCTCTTCTGGTTATTACCAAGGTACCAAATCATCTAGGCCTTGGTGTTTGACTTTGTTAATGAATTATTGTTCCTGCACTAACTCATCTATCTAATAGGGACTGACGAAAACAGGAGGGGATTATGAAGTCAAGACAGCACATGTTGAACTTGCAGAGAGAATGAAAAAGGTGGGCACTACCCTGTGCATTTTGTTTTTGGTCATGCTCATTGGTGTCTTAAAAATATGTTAAATACCTTGGTCTGCAAATGGTAGATCAGTATAGTTGTAGATCCATGACCACCCATGATATCATAAATGGCAATAATATAAAGAACTCACCTGTAAGTGTGAAATCTGTTTCTTTGAATATCATATATATTAGACAAGGTTTTTATTTCACTTAATTACATATTTTTGCAAGTTAGTTATGGGAACATTCATTGCTGACCTTCTAAAAGGTATCTTCACTGTTGGGTGGAAACACATGGACATATTCTTTATATCTTGTATAATTTCTAACATTAATGTTATTTACAAAATTTTGATAGCACCTCATCCGGCACTTGTAACATATATTGTCATGTTACGCACAATTTTTTAATTTACAGCGAGATGCAGCTACTGCTCCACATGTTGGTGATCGAGTACCATATGTCATTATCAAAGCTGCCAAAGGTGCTAAGGTAAAAACATAACAGTCTTATTTTTTGAATCTTATATGCTGTTGTTTATCATTTACGATTTCAATTGAATTGATGAAAACCAGGCGTATGAGAAGTCCGAGGACCCAATATATGTTTTGGAAAACAATATACCCATAGATCCTCAATACTACCTTGAAAACCAGATAAGCAAGGTATGTTTAAACATAGCTTTTCTTAGTTGAACTTGAACTTGATTCTACCTGCTGCTAAAGAGTTGATGTTGTAGCCACTGTTGAGGATATTTGAACCCATCATGAAGAATGCTAGTAGAGAACTTCTCCATGGAAGTCACACCAGAGCTATTTCCATCTCTACCCCATCAACTGGCAGGATAATGAAGTTTGCAAAGAAGCAACTAAGTTGTGTTGGCTGCAAAGCTTTAATCAGGTAACTATGGATTGATACTTCTTTTTTCATTCTCTCGGAGGTCATAGTTTTTCATTCTTCTGTTTCATTTATGTCTCTTCCAACATGATAGTTTGGCGTACTTCATTTTACGATTTTAATCAACTATTTTCTCTTGTCTGGTAGTAAGTAATTATTCTTACTTGTTTAACACACTAGTCAAACCTGCCACATAAAAAAATTTGTTTTTTAGTCTTATTGGTTTCATCTGTAGTCAGCCTTCACCTTTTAGGAGTAAAGTCACAAATTAAGGTTTATAGTCATCTGTATAATTTGTATGCAATGGATCTTTGCTATTGCAGAAGCCCTGCTTTCATTTGCGCATGAGTTTGTTTCAATGATTATTCTATTGCTTTCGTTTCAGTAATAAAGATCAGACACTGTGCTCACATTGCAAGGGAAGGGAAGCTGAACTTTATTGCAAATCCATAGCTAATGGTATGCAAGAACTTTTTTCTTCCAATATCTTTTAGTTGTCAAAAGGCCTTTTTCTCTCTAATAAAGCTAACTCAAGAAGCTATAACTTCTGACAACCCTTTGTTTCTGCCACAATTATAGTATCCGAGTTAGAGAAGCTTTTCGGTAGGTTATGGACACAGTGCCAAGAGTGCCAAGGATCTCTTCATCAAGATGTCTTATGCACAAGGTGACAATCTTTTTTGCTTACAATCTCATGAATCTATTTGCAAATGACAGTACCTTCCCCGCGTTATTGTCAAAATGTCATATACTTGTGATAATGACATTGTATGCCCTTCTCTAGGCTACCCGCGATTTGATGCAGTAAATTGGGTGGGTTGGATATTGTGTCAAAATTGGTCATATGCGTGTATTTTATTATTGTAAGAACCCATCCCACATTGGTATGAGAGAAGACATTTTGATTCCCTTCTAAGGCTAAGATAGTGGGCTACCAGTATCCTTCCACCACACTTTTTAGCTGAACCGAATACCTTAGGTTTTAGTTCCCCTTACACATGGTGATTATATAACCAAGTACTTTGAGTTTTAGCTCCCCTTACGCATATTGTTTCAGCTTATTTTGTTAAATGATGACAAATCTGATGTAATTTCTAATGAAAGTCAACCCAAGATATGCTTTTCCTATTTCTAAAACATATAGCTAGTTTCTAAGCTATACCCATCTCAACTGTTGGAGACATAATATAACCCAAAATGACTTTTATGTACGTACTTTAGTCGAATTTTGAAATTTGCCATGTGTACTCTCAGTCACCATTTTAATCTGTTAAAAATCGCAAGTTGTTTTTTTGTTTATGTGATGGACTGATGGTTATATTTTTGTTTCTGTAGTCGGGATTGCCCAATATTCTATCGGAGGAAGAAAGCACAGAAGGACATGGCTGAAGCCAAAGTCCAGTTAGATCGATGGAACTTTTAGTATTTTTCGAAGGTTGCAGAACAGGTACATTGTATTCATTTAGCTCGGATGAATTTTAATCTCTATATCTCCTTCAAGAAACTCAAAAGGCGAACCACACGAGTTATCTCCAAAGTGTTCTGAACTTGGAGGAAAAAATGAAATTTTGCACTCTGACAGCTTCTGAATATTGATGCGAAGAAGCTAGAGATTCTTTCATTGTTTTGTTACTGAAGCCGTGAAGGTGCGTCGGAAGCAGATAGGATAAGTATCAAGTCTAAAAGTTATCATCTTGCCCAATGTCTGAACCAACTGTATCACTTATAACCATGTAAGTATACTAAACATCAGGTTATGGTACACTCCTAAGGCTGGTTTTTTCTACAAAAATCCAGATGATAGTATTAGTCTGTATAGGCGCTTCTTGCTATGGTATTTGGATTACCTGACCAAAAAAATGTATTCTTGTTGTAACAAGTGTAATACAAGTCTACTAAATTACTCATTTAAATCAGTAGTTTGTTTTATATAATCTGATCTTCCATGGTGCAATGAATATAAATGTCTAAAATTATGATCAAGATGTATCTAATATGATCATATTAGCAATAAGACAAAATTAACACTGAATAGATGGGAAGCGAGTGAGTGGGCAGGCAATAACTTGGTGTTGACGCCTTGATGAGTCGAATATCTTTTTCTTTTCCAAAACCTCCTTTTTTCCATACAATATCTGAAGTAAATTTTACATAACTAGTCCCTTTACTTTCTTTTCACTATTGCTAAGAGACTAATGGTATTTTACATAGAAATAAATAAAAGATATAACATAAAAGAGTTTAATATAGTTATATCCAATCAATAAATGACGAATATTTCATTGGATTTATAAAGGTATTGCAAGATGAACACTCTAGATATGTATACACATCAAAATACAAATCTTTCAATAGATGAATAAGATCTTATACAAGAAGAAAAACTAACATACCCATACACACTCTTCAAACAAGTATCTGCCACAAATAATTTCAGGCCTAATGGCCGTCATCCCGCACTATCCAAGTATCAGATCCAACTCTCCATACAAATTAATTTATACGATTATTTTGATTTGCTATACAATTATAAGTCATAATTTAACAATTACTAACCAACTTTTCTTAGAAGAGTTGGCCACCAGCTGCCACTTTCTGGGAGCAACCTGGGTTTGAATCTTGCCAGAGGCAGAATTGATTAAAGTGGTTGACTTACCTTGACACTATCCTTGCTGGGGGTTATGTGGGTACCAATTTGGTACATGGGATCAAGCGGTTCCCATCAATCTACCGTTTTTTTTTTAATTTAACAATTACTTTTTCTTATCCTTTAAACTCTGTAAACCAGATTTGAGAAGTTAGTTGTGGAAACAAATTTTTAGACCTTTTGTTACAAGTAACATGCACAAAATTTTTTATTTGATACGCGTACTTGATAGAGCGGGACAATCACATACTTAGTTTTCATTATTGGGAGTAAATGATAATAAAATTTCAATTGAAGGACTAGAATTATAAAATAGTTAGTGAGGCAAAAATACCCAAAAAGTGGAATTTTACTTCAGAATAGTGTAGGATGCTATTACTAAATGATAATAAACTTTATTTACTATATTACTAAATGCGTAATGTGTATGGGAGTGTACTGACAAGTTACAACCCACGTGTCCAAAACAATCGTTAGTTAAAGATTAAGTCATAAAATACAAATATATTATTAAAAATGGATAAAGTTGTATTATGTATTCTTTTATAAAAATGATGTTATTATGGTTAACACAACGTATGCTCGACCTCCCGTTGTTGAATTGCGACACGAAATTTCAAGCGAAATTCATCTTAAAAAAAGAGAAAAAAATTCGTAGTTTGATAAAAACCCTAAAAATTATTAAGCTAACTTTCTAAAAAATACATCATTTCCGTTTTTTTGTTAATCAGGATACACATACACATCAAATTTTTAAGATTTGTTCAAACATATACTTTGTATTTTTTTATATAATTTTAATCAAATTATTAAGGATTGCTAGAAGAATAGTCATTAACCATCTAAATTGTTTAGATACAACATATAAAATTGAATAATATTCGATAGTTGATAACCATATATATTTGAACAATAGTAAAAAGTTCATAGGTATTTTAAGCAGTATTTGAAAGTTTAATAATGGTTATATTATTCAAAAAGGTATAAAATTTAAAATTTTAATAGATATCTTGAGTTATAGAAAAATATATATGTTTAAGTTAACAAACAAACTTTTTTTTTTTTTTTTTATAAATATAGGTGAAAAGTGTTACAATCGTCGTTTACGAAATGTAGACGCAAAAAGGTCTCTCCTCCTTTCTTTAATAATTATTACGTCTTTTAGAAAGAAAAAGCTATATTTTTCCTTACCGCCTTCTTTTTCCTTTATATCTCTTGGACATTATTGTTAATGTCATTGCTCACGTGTGTAAGTAAGAATAAAAAGAGCGTAATCATCGAATATGAATCTATTACTAGATTTTAAGTTACAAGAGATTTTTATTTTATTATTATTATTTCAAAATTTGCATAATTTTTTTTTTTAGAACGATAATATATTATAAAAATAGACATCTAGCAAAGTACTAGATGTCAAATAGAGTTACAAATACAATTTGCATAGATTTAATGTTCAAAAAACAAAAACACTTGCATAGATTTCCTATTGGAAAGTTTGAGCCAACCTTTTATATACTACTCGTATTGGTTAAGATTGTAAATGAGTCAAATTTGTCTAATTTGAAAGAGCTCAAGCTCGAATTCGACTTATCAATAATTCTAGACCTCTAGCTTGATGTGTGCCGTTCAAGCTTGTGTTGAATCTTCCATATCTTCGCCATCTTTTCAATCAACATGTCGTTTCATAGAGTATGAACTAACAATTAAACCATGCATTTCATGAATAACTATAATCGTGTCCGCACGATATGTATGTTTCAAGTTATTATGCGAGAATACATGGCTACAAGGTTGAGATCCAACCACTTGATTATCAGTTTATTAGTCTACCTAAACGAATTTCATCAAATATATTTTATTCAAGAGATATTTGTTTTCTTTCAAATTTGTAAGGAAATTCTTCCACATGTGAGTTTGAAACTTCCCTAATTAAGCATCTTATTTCAGAATACTTTAAGATATCGTGAGGCATTATTCTACCACTATTATTGCCGCTACTACTACTTATAGTATCAAACCTATCATGCTTTAATAGTTGATATTCCAAGTCTAGTTAGTAAAAGATGATATTCAATATTATCTGTATCGTTTTTTAATCTCTTAGGGCACGTTTGGTAGGGAGAAATTAAGAGAAATGAATTGAAGTAGAGAAATGAAATTGACTGAGAAATTCAGTTAATTCCTTTGTTTGGTAATTAAAGAGAAATTGATCTGAGAAATGACCAGAATTAAATTCTTGTGTTTGGTAAGAAAATCAGAGAAATGAAAATAGAATTTTATTACAATATTCTCGCTATTTTAGTTATATAAAATACAAACCCTAACAAGTAATGTGCCCATACATATATATAAATCACTGGTAATGAAAACAAGTACATATATGAATCAGGGATGATATAGGCAAACTATTGATTGTAGATAACAACAAACAATATTAATCATGTCTAATAAGATACTCGTAAGAATAAATTTACAAACATATTTTGGATATTAACATAGAACAACACTACCATTAAATTGAACTTCTCAGCTCTGCACGTTGATGAAGTTTGGTCCAATATAAAGCCTCTCAATTTCGAACAAACATCTGCGTGTGGAACATAATTCTTGTGCATTCAAACCCCTAATCAACAACTTAGACAACAAGAACACATCACTATTAATTTGCAACTTGAAGTTCATTCTTTCCATGACAACTTAGCATTTTATTTCTAGTAGTCGCTTAAGCGTACCAACAATATGTAGACCGTACCAGTAGTTTCGCCCGGTAATTTGTATATCAACCATAGCTTTACCAGCCAAACCCAAACATAATGAGCCTTACCAAAACATATAACCCGACACTTGACTAAAACCTTTCGACACCATAATATGACTTCACCCCAACCAAATTGGATTAAAGATGCTTAGTTAATAACCCATGCAAGGCTGCAACCATCACATAATTGGGAATGAAAAAAAAAAGGTTGTGGTGGTTCTCATCGGCAAATGATCAAACACCTGGCGAGCTTGAAATAGATCTACACATTCTACGACTAGCAAAAGGTATTGGGAAATTGAAAAAACATATATTAACTTATTATATAGATTCATATGAAAATGAAATAAGTGTATACATACACAATTTTTTTTTTGAAAGGTGATATATACACCATTATTGATTTTTAGATTTAAAATTAATTTTTACCTTGGTATAGTGTGTATCCACGACAGAAACTAAATTGAAGAAATTGATGCCAAAAAAAATAAAATCAAACCTTGATTTTGGTACATTGGAGGATCAGTGGTGGAAGAACATCATCGGAGAAGAAGTGCTAATTGGAGAAGAAATAGCCACTGGAGAAAAACCAGTGGAAGAGATGAGAGTCCCCACTCAAGATCTAGGGTTTCATCGTTTTAAGTTTTGGATTGAATGTGATTTGCACGTGATGTTTAATTTATACTCTCTAGTTTTTTTTATCCTTGCCTATTTCTCAGACCTCAACACGGAGAAATCTTCCTTTATGTATCTCTATTTCCCTTCATTTCCTCATTTTTTGGATGGAAATCAAAACATAAGTAAACAATTTCCCGAGAAATCACAATTCTCCGCTCTTTTCATTTCTTTGGTCTACCAAACAAGGGAAATGAACTCATTTCCATTTCTTTGAGTCCATTTCCCCTTACCAAACACACCCTTAGAATTCAGATAAAAACTTACGTTCTTTAAAGAAAAAAGTTATTCATAATTGGTATAAAAAGACTATACCTAGAAATTTCAAAACGCTATATCACCACTAGCTACAAGCAGCTACTAGTGGAGTCGTTAGAAGAGCCCGAGACCTTCAAAACCGTTAGAAGTATCATAAACTATTGATTGTCGTTTTACACGGGTACCATGTGAAGTCCATTAGAAAAGGTCTGATCACTTAACAAGTAGTATGTAACCACATATAAACTTTTGATCGTACCATGTATAATAACAATGAATCAATGATACCGAACAAATAAAATGGCAAAAAATAAAGTTCATAATAAGCCTGATTTACATGGTACATGTGATTTTAATATATATAGAAAACATTGTCCATTTTTATTCAAGCGAGTGTAATTTTATTGATTTTGTTGTGGGCTTTACACTTACATATAACAATTTTATTGTGTAATAAATTTGTTGAATGTGTCAATGTACAAGAGATGTTTCATGTTTGACTATAAACAAAGAAATTAAACTTGAAAAATGTTGATTCTAAAATTAATATAAAAATGTTGTGAAATCATTATTATGTGGCTATCCACATTCGTAACTCCCAAGCTTTTTATTATATCATTATGATTGTACTTATTGTATAGACTCTTATAGCTCTATATATAGTCATCTCATTGTAACCAAGATATATTGAAGATCAATGGAAAATATCCTTTCATTATCTTATTCTCTGTATATCTTATTCTGTTATGCTATTAGGTCGTTGTTTTACAACACGTTATCAGCACGAATTGTCTCTTACAATCTTTGGTCTTTGGATATCAATTACATATCATCAAATCATCGATCTTTGGTTTCAAGTATAGTGATTCAACTTTGAGCAGAAAGCTTCTTTTATAAATAAAAAGGTAAAAACGTGCAACTCGAAGTTTGAGATGTGATCCTAAGAGGTAAACTTAAACTCTATTCTAGTTTTAATTTGAAGTTTATCTGTTACGGTAATCATCGTTTTAGGATCTATTGTTTTATTGAAGATTACAATATTCTTATCAGAGTGACTTTCAAATAATTAGATTATGAAGGCATTAAGTGCATGACTTACATAAAATGGAATAAATAAAATGATAATAAAATCAAGTAAAGGTTATGATATGATACTATTACCATAGATTATATTCTTTTGTAATTTATTGTTATGTTATACTATGTGGCCTTGAATTATCACCAGCATGCATTATTTTATCAAAGTCATATGAAACTTGGATTGTGAATATTGAAAAGGCTTGCATATTGAGAATAATTTTTGAAACCGTATAAAAAGGATATGAGGGGTTTTATATTTACTTACATTAATAAACCCTTATATAAAACTAGAAGATGATCCTTATGTTCTAATTAAAATTGTTTCTTTAAGGCTCTCGTATGGAGGTAATTTAGTAGAAAACATATATTTTTAAGATAAAGCATGAGAAAGATGATCGGGTATGACGTGTTGGACCGTCATTATTTGTGAAGTTTATGCACTAGTTTTCGTGATTTATTTGAGTTGTTTAATTGTTTCTCGGCAAAACATAATGGAATGTCATTAATAAATTTAAAGCAATCGCAAATAATCTTTATGCATGTGTTTGGGTAAAATTAACCAAACTTGTTAACAAGAAAATTATATATGCATGTGTGTATGTATAGTATAGGCTGTATAGCTGGATATAAGATTATGCATGTGTCTTTAATTTTCAGTCGGATGCACCTTGAGAAAATTGTTTTAAAAGTGTATCTTACGGTTTCTTTGATGATCTAGGTATTTAGTGTTTACTTTATCATAAATTGCAAATAGTGTACACGTTATTAATCATGTGTGATATACAAAATGCAATGTTAGGGTTATGAGAATGTATGCAATATATAAAAGATCAAATAGAGAAGATTGTAATGTCGGCCTCCTCAAATTCTTTTCGCGTTTCTATTTCGACGACATAAGATGAATTGTCTTTTACACAAAAGGTTATTATATGATGATATTATGTGTGATTTAAAACTCCAAAATGCGTTATATGGTTTTAGACTTTTAGTTATGATATCATATGAAAAGTTTTGAAGATCGAGTATGAGTTTTTACTTTTGTTAGTGATTATGAAATACGGTTATTAATTATGAACCCATGTATGAGATAATTATTTCATTTTCTTTACAAATTTTACGTGGACTTGAAAAATGAATTTTATTTTGTGAAATTGCAAATCATATATGAAAATAAACTCCAACGTTTTTACTTGTAAATATTGATAAGATAACTACTTATGTAATTATTATCATGAACTTTTATTTTGTTTGAAAATTATATTTCTTTATGATTAAAAGTGTATGATTAATTCATATTGGGTTAATTTATATCCATGAATCCTATGTTTATCTTGATATCTATGCATAAGACATAATGGCAATTTGGGAACAAATTTGAGAATTGGCAAGATAATATTGAGCCTTTACACTTCGTTTTGAACTATTTAAAAAAGTATACAAATTGCTTTACGGGTCATTTTTGTGATCCGATTTTTTAGTATTGCTTTTAATAAATGATTATCATGAACTTTTATTTTGTTTGAAAATTATATTTCTTTATGATTAAAAGTGTATGATTAATTCATATTGGGTTAATTTATATCCATGAATCTATGTTTATCTTGATATCTATGCATAAGACATAATGGCAATTTGGGAACAAATTTGAGAATTGGCAAGATAATATTGAGCCTTTACACTTCGTTTTGAACTATTTAAAAAAGTATACAAATTGCTTTACGGGTCATTTTTGTGATCCGATTTTTTAGTATTGCTTTTAATAAATGATTATCTTTGGTTAACATTAAGTACAGTAAGTATAATTTAAGTGTTGACTATCGATAATGAATGATGATATTATGTGTGATTTAAAACTCCAAAATGCGTTATATGGTTTTAGACTTTTAGTTATGATATCATATGAAAAGTTTCTCAATGTTACTTAAATATGATAGAGTACTGTGCTTATTGATCAACCGCAAAATATGTACAACTTAGAATTGTATGTTTATTTTATATAATTATAGGACAATGCATTATATTTGAGTATATTAAATTATTTAAGCACTTTAGAGGAGTTGATATAATTAAATTTGTCACGAGAAACAAAAGTGTTAAGACAAATTAACTTATTATGACTTATATTAAAGCATATATATATGTCCATCTTTTATATTTTATGGATCTTGGTTATTTGATCAGTGACATGATTAAAGTAATAAATTGAAATGTCACTTATGGTCATGAAAATTACATTTGTGTAAATGTAGGATCATGAATAAATGAAAAGATATGTGTATATTAAATATTGTAAAGGTTGCTAAGCATGGAGGGTATATGAAATAAAAGAAAGATCGATATATCTTAAATGACTCGAATTATTTTGAGTTTTGCATATATCTATAAGTTATGTGGTTTTATATAATTATAGGACAATGCATTATATTTGAGTATATTAAATTATTTAAGCACTTTAGAGGAGTTGATATAATTAAATTTGTCACGAGAAACAAAAGTGTTAAGACAAATTAACTTATTATGACTTATATTAAAGCATATATATATGTCCATCTTTTATATTTTATGGATCTTGGTTATTTGATCAGTGACATGATTAAAGTAATAAATTGAAATGTCACTTATGGTCATGAAAATTACATTTGTGTAAATGTAGGATCATGAATAAATGAAAAGATATGTGTATATTAAATATTGTAAAGGTTGCTAAGCATGGAGGGTATATGAAATAAAAGAAAGATCGATATATCTTAAATGACTCGAATTATTTTGAGTTTTGCATATATCTATAAGTTATGTGGTTTTATATGCTTATGAGAAACTTCATTTAATGGTTAATGGCATATACATGTTTAGCAAAATTTGTATTTTACTACGTTTTCTCGTTCGATATCAAGTGCAATTGAAGCACATATTGTCATAAACTAGAGGTTTATGAATCAAGATTATTTGATAAATTGGCATGACCGGATAGACCATCCCGGGTGAATGGTGATGCGAAATATGTAGAAGATTGAAGAGATTCTTCAAAGTGATTATTTAAATTGTGAGTATTTGCTCTATAAGAAAGTATATGCCAAATTAAATAAGGGTTGAATCCTTTAAAATAATGGAACATATGCAGATGAGATGTATATAGGCCTATACATCGTCCATATAGATCATTTAGTATTTTAAATCGATGCATCGTCTAAATGGTCATCAAAGTCGCAACTTGAAGTTTGCGTAATTAATTGCTCATGTTATGAGATTGAGAACATGTTCCATTTTGTATTGGAAATAATGATTAGTTTTATAATGATCATTTGAGAGCAAAATGAGTAACTTATAGTTTGGGGCCATGTTACTTAAATATGATAGAGTACTGTGCTTATTGATCAACCGCAAAATATGTACAACTTAGAATTGTATGTTTATTTTATATAATTATAGGACAATGCATTATATTTGAGTATATTAAATTATTTAAGCACTTTAGAGGAGTTGATATAATTAAATTTGTCACGAGAAACAAAAGTGTTAAGACAAATTAACTTATTATGACTTATATTAAAGCATATATATATGTCCATCTTTTATATTTTATGGATCTTGGTTATTTGATCAGTGACATGATTAAAGTAATAAATTGAAATGTCACTTATGGTCATGAAAATTACATTTGTGTAAATGTAGGATCATGAATAAATGAAAAGATATGTGTATATTAAATATTGTAAAGGTTGCTAAGCATGGAGGGTATATGAAATAAAAGAAAGATCGATATATCTTAAATGACTCGAATTATTTTGAGTTTTGCATATATCTATAAGTTATGTGGTTTTATATGCTTATGAGAAACTTCATTTAATGGTTAATGGCATATACATGTTTAGCAAAATTTGTATTTTACTACGTTTTCTCGTTCGATATCAAGTGCAATTGAAGCACATATTGTCATAAACTAGAGGTTTATGAATCAAGATTATTTGATAAATTGGCATGACCGGATAGACCATCCCGGGTGAATGGTGATGCGAAATATGTAGAAGATTGAAGAGATTCTTCAAAGTGATTATTTAAATTGTGAGTATTTGCTCTATAAGAAAGTATATGCCAAATTAAATAAGGGTTGAATCCTTTAAAATAATGGAACATATGCAGATGAGATGTATATAGGCCTATACATCGTCCATATAGATCATTTAGTATTTTAAATCGATGCATCGTCTAAATGGTCATCAAAGTCGCAACTTGAAGTTTGCGTAATTAATTGCTCATGTTATGAGATTGAGAACATGTTCCATTTTGTATTGGAAATAATGATTAGTTTTATAATGATCATTTGAGAGCAAAATGAGTAACTTATAGTTTCCATGTTACTTAAATATGATAGAGTACTGTGCTTATTGATCAACCGCAAAATATGTACAACTTAGAATTGTATGTTTATTTTATATAATTATAGGACAATGCATTATATTTGAGTATATTAAATTATTTAAGCACTTTAGAGGAGTTGATATAATTAAATTTGTCACGAGAAACAAAAGTGTTAAGACAAATTAACTTATTATGACTTATATTAAAGCATATATATATGTCCATCTTTTATATTTTATGGATCTTGGTTATTTGATCAGTGACATGATTAAAGTAATAAATTGAAATGTCACTTATGGTCATGAAAATTACATTTGTGTAAATGTAGGATCATGAATAAATGAAAAGATATGTGTATATTAAATATTGTAAAGGTTGCTAAGCATGGAGGGTATATGAAATAAAAGAAAGATCGATATATCTTAAATGACTCGAATTATTTTGAGTTTTGCATATATCTATAAGTTATGTGGTTTTATATGCTTATGAGAAACTTCATTTAATGGTTAATGGCATATACATGTTTAGCAAAATTTGTATTTTACTACGTTTTCTCGTTCGATATCAAGTGCAATTGAAGCACATATTGTCATAAACTAGAGGTTTATGAATCAAGATTATTTGATAAATTGGCATGACCGGATAGACCATCTCGGGTGAATGGTGATGCGAAATAGTTTTTAAAAAAAAAAAAAAAAAAAAAAAAAAAAAAAAAAAAAAAAAAAAAAAAAAAAAAAAAAAAAAAAAAAAAAAAAAAAAAAAAAAAAAAAAAAAAAAAAAAAAAAAAAAAAAAAAAAAAAAAAAAAAAAAAAAAAAAAAAAAAAAAAAAAAAAAAAAAAAAAAAAAAAAAAAAAAAAAAAAAAAAAAAAAAAAAAAAAAAAAAAAAAAAAAAAAAAAAAAAAAAAAAAAAAAAAAAAAAAAAAAAAAAAAAAAAAAAAAAAAAAAAAAAAAAAAAAAAAAAAAAAAAAAAAAAAAAAAAAAAAAAAAAAAAAAAAAAAAAAAAAAAAAAAAAAAAAAAAAAAAAAAAAAAAAAAAAAAAAAAAAAAAAAAAAAAAAAAAAAAAAAAAAAAAAAAAAAAAAAAAAAAAAAAAAAAAAAAAAAAAAAAAAAAAAAAAAAAAAAAAAAAAAAAAAAAAAAAAAAAAAAAAAAAAAAAAAAAAAAAAAAAAAAAAAAAAAAAAAAAAAAAAAAAAAAAAAAAAAAAAAAAAAAAAAAAAAAAAAAAAAAAAAAAAAAAAAAAAAAAAAAAAAAAAAAAAAAAAAAAAAAAAAAAAAAAAAAAAAAAAAAGAAAATAATGAGATCTCAATAAACTATATTATGTCTAGATAACTATGGAATCGAAAAAAGAAATCGACGTCGATAATGGTTTTGCATAGCGCTAAGTACCATGAATAATTACGAGGATCATGAAATCATGCATGAAAATAAAGTTCTAAGATATATATATATATATATATATATATATATATATATATATATATATATATATATATATATATATATATATATATATATATATATATATATATATATATATATATATATATATATATATATATATATATATATATATATATATATATATATATATATATATATATATATATATATATATATATATATATATATATATATATATATATATATATATATATATATATATATATATATATATATATATATATATATATATATATATATATATATATATATATATATATATATATATATATATATATATATATATATATATATATATATATATATATATATATATATATATATATATATATATATATATATATATATATATATATATATATATATATATATATATATATATATATATATATATATATATATATATATATATATATATATATATATATATATATATATATATATATATATATATATATATATATATATATATATATATATATATATATATATATATATATATATATATATATATATATATATATATATATATATATATATATATATATATATATATATATATATATATATATATATATATATATATATATATATATATATATATATATATATATATATATATATATATATATATATATATATATATATATATATATATATATATATATATATATATATATATATATATATATATATATATATATATATATATATATATATATATATATATATATATATATATATATATATATATATATATATATATATATATATATATATATATATATATATATATATATATATATATATATATATATATATATATATATATATATATATATATATATATATATATATATATATATATATATATATATATATATATATATATATATATATATATATATATATATATATATATATATATATATATATATATATATATATATATATATATATATATATATATATATATATATATATATATATATATATATATATATATATATATATATATATATATATATATATATATATATATATATATATATATATATATATATATATATATATATATATATATATATATATATATATATATATATATATATATATATATATATATATATATATATATATATATATATATATATATATATATATATATATATATATATATATATATATATATATATATATATATATATATATATATATATATATATATATATATATATATATATATATATATATATATATGTTTTAGTTTGTTTTGATAATGCAGGATGATCGATTACAAACGGATATGTATTTATAAATGTTGACATCAACTTTATCATATATTATAAGTCAATTAACAGATCAACATGAAGATAATACAACATGGATGTTTTTAACGACTGAAGTTGTATATCAAAGGAAGCTTGTTCGTGATATTATTGACTCAAAGAGCTTAAGTGATGTGATCATCAGGGGGAGAAGATACGTGTTGCACTCTTTTTCCCTTGACCATGGCTTTGTCCCATTGGGTTTTCCTGGCAAGGTTTTTAATGAGGCAGCATCCCCAAGCGTATCGAAAGAACTATGTACTCTTTTTCCTTCACTAGGTTTTTGTCCCATAGGGTTTTTCCTAGTAAGGTTTTAACGAGGCATATTCTTTTTACCCGTGGATAGCCAAGGGGGAGTGTTGTGAAATCATTATTATGTGGCTATCCACATTCGTAACTCCCAAGCTTTTTATTATATCATTATGATTGTACTTATTGTATAGACTCTTATAGCTCTATATATAGTCATCTCATTGTAACCAAGATATATTGAAGATCAATGGAAAATATCCTTTCATTATCTTATTCTCTGTATATCTTATTCTGTTATGCTATTAGGTCGTTGTTTTACAACACGTTATCAGCACGAATTGTCTCTTACAATCTTTGGTCTTTGGATATCAATTACATATCATCAAATCATCGATCTTTGGTTTCAAGTATAGTGATTCAACTTTGAGCAGAAAGCTTCTTTTATAAATAAAAAGGTAAAAACGTGCAACTCGAAGTTTGAGATGTGATCCTAAGAGGTAAACTTAAACTCTATTCTAGTTTTAATTTGAAGTTTATCTGTTACGGTAATCATCGTTTTAGGATCTATTGTTTTATTGAAGATTACAATATTCTTATCAGAGTGACTTTCAAATAATTAGATTATGAAGGCATTAAGTGCATGACTTACATAAAATGGAATAAATAAAATGATAATAAAATCAAGTAAAGGTTATGATATGATACTATTACCATAGATTATATTCTTTTGTAATTTATTGTTATGTTATACTATGTGGCCTTGAATTATCACCAGCATGCATTATTTTATCAAAGTCATATGAAACTTGGATTGTGAATATTGAAAAGGCTTGCATATTGAGAATAATTTTTGAAACCGTATAAAAAGGATATGAGGGGTTTTATATTTACTTACATTAATAAACCCTTATATAAAACTAGAAGATGATCCTTATGTTCTAATTAAAATTGTTTCTTTAAGGCTCTCGTATGGAGGTAATTTAGTAGAAAACATATATTTTTAAGATAAAGCATGAGAAAGATGATCGGGTATGACGTGTTGGACCGTCATTATTTGTGAAGTTTATGCACTAGTTTTCGTGATTTATTTGAGTTGTTTAATTGTTTCTCGGCAAAACATAATGGAATGTCATTAATAAATTTAAAGCAATCGCATATAATCTTTATGCATGTGTTTGGGTAAAATTAACCAAACTTATTAACAAGAAAATTATATATGCATGTGTGTATGTATAGTATAGGCTGTATAGCTGGATATAAGATTATGCATGTGTCTTTAATTTTCAGTCGGATGCACCTTGAGAAAATTGTTTTAAAAGTGTATCTTACGGTTTCTTTGATGATCTAGGTATTTAGTGTTTACTTTATCATAAATTGCAAATAGTGTACACGTTATTAATCATGTGTGATATACAAAATGCAATGTTAGGGTTATGAGAATGTATGCAATATATAAAAGATCAAATAGAGAAGATTGTAATGTCGGCCTCCTCAAATTCTTTTCGCGTTTCTATTTCGACGACATAAGATGAATTGTCTTTTACACAAAAGGTTATTATTATTATTAGTGGTATAAGCAAAAACAAAAATATAATTTATATTTATATTTATGGACTCTTCATATATATGTTAAGATACAATAATTATAATAGTTATTACACTATGGATTCGATTCAATTCCTCAACTTTAAAGTACTAAATACCGTTTTCTTTGAGAGTATATTTTGAGGATCTAATTTCCAAAAGAAAGTCCTTTTAAGTTATGTGTTCATGAAAATACTACGTCCATTTTGAAAAAATAGATTTCTCTTTGTTAAACCATGTATGAAAAGTGTTGACTATCGATAATGAATGATGATATTATGTGTGATTTAAAACTCCAAAATGCGTTATATGGTTTTAGACTTTTAGTTATGATATCATATGAAAAGTTTTGAAGATCGAGTATGAGTTTTTACTTTTGTTAGTGATTATGAAATACGGTTATTAATTATGAACCCATGTATGAGATAATTATTTCATTTTCTTTACAAATTTTACGTGGACTTGAAAAATGAATTTTATTTTGTGAAATTGCAAATCATATATGAAAATAAACTCCAACGTTTTTACTTGTAAATATTGATAAGATAACTACTTATGTAATTATTATCATGAACTTTTATTTTGTTTGAAAATTATATTTCTTTATGATTAAAAGTGTATGATTAATTCATATTGGGTTAATTTATATCCATGAATCTATGTTTATCTTGATATCTATGCATAAGACATAATGGCAATTTGGGAACAAATTTGAGAATTGGCAAGATAATATTGAGCCTTTACACTTCGTTTTGAACTATTTAAAAAAGTATACAAATTGCTTTACGGGTCATTTTTGTGATCCGATTTTTTAGTATTGCTTTTAATAAATGATTATCTTTGGTTAACATTAAGTACAGTAAGTATAATTTAAGTGTTGACTATCGATAATGAATGATGATATTATGTGTGATTTAAAACTCCAAAATGCGTTATATGGTTTTAGACTTTTAGTTATGATATCATATGAAAAGTTTCTCAATGTTACTTAAATATGATAGAGTACTGTGCTTATTGATCAACCGCAAAATATGTACAACTTAGAATTGTATGTTTATTTTATATAATTATAGGACAATGCATTATATTTGAGTATATTAAATTATTTAAGCACTTTAGAGGAGTTGATATAATTAAATTTGTCACGAGAAACAAAAGTGTTAAGACAAATTAACTTATTATGACTTATATTAAAGCATATATATATGTCCATCTTTTATATTTTATGGATCTTGGTTATTTGATCAGTGACATGATTAAAGTAATAAATTGAAATGTCACTTATGGTCATGAAAATTACATTTGTGTAAATGTAGGATCATGAATAAATGAAAAGATATGTGTATATTAAATATTGTAAAGGTTGCTAAGCATGGAGGGTATATGAAATAAAAGAAAGATCGATATATCTTAAATGACTCGAATTATTTTGAGTTTTGCATATATCTATAAGTTATGTGGTTTTATATGCTTATGAGAAACTTCATTTAATGGTTAATGGCATATACATGTTTAGCAAAATTTGTATTTTACTACGTTTTCTCGTTCGATATCAAGTGCAATTGAAGCACATATTGTCATAAACTAGAGGTTTATGAATCAAGATTATTTGATAAATTGGCATGACCGGATAGACCATCCCGGGTGAATGGTGATGCGAAATATGTAGAAGATTGAAGAGATTCTTCAAAGTGATTATTTAAATTGTGAGTATTTGCTCTATAAGAAAGTATATGCCAAATTAAATAAGGGTTGAATCCTTTAAAATAATGGAACATATGCAGATGAGATGTATATAGGCCTATACATCGTCCATATAGATCATTTAGTATTTTAAATCGATGCATCGTCTAAATGGTCATCAAAGTCGCAACTTGAAGTTTGCGTAATTAATTGCTCATGTTATGAGATTGAGAACATGTTCCATTTTGTATTGGAAATAATGATTAGTTTTATAATGATCATTTGAGAGCAAAATGAGTAACTTATAGTTTGGGGCCATGTTACTTAAATATGATAGAGTACTGTGCTTATTGATCAACCGCAAAATATGTACAACTTAGAATTGTATGTTTATTTTATATAATTATAGGACAATGCATTATATTTGAGTATATTAAATTATTTAAGCACTTTAGAGGAGTTGATATAATTAAATTTGTCACGAGAAACAAAAGTGTTAAGACAAATTAACTTATTATGACTTATATTAAAGCATATATATATGTCCATCTTTTATATTTTATGGATCTTGGTTATTTGATCAGTGACATGATTAAAGTAATAAATTGAAATGTCACTTATGGTCATGAAAATTACATTTGTGTAAATGTAGGATCATGAATAAATGAAAAGATATGTGTATATTAAATATTGTAAAGGTTGCTAAGCATGGAGGGTATATGAAATAAAAGAAAGATCGATATATCTTAAATGACTCGAATTATTTTGAGTTTTGCATATATCTATAAGTTATGTGGTTTTATATGCTTATGAGAAACTTCATTTAATGGTTAATGGCATATACATGTTTAGCAAAATTTGTATTTTACTACGTTTTCTCGTTCGATATCAAGTGCAATTGAAGCACATATTGTCATAAACTAGAGGTTTATGAATCAAGATTATTTGATAAATTGGCATGACCGGATAGACCATCCCGGGTGAATGGTGATGCGAAATATGTAGAAGATTGAAGAGATTCTTCAAAGTGATTATTTAAATTGTGAGTATTTGCTCTATAAGAAAGTATATGCCAAATTAAATAAGGGTTGAATCCTTTAAAATAATGGAACATATGCAGATGAGATGTATATAGGCCTATACATCGTCCATATAGATCATTTAGTATTTTAAATCGATGCATCGTCTAAATGGTCATCAAAGTCGCAACTTGAAGTTTGCGTAATTAATTGCTCATGTTATGAGATTGAGAACATGTTCCATTTTGTATTGGAAATAATGTTGGGAAAATAAGCATGCCTTGGAAGTATGTAGACTCATGCTTTGATTCAGTTCGAAACTGTCTGACTAACTAGACAGTAGTATAGCTGTTTTGGGTATGAGTTAAAACATGAAAGAGGCGAACGTAGTCAATAAAGCCATCATTGGGATATTTGTTTATGGCTTATGTTTTCCCAACATTAGGGGGAGATGTTCCCAACATTAAGGGGAGATATTCCCAACATTAGGGGGAGATATTCCCAACATTAGGGGGAGATATTCCCAACATTAGGGGGAGATATTCCCAACATTAGGGGGAGATATTCCCAACATTAGGGGGAGATATTCCCAACATTAGGGGGAGATATTCCCAACATTAGGGGGAGATATTCCCAACATTAGGGGGAGATATTCCCAACATTAGGGGGAGATATTCCCAACATTAGGGGGAGATATTCCCAACATTAGGGGGAGATATTCCCAACATTAGGGGGAGATATTCCCAACATTAGGGGGAGATATTCCCAACATTAGGGGGAGATATTCCCAACATTAGGGGGAGATATTCCCAACATTAGGGGGAGATATTCCCAACATTAGGGGGAGATATTCCCAACATTAGGGGGAGATATTCCCAACATTAGGGGGAGATATTCCCAACATTAGGGGGAGATATTCCCAACATTAGGGGGAGATATTCCCAACATTAGGGGGAGATATTCCCAACATTAGGGGGAGATATTCCCAACATTAGGGGGAGATATTCCCAACATTAGGGGGAGATATTCCCAACATTAGGGGGAGATATTCCCAACATTAGGGGGAGATATTCCCAACATTAGGGGGAGATATTCCCAACATTAGGGGGAGATATTCCCAACATTAGGGGGAGATATTCCCAACATTAGGGGGAGATATTCCCAACATTAGGGGGAGATATTCCCAACATTAGGGGGAGATATTCCCAACATTAGGGGGAGATATTCCCAACATTAGGGGGAGATATTCCCAACATTAGGGGGAGATATTCCCAACATTAGGGGGAGATATTCCCAACATTAGGGGGAGATATTCCCAACATTAGGGGGAGATATTCCCAACATTAGGGGGAGATATTCCCAACATTAGGGGGAGATATTCCCAACATTAGGGGGAGATATTCCCAACATTAGGGGGAGATATTCCCAACATTAGGGGGAGATATTCCCAACATTAGGGGGAGATATTCCCAACATTAGGGGGAGATATTCCCAACATTAGGGGGAGATATTCCCAACATTAGGGGGAGATATTCCCAACATTAGGGGGAGATATTCCCAACATTAGGGGGAGATATTCCCAACATTAGGGGGAGATATTCCCAACATTAGGGGGAGATATTCCCAACATTAGGGGGAGATATTCCCAACATTAGGGGGAGATATTCCCAACATTAGGGGGAGATATTCCCAACATTAGGGGGAGATATTCCCAACATTAGGGGGAGATATTCCCAACATTAGGGGGAGATATTCCCAACATTAGGGGGAGATATTCCCAACATTAGGGGGAGATATTCCCAACATTAGGGGGAGATATTCCCAACATTAGGGGGAGATATTCCCAACATTAGGGGGAGATATTCCCAACATTAGGGGGAGATATTCCCAACATTAGGGAAGATGGAAAGCAACTGAAATGAGTAAGAATGAATTATCAAAGATCCTTGCACCAATGAATATATCAACTTTAAAGTTTGTGAGATAACTCATTCACTAAGTTTGATAATCGCCAGATATGTTAACTGACCAAAAAGAGTGATGAGATCACGCATATCAGTTGCTATTGCTCCGACTCGTAATGAGTATACATATGCTTCAAACATAGTATTTGAATCGATTCCAAATAAAATCCTCGAAAGAAAAAGGAGCGAGAAATAAGATGGTCAAATTCGAGGTATGAAAGACCCCAAAAGATATTACTAATGAGTAACTAGACATTAAGGTTATGGATAAACCTCAGGTACCTGAAAATAATGAGATCTCAATAAACTATATTATGTCTAGATAACTATGGAATCGAAAAAAGAAATCGACGTCGATAATGGTTTTGCATAGCGCTAAGTACCATGAATAATTACGAGGATCATGAAATCATGCATGGAAATAAAGTTCTAAGATATATATATGATTGGCCAAAAGGAAAAGACGCAAAAGTTGGACCTCGAGTTCATACACCTGAAAGTGTAACGTTTTATGATATAATTGATGAGTGCGAAAAATAAATGACAAAATCACATGTATGATACATAAGGCACAATCTTCTAAGTAATGGACATCCAAGATGGAGTATTACGAATAAATATATAGTGGTTGTCCATATATGATACAACTGGGTCATTGTGAAATTTATTATGGAATAAGGATTTTTCGCAAAAGATATAGACTTGATACGATGAGTTTTATTCTCACGTGGTGGATGCAACTATTGATATCTTATAAGTCTGGCAATATAAAATAATATGAAACTGCGGTCTTCTGGATTATTTTGAGCTCTAGATATATTATATATAGTGCATAAAGTATGCCTTGTTCTTTAAATTGCAATATTACTTGAAATATATAAAATGCATGAAGCATGTCTAATGACCCAAAGCTGCTACAAACATGTTTGAGAGGTCATTGAGAACAACATGTAGCAAATATAATATATAAGTCTATATTAGACATTTGGAAAAGTCTCTTTGAATATATAACTTGAAGTTATGAGATTTACTCGCCCAAGGATATATAAGAAATATAAAACTTGAATAAGTTATGAGTGCAAAAGATCTCTATGGCAATTTTATGTTTGAATGTGTGTGATGGAAAATCTCGATAGAACAAAATCGAGCATTTTAGTGATGAATAATTACTCAAAAGGAATTTATATGATGAGGAAAATATTTTTGTGGGTTATATCTATTTATTGAGTATACTACATAATTTGTATATATGATCACTTGGTATTGATAAAGATCACTTTCATTCCTCAAAGGTAGAGATAATTACTTGATTCAAAATACTATATCTGAGTATCATCTGGTCATTATTAACGTATATTCCAATATATTGTTTTTCGTTCTTTTAGTATAGATAGAGATCTTATCCCATGAGAATGTATTAAAATGGGTAAAACATATATTTTATTGCCTTTGAGGCGATAAAGGTATAAGTTTACATTATACTAACCTATCAAAGCAGTTTTAGTTTGTTTTGGTAATGCAGGATGATCGATTACAAACGGATATGTATTTATAAATGTTGACATCAACTTTATCATATATTATAATTCGATTAACAGATCAACATGAAGATAATACAGCATGGATGTTTTTAACGACTAAAGTTGTATATCAAAGGAAGCTTGTTCGTGATATTATTGACTCAAAGAGCTTAAGTGATGTGATCATCAGGGGGAGAAGATACGTGTTGCACTCTTTTTCCCTTGACCATGGCTTTGTCCCATTGGGTTTTCCTGGCAAGGTTTTTAATGAGGCAGCATCCCCAAGCGTATCGAAAGAACTATGTACTCTTTTTCCTTCACTAGGTTTTTTGTCCCACACACACACACACACACACACACACACACACACACACACACACACACACTCACACACACACACACACACACACACACACACACACACACACACACACACACACACACACACACACACACACACACACACACACACACACACACACACACACACACACACACACACACACACACACACACACACACACACACACACACACACACACACACACACACACACACACACACACACACACACACACACACACACACACACACACACACACACACACACACACACACACACACACACACACACACACACACACACACACACACACACACACACACACACACACACACACACACACACACACACACACACACACACACACACACACACACACACACACACACACACACACACACACACACACACACACACACACACACACACACACACACACACACACACACACACACACACACACACACACACACACACACACACACACACACACACACACACACACACACACACACACACACACACACACACACACACACACACACACACACACACACACACACACACACACACACACACACACACACACACACACACACACACACACACACACACACACACACACACACACACACACACACACACACACACACACACACACACACACACACACACACACACACACACACACACACACACACACACACACACACACACACACACACACACACACACACACACACACACACACACACACACACACACACACACACACACACACACACACACACACACACACACACACACACACACACACACACACACACACACACACACACACACACACACACACACACACACACACACACACACACACACACACACACACACACACACACACACACACACACACACACACACACACACACACACACACACACACACACACACACACACACACACACACACACACACACACACACACACACACACACACACACACACACACACACACACACACACACACACACACACACACACACACACACACACACACACACACACACACACACACACACACACACACACACACACACACACACACACACACACACACACACACACACACACACACACACACACACACACACACACACACACACACACACACACACACACACACACACACACACACACACACACACACACACACACACACACACACACACACACACACACACACACACACACACACACACACACACACACACACACACACACACACACACACACACACACACACACACACACACACACACACACACACACACACACACACACACACACACACACACACACACACACACACACACACACACACACACACACACACACACACACACACACACACACACACACACACACACACACACACACACACACACACACACACACACACACACACACACACACACACACACACACACACACACACACACACACACACACACACACACACACACACACACACACACACACACACACACACACACACACACACACACACACACACACACACACACACACACACACACACACACACACACAGACACACACACACACACACACACACACACACACACACACACACACACACACACACACACACAGACAATTCACACTCAAAATTCAAAAACACACTCACACACTCACACACACACACACACACACACACACACACACACACACACACACACACACCCACACCACTAGTGTCACACGCAATCGAATCACACGACGACACACACACACACACACACACACACACACACACACACACACACACACACCACCCTTTGCATGTGTCTACCATTTTTATATAACACATAATACATAATTCTGTTAATGAGTTTGTTTATTTGTACTTATTGTCATGTGGGGTTTTCATGTTTGGTTTTATCTTGGCATGCAGTTATTAAAAGCTCAAGTTTCAGTTTAACTTCTACATGCTAAGTTTATGTTTTACTCATTTCTTATAAATTCAGGTTTCTTTTTTAATTTTATATTTTTTCTAAAGAAAAAAAGGTGTACTTCCAAGGTTTGTTAATTAATTTTCTCACATGAACAAATTATACTTGTGCACCATGACTCCTCAAGTTAGGGAGGAAATAGTTAACATGCAAGAGATAAGCAAAAAGAATCTATATAGCTAGCTAGATGTTTAAAGGGGTGTTTGGGATTGTAGGTTTATTTTGTGTTTTCAAAAATCATGTCATGACGTGCTTTTTCAAAATTGCGTTTTATCTTTCAAGAGAAAACGCATATAATCACTTCCTTTGCCAAACACTAACTAATCATTTGAGTTATGCAAACACATTAGATGAGATAATCAGAGAGTATATTCAAATTGATTATGATTTTCAAGGATGAAAGTTCTTTGATGTATATATTTTATATTATAATCATAAAAAAGCAAAGTTGAGTATGATATGTAGCCTATATAATATAATAAAGTCAAGGCCAAAGAAGAAATGAAGGTAATGATAGTAGTATGCATTGAAGAACAAAAATCATGATTTGGGAGGAGATGTTAAAGAGGTTATTGGTTGTAGCAACTTTAATCTTTGTTAAAGTCATAACTTTTTTTTGGATCATGATGATTTATTATTAATATATTTAGCAATTTACATAAATCACTTTAGAGATTTTTTTTAAGGATAATCAATTGTCTCTTAACTGCTTTAAGTTTTGCAAATCAGCTACTATTTTGGATTATGATGATTCTCTTTAGATATGTGAATCTAACATGTAAAGATCGAGTTGTTCTTATTGTGTTGATAATCGGTTCATTTTTGTTGCTTTAATTGTGTTTAATTAGTTAGAGATTCATCAAGGAAGAAATATTTTGGGGAAAGTAATTCAGACGTAAAATCGACTGATCATTTATATGGACCATGTTTCTATTGGCATCTTCATATCAAACTGTTGGTTCGCTGCATTATTCTGCTTTTGTTGTTGAGCCACTGTCATTCTGAAATCAAGCGTGACGTTGAAGGTACGTACATTGTTAATTAGTCTCCTTAAAATCCTATTATTCTTTTTCAAGAGCATAATTAGAGGTATTTTTGTGAACTTGCTCCTCTTAAAAAGATTATTTTGTGAAGAACTTTGTTTTACAAATTTATTGTTTTAAGTCTGCCCCTTCAATAACAACTTCCTGGCTTTGCCCCTAATTAGACCATACGATTTTATTTTATTTTTCCTTTCAGTTGAAGCCTTGATTGAAATTCTAAAAGATCTAAATGATACCAATGGGAGAATCACGGATTGGAATTACTATTTAGTTAACCCATGCTATAGTTGGTCACATGTCATTTGTGATCATAAAGATGGAAACGTCGTATCCTTGTAAGTTTATCCATTTTTCCCTTGAAGATTACTCCATTATGAATGAAATATATGACGTTAGGAAGCCAGGTGCAAATGGTGCCTCAGAGTCGTCTTTTTAATACAATAATGGCTTAATTAGAGTTTAGTCTTAAAATTACTTATCGTATCTTTGAATGCACTAATTTGCAGGAGCTTGGGTTCAATTGGTTTTTCGGGGAAACTCACAAGTTCTATAACCAAACTGAAGTTTTTGACCAACTTGTAAGTTTGGTACTCAATCAAAATTACTATACTAGTATATAGAGATTTTTATGTATTCCAGATATTTTTATGATAAAGTGCATGATTCCGGTTTTCTTCAATTACAGGGATTTACATGATAATAACTTATCAGGTGAGTTGCCTGATCTTAGTAGCTTGGTGAACTTGCAAAGGCTGAATCTTACACGAAATAAGTTCAGTGGCTCTATTCCAACCTCTTGGGGTCAACTCTCCAACCTCAAATATTTGTAAGATTTTGATTCTCCCTTTCCTTTTGACTTCTATATAATTGTCTGTATGAGTGTTCTTACTAACCACACAAGTACATTACAAGTGTATATTTGAGTTAATATTGTCTTGTTTCATATTCAATAGTCTTGTCAATATTCGGCCTATACAGAATAGTAACTACAAAAATAAGAAGTGTGCATATATGTGATGTCTATGTAACAAACTTTTCGGACTTTTATACATGAAAGATGTTAGTCATTGTTTCTTGAGAGTTCGATAAGATGTATTCATTGTTCTTGGTCCTCACAAAGAATTATGTTCGGGTTTTGCAGGGATCTTTCTTCCAACAATCTAAGTGGAAAAATTCCTGAAAAGTTGTTCTCGGCTAGTGTATTTAAGTATGCAACCTTGTTTTTACATTAAGATCGAAATCCTAATTCTATATCCAGTCTAAGTTTATTAATATTTTTCCTTCTCATCTTATCATATTGTTGATGATATTTATTATATTTGCTTCAGAGGATCAACCTATATATGTTGATGATCACATAATAATGGGTTGAGGAGGTGATCTTGATAATGATCACACAAGTTATAATCAAATAATTTTGTTGGAATTTGTTTAAAGTTGGGTTGATCTTAATTACACTAGTTTTTCTACTTGACAAAAGTTTTAAGCTTAAGTTACTTATTGGCCATTGTTTTTTCAGTTTTTCAGGGACATCTCTTGAATGTGGTACCAAACTGCACCAGCCTTGCGTTTCAAGTTCCTCAGTTCCAGGTTCAGTTGAAGTTGATTCATCAGCTAAGTTTTTAGATGTTTTATCTATCTATTTTTGACTCGATTCAGTTTGGACTTTTTTTTCATAGGTTCTCCTAAAAAGTCAAAACTTAAGTTTGTTACAATTGGTGCAAGCTGTGGTGCCCTTGTGCTTTTGCTGTTCGGGGCAATCTTTTTATACCGCTTCAACCTTAAGCGTAAACTCAACCGTGATTTCTATGTTGACGTGGAAGGTTAGTTATTCCATTCACGTCCTAATTGTGGTTTTCTTTTCCACAAGTTTAAATGATACACATTTCAAATGGGTCGAAACTCACTCCTAGACCCATAGTGTATACAAAATGGATAATACTACATAAAGTATTTTACAATAGAATGTTAGATTTGTATTTTAATTATATAAGTTTTGTAATTTTATTAAGTACATTACCTAGGGTATAGTTTTTTGTTTTTGAGATTCGAACTTGAGACATTATTACATTAAGTACGTTAGATTAGATGTCAAAGAGAAAAAACACAAAGAAGAGCATGCAGCTAGTCCCAACACAACCTTAACCAGTACTAAAAACTAAAATTGACCTGTTTTGACCTCGTCAACTTTGCCACCTCTTCTAATAATCATTTTCACTATTGTTTCGTTGTAGGTGAAGATGACGGTCTAGTTTCCTTTGGGCAACTTCGAAGATTTTCATGGCGTGAGGTTCAGCTGGCAACCGACAACTTCAATGAAAGCAATATTATAGGACGAGGAGGGTTCGGAAAAGTTTATAAAGGAGTCCTTGCAGACAGCACAAAAGTTGCAATAAAAAGACTAGCAGATTATCAGAGTCCCGGGGGAGAGGCTGCATTCTTGAGGGAAGTTCAACTGATTAGTGTGGCAGTTCATCGTAATCTTCTTAGGTTGATCGGGTTTTCTACCACATCATATGAAAGAGTACTCGTATATCCGTTCATGCAAAATCTTAGTGTTGCATATCATCTACGAGGTACTTTGCTTCTTCCGTTAAGTCAAAGTTTGCAATCATAAATAAGGTTGGACTTAACGTTTGATTCGATTCGGATTAGTTCTGCTCCCTGTTAGAAATAACTTGCTTTTGGGGTCCAGAATTCTAGGAAATAATGAGAATTCTTGATCTCTCTCAATTCTAAAATCCAGGACTCGAATTTATGTCCTGTCATTAACTTCCTTTTGATTTGTTAAGATGATTTTCATAATAATAATTTTTGGGCATTAGTTATATAATGGAGGGAAAGAGTTGGAGAAACTTTATCGCAGGTGAACCTATCTAGTGTTAACAAGTACGAGTAACTCTTTTGACCTGTTACCCAACCCATCCATTTTGCCATGAATGCATCTACACAGATTAGCTGATATATTACTGGTTTTTTCAGTCTATAGATGTTCATAGTATGAGAACCGTAGGGATGCAGTGGACCTAAATCGGAAGATACATAACCGATTTTCCTTTTATTGGTGACAGATTTGAAACCAGGAGAGAAAGGATTAGATTGGGCAACACGAAAACGTATAGCTTTTGGTGCAGCTCGTGGTTTAGAATACTTGCATGAGCACTGTAATCCTAAGATCATTCATCGTGATCTCAAAGCAGCAAATATCCTTTTAGATGACAATTTTGAACCAGTTCTTGGTGATTTTGGGCTTGCAAAACTAGTTGACACCAATCTGACTCATGTTACGACTCAAGTACGTGGGACTATGGGACACATTGCTCCTGAGTACTTATCTACTGGAAAATCATCTGAAAAGACCGACGTTTTTGGATACGGTATAACATTGTTAGAACTTGTAACTGGACAACGTGCAATAGATCTTTCCCGGCTTGAAGAAGAAGAAGACGTCCTCCTTCTTGATCACGTAAGTACCAATTATTTATACCACGATAACTTTCATGATATATAAACATGTTTATACACTTTGGTTGATTCATATTTTTACTACTTTAGATAAAGAAGCTGCTTAGAGAAACGAGGATCATTGACATCGTGGACCCAAACCTTACGGTTTACAATGCAAAAGAAGTTGAAACAATGCTTCAAGTTGCATTGTTATGCACCCAAGGTTCACCCGAAGAGCGTCCAAAAATGGGACAGGTCATTCATATGCTTAGAGGACAAGACTTAGCCGAGCGATGGGCAGAATGGGAACAAGTTGAAGAAGTCAGAAATCAAGAATTCTCACGAATGTCACACCAGTTTGCTTGGGGAGAAGACTCAACACAGGATCAAGAAGCTATACAGTTATCACAAGCCCGATAAAATGACTCAACTTGGAACTCGGAGATAAAACTACATATATACTTTAAAATTATAGTTAAAAACATGAAATAAGATTTTCAGGTTTGTTTGTTGAAACTTACACGTGATTCATATACTACTTATGCTACTGAGACATGTTGTGTATGTGTTTTTTGTTGTTGTTGTTGTATATCTTTAGCATAAACAATCTTGTAATCTCAGTTTGACAATCATTATAAACAGGTGTGGTATACATTGATGAAAGTTGTAAATTGAGTTAATCTTTTGTTTAATCTTGTAATCTCAGTTTTGCAGCAGTTCCCTACTTCTCCTCACATCATCTTCTCCACTTCTCCACACGTGATTAAATAAATAACCCACCATCTGAATGTGAGGGGTGCAGGATGAAAGATGAGAACTGACCGGAGTAAAAATGGTATGCCTTAAGACCAATGTTTTGAAAACCGGACCGACACTGAACCGGGCTTACAATATTTTACTGGTTGGACTGGTCTGATCGGTTGGACCTTGGTCGGACCAGATTCTATATGTATATATATAATATATATAGTTATATAATAAAATAATACAAAATATATTTATACTCAGTATAAATTATTTGTTAGTTTGTGCAACTTTTGTGAAACATCTTATACCTGGAGGACCAAATGTGTAATATTTATTATCTATTGTTTTAAGATCTTAAAAAAGCAACCCTCATATCTCCTGTGCATTTTGTCAACGAGTATACAACAAAATACACAAAACACACACCGTTACTGTAACACCCTAACATGGCGGAATCATGAGGGTTACAAGATAAGCACAACACGACATGGAAATTAAGTAGAGACAATTCTAAATGCATTAAAAGGATTGGACAATCCATACAATTCAATCAAATACAAGTACCGAATCATACAAAAATGCATAAGGAGCACGACCATCAAACGTTTACAAAAGCAGGGCCGTCTCTGAAGAATTATGAATCTAGGCCGAACGTAAAAAAAAGACCCATATGCTATGCGCAACAAATTGTAAAAGAACGACAATAAATTAATGTTATATCGATAAAATTTACAAATATTCAAAAAAATTTAAAAACAATGCAATATTATACTACCGAAATAACAAACTGTAATACCTAGCCGAATTCGTGTAGTTCTCCTATCATTTATCATAGCAAATTGGTTGATAACCTTTTTTTTTAATCAGTAACTTTTTATGTGGACTAAGTTGTATGGTTTAACTTTTTTATGTGATTGTTAAAATTTATAATGGGCTTAGTTAATTATATATATAATATATATAAATTTTAATATATATTTATATATAACATTAAAAAAAAAATCGGACCCCCTAAAAAACCGGGCCTCGGCCCGTCGCCCACTTTGCCCACCTTTATTACCGGCCTTGTACAAAAGATAGTACAAAAGATGACAAATGATCCTAAGCATAACCCATAAATCGGGAACTATGAATCACGGATCCAAGAAGTAGTCTAAGTCCAATCCTAGCACATGCAATCAAGAAATCATCCAATACGTCTTTGGTTTACCTTAGGGGGGTGTTCATCAAACCGTCAAACCGTGAAAACCGGACTAAACCGGGGTACTTGGATTGGTTTGGTCGGATTGAGTTGTTAAAGTTTGGTCTGAAGGTTTAAGTTTTGAAAAACCGGGTTCCTTGGTCCGGTTACGGTTTGAGCAAAACGTCAACCGTCAAAACCGGACCGGACCAAAAGATATATATGTATATATATAATATATTTAATTCACATATATATCAAAGTTACCGGAGATATTCTATTTAACATTTACATTTTAGTAGTATGTGCAATATATTACCAGATATTTTAGTTGAAATATATGTAAAAGATCTTTTGGTAGACAATTATAAGATATTCTATTAAACATTTATTTATTTATATAAACTACTTTTACTTTCATCCTTTCTTATTTTTATTTTATCCTCTCTGTTTTTTCATCTTCATTACTCCATTATTTTTTCACTCAAATATCAATGTTATAAGCCTTAAGTCCTCCATCACCTTCAATATTTCATTTTTTATAAGCAATAAATACAATCTATTTGTAACTTTATTAATGCTTTTAAATATAATATTAAGATCATAGTATTCTTGACATCTATTTGTGTGATAAAAGAAAGAAAAGAAAAATTTATACGGAAAATAGGCATAAAATTATTCGGAGATAAAAAAGAAAAAAGAAAAAGGATATCGAAACCGTCGAACCGGCCAAACCGGACCGGCTTACATGGTTTGGTTTGGTCCGGTTAAACAACACACTTGGTCTAGTTTGGTTTAAAATATGTTGAAATTGGGAATGTCGGTTTGGTTTGAGATTTAGTCAAAACCGGACCAAACCGAACCACGAACACCCCTAGTTTACCTGTTCACCTAAAAAGTGTACTAAACGTGTCAACATAAAGTTGTTGAGTTCGTAGGTTTGAGTAATGAAAAATCGAGTGTCGGGATATCAACCGTTAACGATATACGAGGTTTAGAATACCTAATCACGTCCGAGGAAACCCTAAAAGGTTTCACGTTATCACAAGTAATACAAGTCAACGTCAACGTCAAATAATCGTCCATATATATATAATATCGTCTTTACGCAGGTTAAACAACCCGTATCCACGGTTATGATCATGCCGGGTGTGGATTCGTCAATCCACCGTCCACGTATTACATAATATATAATACACGTCTTAATATAATATCGTCATAATATGGCAATGATCATACCGGGTGTGCATTCGTCAATCCACCGTCCACGTCTTACATAATATATAATAAACGTCTTAATCCAATACAATATAACGTCTTTCGTCACATATAAACGTCCAATAACACGTATCACAAGCAAACAATTAGATAACTAACGCCTCGTTTCATATCATAATCGATTGTATCAACCGACAAGAGTTTAAACGACAAGTACACTTTCCACCCCAAAATAAGATAAACGTAGGGGCTACGAAACTCACCTTCGCCGATTAGAAGTAAGTTAAGATCGAATTACAAGTGTTCAACGAGTTACAAATGTCCAGGAAACTTCAATGCTCACGACCTATCATTATATTTATAAAATACGTATTAATATTCAAGGTTGCATTAGTTAATCATATGCATATGAGTTTTTGGTTTGATACTCGACTTTGAAAGATTATTATGACACTAATAGGTCACCAAATGAGTCGAGAAAAGGCCCAACGAAAAGCCCGACTCGGCCCTAGAAGGATGCGCTTCAAACTAGAAAAAGGAGGGAAACCATGTTTCTGGATTGGCGTCTCACACGTTCTGTGTAGCGTAACAGACGATAGTACATGAAAGGCACAGCGTAAGAGACGGTCAAGTCCGGCGTAGCAGACGGTGGGCAAGAAGAAGATCGGCGTCTTAAACGGTGAGAACCACCGTCCCAGACGGTGGTCTCTAAATATAAATTTTGGCGTCTGGTAGGCGTCTTGCCACCGTAAACCAGGAGATAGGGTCTCGAAACTCAAAAGTTATGAATGCAGTGCACCGTCTCATATGGTGTAGGACCGTATGAGATGTTAAGCAGCAGTTGGTCAGCGTCCAGGACGCCGAAAATTAACGTGGCAGACGGTGGGCGGGAAGAGGCAGAAATCTGGGCAAGTTTTTAGTTGACCAAAAAGTCAAAATTGACCAAGAACAATCAAACCCTAATTTACCACTCGAATCCGGTTTACAGATCCTCAAAAACCCGATTTTAATCCTTGTTAAACACATTTTGATGTAACCATACGTATCCCATAACAAAATTTTGATTCAAAACGTCATTTCCATAATCAATTTGTTTTTGACCTAATTTATTTATTTAAACCCTAATTTTTGATTTTAATGTGTTCTTGCCCGAAATTTGACCAAAAGTCGACCATGTTAGGTTGGAAACAAGTTTACAAGGATAACCCACTCCAAGATTTCGATCCTTAACCTCAAACAAGTCCCAACCCGGTTTTTGACCTATATCCGATTTGACTTGGAAATTGACTCAAGAATACTTGTATATGATTAAAAACATGTTTACAAACATGAAATGGAAATGTTGGGACAAGATTGACTTACCAATTCTTCCATTAAATCCCCAAATCCGAATTTAAGCTATAAATGGTGATTTCTTGCACCTTTAAACTCCAAATTTTGATATGATGATCCAATGATGATGACGATGGTGAATTTAATGTGATTCTAACTTAATACACAATTTAATGATTCAAGAAATTTAGAGAGAGAGAGAGAGAGAGAGAGGGTTCTTGCAATAATTATAGAGAGAGAAAGAAAAGAGATTGATATATGTGTAATATTGTATAATATTAGTAGGCTAATAATAAATAACGAAAATAAGTAGAGGGGGTGTTTGTGTAAATATTTGAGTCGGTGGTTAGATGGCGGGAAAGACGGTTACAACCGTTTGTGTATATAAACCCAATTTCGTTATAATCAAAGCATGATTTATGTGTGATAATCTATCTTTCCTCTCATTTCTCTCTTCTAGAAATTCCTATCCTATTAATTGGTATCAGAGCCACAATCGCCACCTTCTCCGGCGGAGCTCTCGATTCCGATCATCTTCTCCGGCGAGATCATTCTCACCGGCAACTATCCTTTTCTTTTCCTCCGGCAGAATTGATTCTCCGGTGATTCCGCATTATCTGCAATCATAGATCCTCTACTCTGTGATCGTGATTCCGCTCATTATCAAGCTCAATTTCCTCCGTTATCTCCGGCGACTATCATCACTAACAAATCAAACATGATGACGACTCGCAATGAAGAGGTAGAAAAATTAGCAAAAGATATAGCCCGTGTTGATCAATTTACTACCACAGGACTCAATGAATTGAAGAAAATGTGTTTGGATATTCAGAAAACAATGGCGGATAAGTTTGACTTTTTAGAAAGTCAATGCCCTGTTCTCAGTACTAATCCTTCACAACAGCTGATCAATCAGGATTCTCAAGGTTTGGGAGGACAAATCAACAACAACCGCCTCACAAAACTGGAGTTTCCACGATTTGGAGGAGATGATGTGGAGGGATGGCTCTACAAATGTGAGCATTTCTTCATTATGGATGAAACTCCAGCAAATTATAAGGTCAGGTATGCTGCATTACACTTAGACAGCAAAGCTTTATCGTGGCACCTTGCTTATATGAATTCTAGTGGTAAGGATATAAGAGATATTCAGTGGGATGTGTATATGAGAGCCATTTCTGCTAGATTTGCTCAGAATTTGATTGAAGATGCCATGGGGGCACTTAAGGCCTTGACACAAACTGGAGAGTTAGATGAATATTGTGATGAATTTGATTTGTTGTTGAGTAAGTGACATTACCAGAAGAGTATACTGTGAGCATATATATTGAAGGCCTTAAACCAGAAATTAAATGTAAAATCAGGATGTTTAAGCCCAAAACCCTGAGAGAAGCTTATTCTCTGGCTAGAATGCAAGACAAATCAAATAAAATTTTAGGTGTCAAGCCTGCAGTTGGAGTTAGTAGTGTGAGGACACCTTACCAGAGAACCACAACCATGACTAGTATAGCTAAACAGCCTTTGCTAGCTACACCTGTCAATGCTGCACAATCTAGTGCACTGGTTCCCAAAACTGTGAATAATAAATTTTTAGAGGACAATTTGGGAGAAGAATCATTAGAAGGAGCTGCAGAAGAAGTTGCTATGGTAGAAAATATGCTTAATAATGCACCAATAGTTCGGGAAAATCCACCACTGGTACAAGGAAATCCTCACATAATGCACTGATGGGAATCCCTTCTTACTCAACCATGCAAGTAGTGGGAATCATTGGAAATAGGAGGTTGCACATACTGGTAGACAGTGGATCTACTCATAATTTCATGAGTGCTGCCATTAGTGAGATCTTAAAATGCTCTACAATTCAAATTCCAAGTGTGAGGGTCACTGTGCCTGATGGTAATAAGATGGAGTGTATGACTCCCTGCAAGCAGTTTTAATTGTTGATGCAGGGCACTGAATTTAGTGCTGATATGCTTGTAATTGAGTTATCTAACTATGACATTGTGCTGGGAGTTCAGTGGCTTGAGACATTGAATGATATCATATGGAATTTTAAGAAATTAACTATGAAATTCAAGATTGAGGGAAAGGACTATCAGTTGAAAGGAGTTTTGCAGCATGGAATAAGTTTTTGTTCCATGGAAAAGATAAAAAATCTGGTGGTTCAAGCCAAAGCCAAGGGGGTGGTGCAAGCTCAGTTGTGTACATTACAAGATTCTGCACTCGATCATTCCATGACTGAACCTATTCTTAAGGAACTTCAGTCTGCAAATGAATTACAGGAATTACTGGATAAGTATGCAGATATATTTGAACTGCCTCAGGGTTTACCACCAACAAGATCATGTGATCACAAGATTCCATTGAAGGATGAGAGTATGGCCATTAACCTTAAGCCATATAGATATCCAAAAGCACAAAAAAATATTATTGAAGAAATGACTAAAGAATTACTGGAGAGTGGGGTTATTAGACACATCACAAGTTGTTTTGCTGCACCAGTGATTTTAGTCAAGAAAAAAGATGGGAGTTGGCGTATGTGCATTGATTATAGACGTCTGAATGAGGCCACCATAAAAGATGTGTTTCCTATACCCTTAGTGGAGGACTTATTAGATCAGCTGCATGATGCTACACTATTTTCTAAGCTTGATTTGAGATCTGGTTATCATCAGGTGAGAATGCATCCTCCTGACATTCATAAAACTTTTAAAACTCACCAGGGGCATTACGAATTTCTTGTTTTACCATTTGGCCTGACCAATGCACCTGCCACATTCCAAGCTTTGATGAATGACACTTTCAAGGAAATTCTTAGGAAGGGGGCATTAGTATTTTTTGATGATATTTTGATATATAGTTCAGACTGACAGACTCATTTGGCAGATTTGGATAAGGTATTGGGTTTGATGAGGACACACTCATTGAGGGCAAAGAAATCTAAATGTTCATTTGGAGGTACAAGGGTGGAATATTTAGGACATATAATCACTGAGCAGGGTGTGTCAACTGATCCTGCAAAGATTCAGGCCATTCAGGATTGGCCAGTGCCTCTAACCATTAAGCAGTTAAGGGGATTCTTAGGTCTTGCAGGATATTACAGAAGATTTGTTCAACGTTTTGGTGTGATTGCCAGACCACTCACTGATTTGCTTAAAAAAGATAAATTTGTGTGGACTGCAACAACTCAAAATGCTTTCCAACAACTTAAGCATTCAATGGTCAATCCTCCAGCCCTCAAGCTGCCAGACTTCTCCAAGCCCTTTGTGATTGAAACAGATGCTTCCTGATGTGTGAAATCTAGTTTTAAAATTTATAAACAAGAAATACCGATTAACTGACTACTACACACTCTCGGGCAGTGGACCCGTTCATTTGTAATATAGTTTAAAGGTAAGTCCAGGTCGAATCCACAGAGACTGTACTAAGAAATAAGCGAGTTTTAAGTAGTTCAAAATGCTTTTAGGTTTTATGACCCTCGTCAGTTGATTTGAAAATTAAATTAAAGCTAAAATAAACTAAAATTAACTTAAAAAGATTTATCGAAAATAATATTATTAAAAGGTCATCTACTTCGACTCCATGATACACCAAATTCAGGTTGCACTTAATTGAAAGACCAATTCAAACGTGACGACTTATAATCGAGAACCAAACAAAGACTCACCCCGTACCCGTCAAGTTCGTTACTTTATTTAATCCCCTTAATCAACTAGATCCATTACTCAAGACCGGTACCCGAGACACCTATTATAACTTCACTATTCAACTAATTGTTTTGATTATTTAGATAACAATTGTGCCTATTGATTGTACCCAACCATTAACCCGTTAATTCTTATTATCAATTGATTCCCTTCTACCGTACTAGTCATAGAAGCAATTACTTATACCTAAGCAATCAAAATATCCCTTACACAACCCTAGTTACCACTGAGATTATGCTAGATCTATCCGTAATCAAAAGATAAATGATAAAGAATTAATAAGCTAAGATCTCAACACAACGTTAAATCAAATCGTCTTGAATAATAAAAATAGTGCAACCATCATTCAATAGTATCACTTCATCTCAGTAGATGATGAAGTATTTAGCTACTCATAGTCATAAACGAAACACAAAGAGTAATTGAAAAGAGAAACATAATGTACCAATGTGTTTGATCTAACTAGAAAGCAAAGAAAACGTTATTGAAAGCCTTGGATCTCACGAACAACTCCGTAGCCTTTGAGAACGTAAAAGTTGCTGCAAAAACCCTTGAAAATAACCCTAATTTCGTAAATAAGTGATGGTATATCGAATGGTAGGGTTTTGGTCTTCTATTTATAGTGTTTTGGAAAGTCTTGAATCTGCCGACTTAACATATGCGCCGCATATAGAAGCCATGCGCCGCATGAAATGAGATTTCTGGAGTTTGGGTGCCCGTTGTGCGCCGCATGACCAATTGGTGCGCCACATGCCACATGACCTGACCTTCTGCCTCAATTTCACACTATATATGCGCCGCATACTTCTTCAGACTTCACAAAACTTGTGTTTTCCACTTGGTCTTCACACGAACTCGTCCTCGAACCTTCTTTATGCATCCAAAAGTCGTCTAAAAGCCATTTCTATCCATTTTGCACTCCTTGAACCTAAAATCACACAAACACTATGAAAGTATCGAATATTCGTGCATTTAACTCATAATTAATCATAAAAACGGCTTACTAACGATGTGGAAATATGTATAATTATAGACACATGAAATTGCCCCACACTTGAGCTATGCTTGTCCTCAAGCAAATACTCAAGACAAACCATTTAAGAATCTGGACAACGGAACCATTTTTCTACTTTCAAACCATTTTAAGTACAGTCATGCAAAATGTTCAAGAGAAATGCTTTAGACAAAATCAGAAAGCTATAACTTACGAGGCAAAGATACTTAGTCAATCAAAACTAAAAGCCAACCTTACACTCGTGTTAATACCTCTAAAACCGTTCTATAATCCCAAGTGTCTTACAGCTCACTCTTACTCTTTTACGCAATAAGTTAAGCACTTAATAAAGATTTGTATAGCAATTAGTTCCACTAGCAAGGTACGTCACCTTATTATTGGTTGTACTTGTGAGTCACTACATAGACATACTCTTACACTACGTCAAGCTTCCTAACTAGACACCAAAGCAGTTATACGATATTATCATCTTTAATAGTTGAGATAGCGGTGACAGGTCGGTGGTTCCCCACTCGCAAAGCGACATAACTGAACTAACGGTTAGAGTTTATACCTTACATCAAGACAGCGGTGACAGGTCGGTGGTTCCCCACTCGCAAAGCGACATAACTTGATGTGTGTAAATTTACTCGTTTAATAGCTCATAGAACTCATTTATTAATCTACTAATTGTCTTTCTTTAAGATTTTTACATTATTTCATGCATTGACTTAATCAGAGATCCCAGACGACTCATACACTTACCTAGTATACTAGCTATTCAACAATCAATAGTGCAAGATTTAAGGATAAACCATACGTCTAATATAGATCTTACTGTGAGTCCCTCGATAGCTATGGATCGCTCTCGAGATCGTCTATGGTTATGTCGTGAGTGCGGAATCCTCACGAGATAACTGTTTGATTAGTTATCTATATTATTGCTAATTAACGAGAGTGTAATCAGCCTTAATTGCTCTATATCCATTTGCTATTGATTACAAACGAACTTAGATGCTTTAGGTGTGTGTGATATAACAACTGGTGTTTTTAATTTAGGTTTTCCAATCGTTTATATATGTTCACAATTGATATTGGGCTTGCTGGGCTTTGTTCTTACGAACTTAGCAGCCCGGCCCATCAAACGAAGATAATCTTCGTTTGAGCATAACGAAGTTTATCTTCGTTAGCTGTAATCCGTTTGTTATTTTCCAATTACTTAACATATAAGGAACCTAACATATATTATGTTTGTTCTTGTATATCATACATAACAACCATCATATATAAACATATATAAAACACCAAAACATGTAATCAATCATTACTAAAACACGAAGTCCATAATCTATCAATTACATATAATGAATAAGACATAATCAAATCTAAGTTGCTGTTGTCACATCAACATGCATCAACAAACTCCCCCTTGACAGCAGCATCTTCGATTTCTTCAGTCTTCAAAAAAAATCTTCATCATCCATCAAATAACAATCGTTTGCTATTTGCATGGATATTTTCATGTAAGCAAACTTGGAGAATCTTACGATATCGGTTTTCTTCATTCTTCCAAAATGGTAAAAATGAGCATTCAGTATCGTATAATTTCCTTTGATCATTTCTTGAGAAGTTGACCAACTGCATTGGATCATACATTCTTCTCAACAAAATCTTCTTCTTTGAATCTGCATACATCTTGGCTTCACCAGAATCTCGATCAATCTCCCAATTGTCCATTTTATCCAAGACATCTTGTGCCCATTTCTTGGCAGGGACTTTGATCATGCACTTGATATCACGCTGAATATACTCAATGCTTTTGTCTGGCTTCACCACTTTCTTCTTTCTTCTTGGCTCAATATGAAACTTCGGCTTCTCTGAATCTTTCATATTCAATCTCAGCCTGAAATCTTCATGAAGCTTCTTACCAAGAACATCAGCAAGACCGTACTCACTTGGATTGATAATCCAATTGTTTCCTAGTTCATGTAAATCTTCTTCACATAAACTTCTGAAATGTCTTTCTTTCCATGCTAAATACTGACAACCTTTTGGTCTTTTAAGAACAAATAGCTTCAGTTCTTCATCATAAAACCAACTCCAGATTATTGTCTTGTATTTTGCAGCATCTTTGTCTGAGATATGAGTCCAATACACAGAGGGTCTTAGAGTATCCCTAGTGACTATAAATTCACAAACACTTTGTCCAGGCACAAGCCTATCAATCACTTGTAATGGATCATCATCTCTGAGAGGAACTGGAAATTCATTTGGATTAAACGATCTTGTCAAATTAATTTCATACGCAAAAGGAACTAATGCGTCATCAACCTTAGCAAATACCACAAAGTTTAAAACTTTAGCATTGCTACAAAACGAAACTTGAAGCATTCTTTCCTTCACATCTTTTCTCTTTAACTCCAATGCTTTTCTTTCTTCTGTAGATGGATCGCCAGGAATTGAGTCCCAAACATCATCAAACCCATAAGGTTTCTTGAATATATCCATATCCGGTTCAGGAACAAATTCTCCTTCCTCAAGTTCATCTCCATCGAAGAATAATTCTGCCTCATCTGTTTCATCTGAGCCGTCAAGTGCTTCAATGACCTCAGCATCTCGAGGAGCACTTGATCCACCAGCACCAGATGTACCAACTTCATGAGCAGTATCTCCTGCAGTCTCCCCCTGAATCTCAACACCCTTTCCTTTGTCCAGAACTGGGCGAGAATCACTTCTATCACCAGCATTATCAGCATCATCATCATCATCATCATCATCATCCTGACGTCTTGGCTGTACTACTGATAATCTGCAAACCTCTTCAGGTACATCTCTTCAACATCATCTGGATCAATTTGGTCATAATCTTCATCTATGAGTGCAGGATCTGTGATTCTTCCTACAACAAACGCTTCATGAGCAGCACACATTGCAGCAAAGACATTCATCCGACCCTCAGCTGATTTCATATCCATTGGCATGGACTTGTAACCAGCAGCAGAAGATGTAATGTTACCGAACTTTAAACTTCCAGTCTTTACACCTTCAGCTGTCTTCTTACCTTTGTTCCCAGCATCCGAAGCAATGAAACCAACAAAATCATCTCCATCAGTATTCTCTGTTCTACCAGAACTACCAACTCCCGAAAAGAATGCATTTACATCAGCTGTTGGGTTCTTCATGGTGGCATGATACAGAGAAGGATCTTGAGTGTAATTATCTTGGAGATCCTTTGCTTTATCTTTCATCACTCTGTTCCTAAGAGTAGATATAACTCCATCTATACGCAAAGATGCATAATCATCTCTTTCTTGTAGTCCATGACAAAACTCTTTATAGGCCTTCGGTAAACCATCCAAGAATTTATCCACAATTTCAATTGGAGAATACTTAAGATCAAAATACGCTAACTCGGCAAGCAGATGTTGATATCTCAGAATAAGATCTTCAACTTGTTCGTTCTTGGTAGCGTTGAAACAGTCAAATTGTTTCTTAAGCATTTTAATTCTGTTTTTCTTCAGTAGTGGATCTTCTTCACAATGTGCTTCAATAGCATCGAACAGCTGCTTTGAAGTTTTGTATTCTTGTTTGGGAAACAAATGCACTAACTCTTGTGGAATGCACATCCGAAGAGTCGAAAGAGCCTTTACTTCGATTGCATATGCAGTCTTTTCTTCTCCTTTTAATTCTGCCATCTTGTATGTCGAAGTAACGCCATTGACTGTAAGTGTAGGCCACTCATATCCTTCAGTAATCATAATCCACATATTCAAGTCTTCTCTTTGAATAAAATCCTCGAATCGACCTCTCCACGCCCAGAAATCAGCTAATGAGACTAACTTCGGTGGAGAATTAGTCCTTCCGACTAGATGATCATGATAAACCAGAGAATTCAGATATTGTGCAACAGCACTGTTGACAGACGATGTGGAAGCCATGAGCTAATATAGCAAAAACCTTAAAGGAACGAAGATAAATGATCAAACGAAGATAAGGTTGGAACGAAGATAGAACTACAAACGAAGATAAATCTAAGTTCGTAAGAAGTTCTAAGTTCGTAAGGTGAAACAGAACGAAGATAAATTTAACTTCGTAAAGAGAGTTCAAAACGAAGATGGTCTAAATTCGTAGACAAAGATCTGAACGAAGATAAGTTAAATTCGTGGACAAAATTCGTTTGAAATAGATTCAAAACGAAAATGAAGATAACTTCGTTTGATGAAATTTTGAACGAAATTGAGTTAACTTCGTTTCCTATCTTCGTAAGATTTACTTCGTTTGATGAAATTTTGAACGAAATTGAGTTAACTTCGTTTCCTATCTTCGTTGAGCAACTTCGTTTCACTAAGTTCGTAGAGCCAACGAACTTAACGACAGAAAAGTGTTCGGGAGGCTTTTGAGAGAATAACCACCAAACAAACGATCTCAAACCCTTCGATAAGATATCGAATGGCTCTGATACCACTTGTGAGTCCCTCGATAGCTATGGATCGCTCTCGAGATCGTCTATGGTTATGTCGTGAGTGCGGAATCCTCACGAGATAACTGTTTGATTAGTTATCTATATTATTGCTAATTAACGAGAGTGTAATCAGCCTTAATTGCTCTATATCCGTTTGCTATTGATTACAAACGAACTTAGATGCTTTAGGTGTGTGTGATATAACGACTGGTGTTTTTAATTTAGGTTTTCCAATCGTTTATATATGTTCACAATTGATATTGGGCTTGCTGGGCTTTGTTCTTACGAACTTAGCAGCCCGGCCCATCAAACGAAGATAATCTTCGTTTGAGCATAACGAAGTTTATCTTCGTTAGCTGTAATCCGTTTGTTATTTTCCAATTACTTAACATATAAGGAACCTAACATATATTACGTTTGTTCTTGTATATCATACATAACAACCATCATATATAAACATATATAAAACACCAAAACATGTAATCAATCATTACTAAAACACGAAGTCCATAATCTATCAATTACATATAAATGAATAAGACATAATCAAATCTAAGTTGCTGTTGTCACATCAACATGCATCAACACTTACACAAGCACTTAAAGCATTAAGGTTCAATTATATACCATTACCAATAGACTAGATAGTTCTAATTGCTAAGTATATATTTAAATCCGGTTAAAATGTGCTATAGGAAACTATATCGCATACCGTTTCAGCTTAAACTATAATCCACTTGGTCAAATGAACAACCACATATTTATGGTTAAACTCAAAGCTTTAACTAACAATTCATCTTACCGAAGTTAATGTTGCTTAATTATCCTCATCTTTTGTCTATAACAAAGCTTATTTCTCAAAAATGAAAATTTTGCATGAATAAATTAGTAGAAAACTTGAATTTTTGATTTTTCATATTCCACCCCCCACACTTGAATTGTGCAACATCCCCGTTGTACATGAAATCGACTAAAAACAAAGGGAAATAGAAAAAAAAACAAAAATGAAAGAAAAGAACATGAAAACTTGCCGGGTGCATGTGTATGTTCTTTTACTTGGTAGAATCGCCTAAAATTAATGGTCGCTGAACTTACTGCCAGCATATGCACGTGGATTGCTACCTCTCAAAAATTCATTGACTAAACAAAACACTCCTTCCAACAATCAAACATTAGTCACAAGTAGCAATGCTTGCTACACAATTATTAATCCAAATAAAGATGAAAATGATACGAAATTGTTTAAACGCCAACATAGGCGCATTACAAACCAAATAAAATGAAACATAAGATAATAAAGTTCATACAAATGAAATCACTCTACCACACTGATGACTCTATGCCCACGGTGCCGGCATCGCCATCACAATCTCTCTCAATCAGAAGCATCTAGAAATCACGCCTTTCCTCCATGGGAAAAATAGACTCGGTGCCACCACCCTCGTGAGTGGTGGATCTCTTAGAGAAAAGATCTCCATCTGGAACAATATTGGGCATCCCTATGGTCGCCCTACCTCCTGCCTCATCTCCTACCGGCGTGTAGTAACTAAAATAGTTACCACTGTACCTCTGTGCACCGGTATACATCCCATATCCTGTAGTCTGAGCAGTGGGGTCATAAGCTGCAGGCTGATATCTATACTGCTCCTGATGATAATCCTATTGAGGAAAGAAAAAGTTAAAGGAAGACTCGCTAGGTGGTATCACTGGTGGTGGATTATATGCGGGAACAGCTGGTCAGGAATCCTCGGGCATATGATCAAACTGATGCTCCATCTGTCTTTGCCACAATGGAGCAAAATGCTCCTGCATCTCTAAAGCTCTATGGACCATGCTAGTAAGTGTACGCTGCTGATCCAAAATCATATCCGTGGTCCCCTGCAAACCAAATATCGACTCCTGCATGGAAGAAAGATCAAAGGGGGTCGAAGAAGAAGAAGCACCACTGGTGAACCTCGCCTTACTAGTACCATCATCTCGCTGTCGCCGCCTGTTAGGCCTCTGCTCCCAAGTCAAAGTACCAACAAACACATCCCTGTTATCAACAACCACAACTAATCCCGATCTCCTTAAATCATCCAATCCAAAACCAACACAGGGGACTCTAGTGATCCCCCTGTTACACCTAGCATTCTGCAACTCTAGCCTCAAGTAAATCTGGGTAATGTATTGCCCGCTGATGAGCGTTCATTTTGTGATAAAAACCCCTATCGAAAGACCTCATTTCAATGTCTAAAATGAGTCAATATTCCGGAACTATCGGTACTTAATGGATTCTATGTTTACGCAGGTTCACGGAAGATGCGAGTGAGGGTAAATGGCATCAAGTGACTCAAGATGAAGGCCTATGAAGTTACAAGACACAAGAGGTGATTCGGGAGCCGAACAAAGCAAAACGAGAAGCAGCAGGAGCTGCCAGCGCCGCTGGAGCCCATCTAGCGCCACTGAGAAGCCAGTTCAGCAAACCGACCTAAATCACTATTTAAGCCGAAGCAGCCCTCAAAACCCTAAGAGATAGCCGATTCAGCAGCCCTAGCCGCCCACATTCAACCCTAGGTCGACTTTGCAGATTCCAAGGAGGTTTTGGAGCTTCTAACACCTTCCGATCTTCATCCTCAACCTAGATCTACTCTTTTATTTTACTTTCAATTGGTAAACAATGTCTTTCATCTTTTCAGACTTTGTTATTCCTTTAATAAAGGTAGGCTAGTAGGCTGAATACTTGTTTGGATCGATGTGATCATGTAGACGTTTATTTATTTTACTTTATTTGTTAGATCTGTTGGAGTGTGTTTTACTGTTTATCGTAGATCCATGTTTTACTAGTTCTTCATATTAATATCGGTTCCATATCTGCATGTATTGATTTAATTCTTATGATCGGTCTATAATCATACACTAGGATTAATACATAAGGATGGAAAACACTAGTCGGTCTTTAACTAGATGTAAAAGGTGATTCACTTATAATTGAGGGATCCAGAACCATAATAATTAGAATGAATAGAACATGATGCTTAACAATGTCAGACGCGATCAAGTGACATGGAAATGTGTACTGTGGTCACCGGAGGGAATTATTATCTGGTCATGGCTTAAGAGCCGGGTAACTTAAAGATGAATTAGTAACACAAAATTTAGGTCATTAATGCTTAAACAATGAATCTAACGAGAATTTGTTTAAAGAGTAGTGTGAGTCTAGGGACAGCACTAGTTACTTAGGCAAAGTGAATCTAACGAGAATCTAAGCCGTGATTAAGTTTCCAACAGTCTAGCAAGTAGGTAGAGTAATATCCGGTCGTGTCATGAGATCTGAGATGCCAAACAAGTATTTTAATTTAATTACTGTTATTTGCTTTTTCAAACTATTTTCAGACTAAGCCACTCGCTGAATAAGCGGTTGCGGCTTCTATTTACTTTTCAGTTTTTAATTAGTTTAATAGGAAATCGTGACAACCCCAACCGCTAGAATTACACATTTTACTAGATTAGGTAGTGCAAGCGTCCCTGCGAACGATCCTGTACTTATCACTTACTATACTACACTTGACTGGGTTCTCTGCCCGTTATTGTGTGTTTAGTTTGAGGTAATTACTTGTACAACATTTTTTTAAATTTTAAATACAACGAAAAAACACCATCACGTATTTTGGCGCCGCTGCCGGGGACGCGACGCATTCTTTGTTTAGTAGTGTAATTGGATCCTTTCTTGTGTTTCGGCACGAGAAAGTTACTTTTCAGTTTTTAGGTTAAGTCATTTTAGGGTTTAGTAGTCAAATTAGGTTTAGGTCAAAATTAGGGTTTAGTAGTAATTTCATTTTCTTAAATTTTCAAAAATCCAAAAATATTTTTATTTTGTCGTTTTTAGTTATTAAGTTTAGATTATTTGCATTTAGGTTTATTTTATTTTGTCTTGAAGTTACTAATCGTTTTCGTGTTTCGTGTTTGTTTTCGTTCTTGTTTTTCTTTTTCTTTCATTTTTCGTTTAGTGTGTCTCAGCTTAAGATAGGTATAATGCATTGGAAAGGACTCGAGGAACCTGCCTCGCGAATGGAGGAGGACGTTAAGGAGGCAAAAAGCGAAAATGGTAGTTGTACAGGAGGCCCCAGCGCCGCTGGGAAGTGGCCAGCGCCGCTAGCTACCCAGGCCAGCGCCGCTGGGAGTATGCCAGCGCCGCTGGGAGACACTGCCCGATGCTCGAACTTCTCATTTCACACTTTGACAACTTGTGGGCTGTTCGACAACAGTCGGGAAGGTGTACTGAGACACAATGTGAAATGTTTTGAACAGCTATGGTTCGAAAATTGGGAAAATGCATGGCTTCGCATGAAGGAAACCGTCAACTTGATCAAGGATGAAGACTTGAAGCCCGCGGAATATGTGCCTTGGTTTTATCATGGATTACGAGATGAAGAAAGGGCCAGACTATGCTATGAAGCCGCAAGCAACTTATTCTTGAACAAGACGAAAGAGGCTTTAGAGTTTCTCGAAAGAAAGGTGTATCAAAAGGAACACGAGTACAAGGAAAGTCATCATTTTATAAGCGAACTCAGATCGCAAGGAGTGTTTGAAGGAAGTGTGGAAAGCATCTTAGGAGAGAAATCGAATGAGAAGAAGTATGATTGGAGGTATGCCGAGCAGAAAATGGCCAAGAAAGAACCAAAAAGCGAAGAAGAAGACGAATCGGGAACAATCAGAACACGCCAGCGCCGCTGGGGTACAGCCCAGCGCTGCTGGGAAGCCCTGGAAGTTTCGAACAGCAGTTGTTCGCACGGGATTCCAAGAACTCAGACCAATTTCGTGTACCTATCGAATTTAGGAGGTGGTTTGATAGAGACTTACAAGCCGCACATGAATACGAAGTGAAATGCATCGAAGTAGAAGAAGAGAGGAGCAAAGAAAGAGATTTCATGGACGGGGAGTTATACTTTGACTTCGAAACCACCGACCTAATCTTGGACATGCAAACTTTAAACAAGAAGAGCATGAAGAGGTAGATGAAGCATGGAGGCGTATGAAACAGATCGTGAGGAGAATTAGGAAGAAAACATATTGCCACGATTTAAAGTACGCTGATTTCTTTTATTATGGTATGGAGAATTATGCCCGTCGAGCTATTGATAAAGCCCGTTGTGGATGCTTTCATAACCAACCAGCCAATTTTAGAATAAAGATCTTAGATGATGCGTTTTATGAGTCCGAATTTGAAGAATCCGAAGAAGAGAGGAGCAAAGAAAGAGATTTCATGGACGGGGAGTTATACTTTGACTTCGAAACCACCGACCTAATCTTGGACATGCAAACTTTAAACAAGAAGAGCATGAAGAGGTAGATGAAGCATGGAGGCGTATGAAACAGATCGTGAGGAGAATTAGGAAGAAAACATATTGCCACGATTTAAAGTACGCTGATTTCTTTTATTATGGTATGGAGAATTATGCCCGTCGAGCTATTGATAAAGCCCGTTGTGGATGCTTTCATAACCAACCAGCCAATTTTAGAATAAAGATCTTAGATGATGCGTTTTATGAGTCCGAATTTGAAGAATCCGAAGAAGAGAGGAGCAAAGAAAGAGATTTCATGGACGGGGAGTTATACTTTGACTTCGAAACCACCGACCTAATCTTGGACATGCAAACTTTAAACAAGAAGAGCATGAAGAGGTAGATGAAGCATGGAGGCGTATGAAATAGATCGTGAGGAGAATTAGGAAGAAAACATATTGCCACGATTTAAAGTACGCTGATTTCTTTTATTATGGTATGGAGAATTATGCCCGTCGAGCTATTGATAAAGCCCGTTGTGGATGCTTTCATAACCAACCAGCCAATTTTAGAATAAAGATCTTAGATGATGCGTTTTATGAGGTCCGAATTTGAAGAATCCGAAGAAGAAGAGGAAGATGGAAACAAGGAATGGGAGAAGACGAAAAACCTAATAGAAGAAGTCAATAAGGGAGATACGGCACCTTATTGTCTAAAGATGCGTAATCAACTGGCTTTGAGAAATATGCTAAAGAAGTTCAAGCAAAGGAAGGGGGAGACGGTTAAAGTAGCTTGGAAAAGGATAAAAGCCCTTTACGAGAATTGCGAAATCCATGAGTTTGACCGCACAACTTTGTTGAAAAAGTTCGTCGATGGATTGAGGAGTGAAAGCTCGGAAATGATTAGGAGAATTTTAGGAATGGGGTTGATGGACGTTGGAATCTACATAGCCTATAAATTCCTTGAAAATGAGGTGTATGGAGGAATAGTGGAGAAAATGGAAAAGGAGAAGAGAGACAAGAAGGCACGAAAAGAAGAATACTTGGAACAGCTGAGGGAGTTCCATATTGATCAGAGACATAAGGAGAAAGCTGCTCGAGAGAAGGAAGGAGCCGAATCATGCAAAATTGGAAAGTCGGATACTGCCACAGAGCCACCAGCACCACTGGCTACTCAGTCCAGCGGCGCTGGGGAAGCCCAGTGATGGTATGGGTTTTTTAGTATTTAAATTTATAAAAGTTGTACAAGTAATTATCTCAAAACACACACACACCTTAACGGAAAGGGGACCCGATCAGATGTAGTATAGTTAAGTGATAAGTACAGGATCGTTCGCAGGGACGCGTTGCTTTACCTAATCTAGTAATACGTGTAATTCTAGCGGTTGGGGGTTGTCATGATTTCCTATTAAACTAATTAAAATACTTGTTTGGCATCTCAGATCTCATGGTACGACCAAATTTCATTCTACCTACTTGCTAGACTGTTGGAAACTTCATCACGGCTCAGATTCTCGTTAGATTCATTGTTTAAGCATTAATGACCTAAAGTTCGTGTTACTAATTCATCTTAAAGTTACCCGGCTCTTAAGCCATGGCCAGATAGTAATTCTCTCTGGTGACCACAGTGCTCGTTTCCAAGTCACTGGATCGCGTTTGACATTATTGAGCATCATGTTCTATTCGTCCTAATTACTATGGTTTTGGATCCCTCGGTTACAAGTGAATCACCTTTTACATCTAGTTAAAGACCGACTAGTGTTTTCCATCCTTATGTATTAATCCTAGTGTATGATTATAGACTGTAAGTCCCAATTCAATAGAAGGTACTACCTGAAGACACCTCTATGTCGATGGCGGGGTTACTTTGCAATATAAACACTGAACTGGAGACGACCAGTTGCAGTGAGTATATACCAAGTTCTTGGATAGATTACTTTTTAAATTGACAATAAGTAAAAGACAATGCAATAATAGAAAGTACTTGTAAAGTAGATTGGTGAGACAATATGTATTTTTCAAGTGTAATTTATTTATTGACTTTAAATAAATTACAAGGTTGTTGTGGAACCAAGATAATACAAAGTATGTAAATATCCTAACAACCTATGAAATACAATTGATCTATACTTGGAAATTCTCTAACAATCGAAACACTTAAAGTTGTGAAATGTTCCTTTTTGCGATTGAGAGAATATTTCACAAGTTCACCAAGAATATTGCCGGTTTGCAAAGTTGTTTTCTTGTTGTGCAAAGGCCTCTATTTATAGGCAAAGTTGACATTGGGATGTCAACTTTGGCCGTACAAATATGGTTGAGAACATTTAAGGAATAACATTTAATTCCTTAAAATGCTGTGTAAAGTTACAGAATAAAGTAACTTTTCTCAACCTGCTTTATGTACCTTTTGTACTTTATACATAGATAAATCCTTTTATTATCCATGTAATAGCACATAAAGCATAAAGGTCTTTTCCTCGTAATCAGTGTAAAGCTTTGTAAGTACTTTACACTGATGTTCTCCAGTTTGTATCTGAGTAGAATGCCAACTGGGCTTCGCTGCCATTGTCATTCTTTATCTTCCACTTGTTGTCTTCGACTTCAACTGAATGATTCTTCATCTGGTCAGATCTCAACTGGAGGAAGTCTTCAGTTGCGTTAACTGTACGTTGCAACTGGACTTCAATATATTTCTGGACAAATCTTCGTAGTCTCCAGATGCAACTGGAGACTGGCCAGTTTCAGTAGAACTGGTCCTAACAAATTCCCCCTATTTGTCCTGAAATATTGCCAAGTCTTTTTCAGTTCTTGTATCTATACAAGTATGAACTGGAAAGACTTGTTCGATTAAATCTATCTAAGTTTTCCAAGGCATTTTTATAGATTAATAAATGCCTTGGGTTTTTCTTTTGAGTTTGTTAGATTTAATCTATTATCTACCTTGTGGTTACAAACTGGTAACTTCATTTATACAAGAAAATGAAATTTACATAAGTTACAGAATGTAAATAAAATTACAAGTAGATAAACTGGAAGGAAAACTTAATCAAATGGCCCTTCGCCAGTTCTCCTTCTCTTTGACACTGAAGAGATAGGACGAGAGTCTTCAGGATCAATGTTCAACTTCAGCTCCAGATTCTCATTATGTTGAATTTTGCCCTTTAAGAAGTTGACCCATGCTTTCTCAAACCTATTCTTTTGTGCCTTTGCTTCCAAAAAGTTCACCATCTCCACCCATTCAGAGAACCCGTATTGCATCACACCAGGATTATCAGTTTTAACTAGTGGCCCTCTAGTATAACTGACTTCAACATAAAAGAACTTGGTGCCTGACTTGATTGTTTCAAAGACACCATTTATTGCCCCACTGTGCTTTCTGGTTGCCATGACCTGGGAATAATAGTTTCTGGCTTCAGATTCATTTGAAATTTTAATAGTCCCAGCTCCAGCAGCCTGCAGAACAACTTTTATGTCATCATTTGAGACTTCGCCAGTTGGTTCAATGAAGGTTCTTAGATCAGCATCTCTGTGCAGTGGTTTTCTTGGTTGAGGGTTCCTTCTTGGTGGATTCAAGACCCTTTTCACAACCTTCTTGACATTTTCAATTCTTTTAAGAATCCCACTGGCCCGATTCTCTTTTGCCTTCTCCACTGATATGTTCAGATTTCTGGCATCATACTCAGCTTCATCATCAGGATAGTGTCTGTCAAGTTCAACATCCAGCATTTCTTTTAACATGCCCACTATCCTTGCATCATTCTTGACTTTGGCATATTCCTCCTTAGTGATTCCCAACAGGTGAGCATCACTTACATCAAGCAATTTTATCTTACCAAGATGTTCTCTGGCTTCAGCTTGGTTTGCTTGTTTCATTTTCTTTATTTCTTTGATTTGATCTCCAAGTCTTGCCAATCGTTTGCTATCACTTTCTAAAACTGGAGGAAGCCTATCAGGATTGCCAGTTTCTAACATTGGTACATCAGTGGCCGGCTGGGCAGCTTCATCAGATGCTTTCCCTTTGCCCTTATCAACATTCCCCCTATCAATCACATCTTCATACTCTTCAACCCTTTGCTCACCAGTTTCAGTACTGGCAGCCACTATCATTTCTCTACCAGTTTGACTTCCAGATGGAGCACTTCCAGTTGCAATTGGTGCAAGGACTGCACGTATTTCCCCCTTGGCAGCATCTAGACCTGCCCTTATGACTTCCCATTCGGAATGGCTAGATGGCAACCGGTCAAGAGGCTGCCATGATTGCATGTCCTTGCACTCTTTAAAGATTGTGCACATCATCCTGAAAGATCTCCACAGATGGTTGGTCTCTTTAGAGTGGGTCAGAACATTTGCTGCAACTTGTTGCTGACCAGTCTTCAGTTCATCCAAGGTCTTAGAATCTTCATCAAGAACAGATACCACTTTTTCCTTCACCTCTTCATCCTTTTTCTTTAAATTCTCTACTTCAGTTGTCAGCTTGTCAATAGACTGAGTGTGATTTGATACCTGGGTGTTTAAAGTATCTATGCTGCCCCTCAACTGGTTGATCTCAGTAGTGAGTGGGGCCAGATCAACCTGAGGAATGGCCAGCTTGGTGATCTCAGCTATCACCCTTTCAATCAGTTGTGTTTCTCTTGCACCCAGCGTATCATCAATCTTCTGACCAACTGAAGTCATCAACTGCAGCCCAAGCTCAGTCACATTCAAGCCAGGTTTTTCAACTAATTCCTTAACCTACTTTTCAATCTCCTTCAAATCAACCTCTGATTGTCTGACAGTATTACCCAGCAAGTTGGAGATTGAAGTAGTGACTTTGGTCTGAGTAAGGTCAAAGGCTCCCTTTAGAGAAGTGTCCAGATTGTTACAGCCTTCGACCAGCTCATTGAGCTTCTTGAATACCAGATCCTCATTTTCAGCAAACTTATTTATCCCCAGATCAACAACCTTAGAATTTGTGGTGGTGTCCTTGTTGTATCTGGAGAGGGACTTGGTATTTTTATCAATTGCCTTCTGAACATCCTCCACCCTTTGAATAAGGTTTTGGATGTCGGCTTGGAAGGAGGTAAATTGAGTGTCCAGTGACGGAGGAGAACGTGTCACTGGACCAGCAGCAGCTACCACTGGAGTAACTGGAGGAGGCAAATTGAGAGAAGCCTCCCCAGTTGACATCGCAGCAGTTGAGTGAATAATAACAGAAGTGGTGGAAGAAGGAAGAGAGGAAATTCAAATTGTTGGACATGCTGAGAATGCTCAGGTGTGTCCAACGGTGGCGGTGGTGGTGACATTTCTCGAAGGAGTGAGAACTGCCCAGATGGTGATGGTGCCATACGTCTGTTTCCAGACATATAGTTATAAGTGGGAAAAGGAGTTTCAGTAGGCTCATTTTCTTGAGATGGTAAAATTGAAATTGAAGCTTCTGGAGGCGAGACATGAGATGAAGGGTTTTGATCTTGTACAGAAGACTCAAAAATCTCAATGTCTGAAGCAGTACCTTCAGAATCCGAAGATTCAATAAGGATTTCCTTGTCATTAACATTCATGTCCCGATCCATGAATGTAACTGAGGGCTGACCAGATTGGTCAGTCTCCAGATGACCTTCTCCAGTTTCCTGGAAGGTTGCATCTGTTGAAGATTCAGTTACCAGGGTAACTTCACCAGGGATAGAGGTCACTGGGGTTGCCTCAGTTATAATTGCTCTATCCACAATCATAACATCATCGGCCGCAGAGTTTGGAACCTCAGTCTCCAGCTGTGACTGGCCAGAGACGTCGTCAGTTCGTGCAAGAGAAGTGTCAGAAGATAGGCCGTTGACACTTTGTGCAGACTCTAACTCTATTTTGGGTTGGGGTAGCCCAGTATCATCTCACCACCCTCTCCTACAGAAAATTCGAGGGTGGCTGCTTGCAGTTGTCCCATTTGACTTCTCCAGGTTCCTGTTGGGAGGAAACTGGAGGGCTGGCTTGGTTTCTACTGTCAGTGGCAAGTGCTGACTGAGTCCTAGGGCGACGTGTTCTTTTTTCCTTTGGAACACCTGAAGGACCTGTTGGGAGGTCTCCAGGGTAGATGGGTAAAGGGACAGACACGCTAGAGCTGGAGGGGTTAGACTGTTGCTCGGGTTCGACAATGGTCACGATTCCAGCAGACGAACTGGTGGGTCCCTCATTGTTTTGAGGCCCGCCCAGTTGTCTTTCCAACTCACCTTGGACTGGTGCATCGGTTTTAGAGAATGCCAGCAACATTCTCTGAGGGATCTCAACCTCCCCATCGACAGATGTTAGGGAGTCAAGATTCCTCAGCAACTCTGGGACAGTGTACAGAGATTGAGTATTATGATATTCTTCACTGCCCAGAAGTTGTAGAAAACAGAGTGACAAATACCTGGAGAAGGGGATGCATAATCCCCTGGAGCCCTTCAGTTTAATTACCAGGCTTCTGAATAAAATGTCAGCAAAGTACACTCTGAGTCCATTCCACAAGCAGTAAGCCATCTCTGCTTGTGTGGAGTTGATCTGGTCCAATCCACCAGAACTCCCACCCATGCTTTCAACTAGGTGAATGAAGAAGTACCTCCAGGATGGTGTAAGGCCCTTCATAGTCATAGCACCTTTGGTTTTTAATACCCCATTTTCCAAACACTCCTTGTTTCCCATATCAAGGAGTACCTGGCGAAAATTGATATTTTGGGATATCACAACTGGAGACTCACCCTGTCTCCAGTAGTTGAGGTGCAGAGCATCCCTCAACGTTTCTGCAGTAATGGTACACTCGACTGATCCATCTTTAAGGGTGAAGGAGATAGATGAACAGTCTTCGGAGAGTTCTGCTGTGTACCAAAACTCACACAAGTACTCATGGTACATCTTGCGTGGGTTGAGGGAAAAAGACTCACCGAGGGGAGAATCACGAAGAAATGCTTGGATTCTCCCGATTAGTGTATCGGCGACTTGAGTCCCTCTCAAACTAGCCATGGGATTGTTTGGATTTAATTTTATTGAAGTGGAATTTGAAGGGGCACCACTGGCTCGTTTGACATTGTTTGATGGATTATAAGGGACTGTAAGCAGATTTACATCCCTACTTCTTGATTTGGGTGCCATTTTTGAAAGATTTGAATATGAAACTGAAAATTTGGGAATTAGGGTTTTTGATTTATGAAGCAGAGAGAGGAATGAAGCTATTTTGATGATGATTGGAAGTAAATGAAGGAATGTAAAAGAAAGTAAATGTGATCGGAGTAAATAAGGGGTATTTATAAGGAAAATTATGATCCCAATGAAATACCAAGAATTATTTTATTATCAAAACTCAATTTTGTAGATATTTTTACAAAAGTTAATTTGAATTTTGAACCAAAAATTTAATTCTCCGTGTCAGCATTAAATGCTACGACGGCTTAACTTACCACGCGCCCACTAACTTTCATATTCCCAATAAAAACAGTTGTCTTTTACAAAAATGACTTTAAACACGTCATATGACGATATTGAGTGGGTTAAAACACTCGAGTACCATCACGTGTCACAAATATTGACCAAGTATTTTCCAACGTTATAAAAATCTGGTTAACCACCAGTTTTAAGACAAGACCGAACATGTACACTGGAGGATTAGTCCAGTGCCAGTTTCCAACTAGAGAGTTCTCCAGTTGCCATTTTCAAACAAAAAGAATTTTGGTAAGAAAATTTATTTTGAGTCTTTCCCCTAAAATGATGATCTAGAAATCGATTAGTGCCAGGATAGTATCACAAAGGCGTTCGATAGCCTGGCGAGCAAAGATTATCTGGACCTCCTCAACTGGAGAACTTCATCAGTGTCACTGACGCGTTCATAACAAAAATCTCCAGTTTTAAGGATTTAACATTCCAGTTCGCTGATGAGATGTTTAAAAGTTTTCTCATCAAGAGGTTTTGTAAAAACATCAGCGAGCTGTTTGTCAGTGGGGATGAAATGTATTTCAATGTCTCCTTTCATAACATGATCACGAATGAAATGATACCCGATGTCAATATGCTTTGTCTTAGAGTGCATCACAGGGTTGTGAGATATAGCAATTGCACTGGTGTTGTCACAAAAGATTGGGGTCCTTGTATACTTTTGACCATAATCTAGTAACTGGTTCTTGATCCAGAGAATCTGGGCACAACAACTGGCCATAGAAATGTACTCTGCCTCAGCAGTGGACATAGAGACTGACGTCTGCTTCTTGCTGGTCCAACTTACCAGTTTTCCTCCAAGGAAATGACAACCACCAGTTGTTGATTTTCTATCTATCTTACAACCTGCATGATCTGAATAACCCATTAGATCTAACCTTGAGCCTTTGGGGTACCAAAGACCAAGGCTAGGACACCCTTTCAGGTATCTGAAGATGCGCTTAACAGCATGCAAATGTGATTCTTTTGGGTTAGCCTGAAATCTGGCACATAGACATGTTGCAAACATTATATTTGGTCGACTGGCAGTTAAATACATCAGTGAACCAACCATACCACGATATTCAGTGGTGTTCACTGGTTTGCCAGTTGGGTCAGAGTCCAAATTTAAAGGTGCTGCAATAGGTGTGTTTTTCGATGGGATTGAATCATATTTGTATTTTCTTAACAAATCTCTGACATATTTTTCTTGGTTTATAAAAATTTCATTTTCAGTTTGCTTAATCTGAAGACCCAAGAAAAATGTTAATTCTCCCATTAAACTCATTTCATACTCAGATGACATGATTTTAGAAAACCTTTTACACATTGCATCATCAGTTGAACCAAATATAATGTCATCAACATAAATTTGTACCAATAAGATATTACCTTTTTCTTTCAAGATAAATAAGGTATTATCTATTGCACCTCTTTGAAAGCCATTTTTGAGAAGATGTTTAGTTAAAGTATCATACCAGGCTCTTGGGGCTTTTCTAAGACCATACAAAGCTTTGTTCAGTCTATATACCCAGTGAGGATGCTTCTCATTGATGATGCCTGGAGTCTGCTTAACATACACTTCTTCTTCCAATGTTCCATTAAGAAACGCACTTTTGACATCCATCCGGAAGACTTTGAACTGCAGATGGGCTGCATAAGCCATAAATATTCTGATGGCTTCAAGTCTTGCAACTGGAGCAAATGTTTCATCAAAATCAACGCCCTCTGCCTGACAATAACCCTGGGCAACTAATCTGGCTTTGTTTCTGACAACATTGCCATCTTCATCCATCTTATTTCGGTAGACCCATCTTGTACCAATGGGTTCTTTCTTTAACCCTGGTGGACAAGGAACAAGTTCCCATACATTATTCCTTTCAAACTGGATGAGCTCTTCTTGCATAGCTTCCACCCAGCTTGGGTCTGCCATAGCCTCGTCAATCTTCTTCGGTTCAATCAGTGATAAGAAGGAGACGTTTAAGCATTGCTCACTGGTGGCTCTTCTAGTCTGAACCCCACTACTTGGATCTCCAACAATCTGTTCAATTGGATGTGCTCGAGTCCATTTAGTGTATTGACTAGGTTGGTGCAAAACAATATCAGTGCAAGTCACCTGGCGATCTTCTTCAGTTGCAGCAGCTTCTGGAGGAGGATCAGCCCAAACTACTTCTATATCCTCATCAGAGTCAATGAGGTCACGATTTGCATCATGAAATTCTTCATTAAAAGGCATTTCTTGAAGAACTGGAGAAGTTGGAGTTTGAACTGGTGCTGATATTGGAGTGGCACGTACATCAGATCCAATCACCAGTTTCTGTGGTAAGTTGAAACTGATGGAGGGATAAAATGAAGTGTCACTGGTGGTGCTCTTCTTCTTAACTGGTTCCAATTGAGTGTAACTGGAAACATCTTCTGGTGAAACAACTAACTGATGAACTTGGTCAGTTTCACCAAAATTTATTGGAACGAATGGAGAAATATCAAGGCTTGGTCTCTTGTTAATTGCATCACTTGACTCATCAAATGTGACATGAATTGTCTCGTGAACCTTTTGGAGTCTATAATTATAAACTCTAAAGGCCTTTCGAATATCTGAATAGCCTAAATATACACCTTCATCAGCTTTTGCATCAAACTTTCCAAGCTGACTGGAATCATTTAAAATATAAACTGGACAACCAAATACATGAAAATATCCAATATTTGGTTTTCGATTCCTGAGTACTTCGTAGGCAGTCTTCTTATGTCTCTTGATGTAGACTGACCGGTTTTGGGTGTGACAAGCAGTTGCAACTACTTCAGCCCAAAAACTGGTGGGAAGACCTGATTCAGATAGCATGCTTCTGGCCGCTTCTATCAGTGTGCGATTCTTTCTTTCCACAACTCCATTCTGCTCTGGAGTGTGTGCTGATGAGAAGTTTTGAGAGATGCCAGTGTCATTGCAAAATGTTTCAAGTACCTTATTTTGAAATTCAGTACCATTATCACTTCGCAACTGACAGACTTTTCGAGTGTACTTGAGTTCAATTCTTTTGATGAGAGAGATGATTTCAGCAGGTGCATCACTTTTAGATCTGAGGAATACCACCCAACAATATCTGGTGAATTCATCGACCACAACTAGAGTGTACTTCTTTCCAGCTCTAGTTTGAACATTCATTGGACCAAAGAGATCCATATGAAGCATGTGAAGAGGTTCAGTGATGCTAAAGTTTTGCCTTGTTTTGAAACTGGCCCTTTTCTGCTTGCCCATCTCACACCCTGGACATGGCTTTTCTTTATTAAAAGAAATCTGAGGTATCCCATCTACCAGTTGTTTGCGAGATAACTTGTTAATATTTTTGAAATTAAGATGGGATAATCTTTTATGCCACAACCAGTTGGTGTCCTCATCAGCCTTGGTATAGAAGCACTGCTCTTTTGGAGCTGGTTCCATATCCATGATGTACACATTTCCTTTTCTTAGTGCAACCATCACCACTTTCCAATCCTTGTTAAATATGGTGCCTTGAGCAATATCGAACAAAACTCTGTAGCCATCATCACAAAGTTGGCTAACACTAATCAGGTTGTATTTCAAACCATTCACAAATGCAACTCTTTTGAATTTGACCTGTCCGTTATTGAGCACACCATATCCTTCAGTCTTTCCATTTTGATCATTACCAAACGTCACTGCCGGTCCATCTTGGACAGTGAACTCTTCAAGCAGGGGCTTACATCCGGTCATAGTCCGGCCAGCTGCGTTGTCCAGATACCAGGTGTTCTTCTTTCGATCGCCCTGCACACCCACAAAAATCATTAGTTATTTTTGTGAACCCATCTTTTCTTGATGGGTTCACTGGACTTCACTTCAGAAGTCTCAGTTGATTGTTGTGGTGTTAAACTGAAGACTGCATCTGGATCTTTTTCACCAGCTCCAGGTGCAGGAGTAAAAACGATTGGTATTTGATTCTTGCTCCCCTTTTTCTTATCAGAATTTGTTCCAGATGGAACATTCTTTTGTTTTGGTTTTGAGGGGGTTTAATATTTTGTTTTTCAGTTGGAAGTGCTGAACCTCCTTCCAGATTTTTAATCCTGGCAGTACAACTCTGAACCTGTCTAGACAAAAGTTGGAGTTGACTTTCCAGTTTAGACAAAATATTATTTTCATCAGGCTGCTGAACCTTGGACCTAGGTTCAGCAGGAGTTATGGTCTTTTGAGTCTTGGGCTCCTTAGACTTCTGAGGTAAAGGCTTGTTACCAGATGCCTTTTTAACTGGAGCACTAGCCTGATTGGCTCCAGGTTTAACCTCAATGGGGGTGGTCTCAATGGATTTAGTTTTGACAGTCTCAGGTTGATCATATGGATTTTCAACCCTAAGAGCTGGAGGCAATGCATGAAGATCTGGTATGAGAGCTGCCATTTCAAGATCTCCAGATTTCCATGCTTTTTTCTGGGCATCAATTGTGTTAAATGTCAGTTCAGTTAATATAAATAGGCTATGCTTGCGTGTGAACCGCGTATGAATATATATATTATGCTTGCGTGTGAACCGCGTATGAATATATATATTATGCTTGCGTGTGAACCGCGTATGAATATATATATTATGCTTGCGTGTGAACCGCGTATGAATATATATATTATGCTTGCGTGTGAACCGCGTATGAATATATATATTATGCTTGCGTGTGAACCGCGTATGAATATATATATTATGCTTGCGTGTGAACCGCGTATGAATATATATATTATGCTTGCGTGTGAACCGCGTATGAATATATATATTATGCTTGCGTGTGAACCGCGTATGAATATATATATTATGCTTGCGTGTGAACCGCGTATGAATATATATATTATGCTTGCGTGTGAACCGCGTATGAATATATATATTATGCTTGCGTGTGAACCGCGTATGAATATATATATTATGCTTGCGTGTGAACCGCGTATGAATATATATATTATGCTTGCGTGTGAACCGCGTATGAATATATATATTATGCTTGCGTGTGAACCGCGTATGAATATATATATTATGCTTGCGTGTGAACCGCGTATGAATATATATATTATGCTTGCGTGTGAACCGCGTATGAATATATATATTATGCTTGCGTGTGAACCGCGTATGAATATATATATTATGCTTGCGTGTGAACCGCGTATGAATATATATATTATGCTTGCGTGTGAACCGCGTATGAATATATATATTATGCTTGCGTGTGAACCGCGTATGAATATATATATTATGCTTGCGTGTGAACCGCGTATGAATATATATATTATGCTTGCGTGTGAACCGCGTATGAATATATATATTATGCTTGCGTGTGAACCGCGTATGAATATATATATTATGCTTGCGTGTGAACCGCGTATGAATATATATATTATGCTTGCGTGTGAACCGCGTATGAATATATATATTATGCTTGCGTGTGAACCGCGTATGAATATATATATTATGCTTGCGTGTGAACCGCGTATGAATATATATATTATGCTTGCGTGTGAACCGCGTATGAATATATATATTATGCTTGCGTGTGAACCGCGTATGAATATATATATTATGCTTGCGTGTGAACCGCGTATGAATATATATATTATGCTTGCGTGTGAACCGCGTATGAATATATATATTATGCTTGCGTGTGAACCGCGTATGAATATATATATTATGCTTGCGTGTGAACCGCGTATGAATATATATATTATGCTTGCGTGTGAACCGCGTATGAATATATATATTATGCTTGCGTGTGAACCGCGTATGAATATATATATTATGCTTGCGTGTGAACCGCGTATGAATATATATATTATGCTTGCGTGTGAACCGCGTATGAATATATATATTATGCTTGCGTGTGAACCGCGTATGAATATATATATTATGCTTGCGTGTGAACCGCGTATGAATATATATATTATGCTTGCGTGTGAACCGCGTATGAATATATATATTATGCTTGCGTGTGAACCGCGTATGAATATATATATTATGCTTGCGTGTGAACCGCGTATGAATATATATATTATGCTTGCGTGTGAACCGCGTATGAATATATATATTATGCTTGCGTGTGAACCGCGTATGAATATATATATTATGCTTGCGTGTGAACCGCGTATGAATATATATATTATGCTTGCGTGTGAACCGCGTATGAATATATATATTATGCTTGCGTGTGAACCGCGTATGAATATATATATTATGCTTGCGTGTGAACCGCGTATGAATATATATATTATGCTTGCGTGTGAACCGCGTATGAATATATATATTATGCTTGCGTGTGAACCGCGTATGAATATATATATTATGCTTGCGTGTGAACCGCGTATGAATATATATATTATGCTTGCGTGTGAACCGCGTATGAATATATATATTATGCTTGCGTGTGAACCGCGTATGAATATATATATTATGCTTGCGTGTGAACCGCGTATGAATATATATATTATGCTTGCGTGTGAACCGCGTATGAATATATATATTATGCTTGCGTGTGAACCGCGTATGAATATATATATTATGCTTGCGTGTGAACCGCGTATGAATATATATATTATGCTTGCGTGTGAACCGCGTATGAATATATATATTATGCTTGCGTGTGAACCGCGTATGAATATATATATTATGCTTGCGTGTGAACCGCGTATGAATATATATATTATGCTTGCGTGTGAACCGCGTATGAATATATATATTATGCTTGCGTGTGAACCGCGTATGAATATATATATTATGCTTGCGTGTGAACCGCGTATGAATATATATATTATGCTTGCGTGTGAACCGCGTATGAATATATATATTATGCTTGCGTGTGAACCGCGTATGAATATATATATTATGCTTGCGTGTGAACCGCGTATGAATATATATATTATGCTTGCGTGTGAACCGCGTATGAATATATATATTATGCTTGCGTGTGAACCGCGTATGAATATATATATTATGCTTGCGTGTGAACCGCGTATGAATATATATATTATGCTTGCGTGTGAACCGCGTATGAATATATATATTATGCTTGCGTGTGAACCGCGTATGAATATATATATTATGCTTGCGTGTGAACCGCGTATGAATATATATATTATGCTTGCGTGTGAACCGCGTATGAATATATATATTATGCATGCGTGTGAACCGCGTATATAAATAGGCTATGCTTGCGTGTGAATCGCGTGCGTGTGAACCGCGTATAAATATATATATTATGCTTGCGTGTGAACCGCGTATGAATATATATATTATGCTTGCGTGTGAACCGCGTACAAACACCAACCACAAATTCAACAATCATCAACCATCAATAATTAATTCAAAATAAACTACACGCACATACACTTAGGAGGATTCTACTTTCATCAAGTTCTAGATGCTTATGTATAGGGTCACCCGCAGCCTTCCCACCACATCTAGAACTCTTTGAAGGCATAACCGACTTCCATGTATGCACGTCCATCCTAAATAGTAATAATAATAATAATAATATATATATCGCAATCCTTTACTAAAATCAATCATAACTACATTGCACATACATTTCATACGACTTTACTTTTAAGGAATCATAGATGCTTATATATAGGGTCACCCGCAGCCTTCCCACCACATCTACAACTCACTAAAGGTGTCATCGTCTTCCATGTATGTACAACTATCCTAATCACAATATCAAATCACTACAAGATCATATGGAGTAAAGCAACAGCGTATAATAAATGAGTACGCGAATTATTAACGTCAGATCATGTATCATACGTATGTAAGACCATAATGTATATCAAATGCGTATCAATAACGTCATCAATGTAACAATAAAAGTATGTTTGAGTGTGCACCGCACAAGTCAAGTATAACAAAGCGTATATGAACATCCCAACACATTCCCAATATCCATCAATTCCTCTAAACAACGCGTACATCCACTTCGGAGGGTTTTACTTTCATCAAGTTCTAGATGCTTATGTATAGGGTCACCCGCAGCCTTCCCACCACACCTAAAACCCTTTGAAAGTAAAGCCGACCTCCATGTATGTACTTCTATCCTAGAGAGTTACAATATCACAAACACATTCGTAAACCATCACTCGATCAATCATAACTATCTACCAAACGACAATCAATCAGAAATTAACTAGACAGGCAATCAAGTCAACCAAACAAACATACAACACGTATATGTACACTTTCAGCCCGAATCTCTATTGAGTAGGGAGCTACGAAACTCACCTGGTCGGCAAAGAAGTTAAGTTTGACACAAACGAGTACTAGGATCCACACGTCCACAACCTATAAATATTCACCATAATACCATAATGTCAACTCTACAACCTTAAACAAGTTGGTTTAGCATGATTAAGTCGAGTCACAAAGTCCTAGACACAAGTACAACTTCAACGAGTAAGAACAAGACGCGTTTGACTCGACATTTTTAGAAATGGGAGAAGATTCATACAAAAAGAGTGTTATTACTAGCAACTAGACTCTCTTACGATTCCAACGATAGGTCATACGACTTATTTGGAGTTACGGATCAAAAGTTATTAACGTTTAAAAATCGACGCGCATATTTTCACAGAACCTATCCACTGCGCCGCAGTGAGCCAGAACCATGCTCACTGCGCCGCAGTGGCTAAAATGAACCAGGACCAGAAACAAGGCACTGCGCCGCAGTGAGAAAGGGTAGAGCTCACTGCGCCGCAGTGGCCACAATCTGCAGCCAGCACCTGCAGTTTATGCAGGAAACACGAACCAAAACCCCCAAATTCGACCCAAACCATTCCAAAACGACTTGTAAGGACTTTTAGCCCATTTTGAAGTGTAACCAAACATCATTAACCATTAATACACATAACCCAACCCACAAATTCGACCAAAACATCATAATCACTCATAATCCTTCAAACCTAACCCTAACCCTAATTTCCATTTTTACCATTTACAAGACTTGGAATCACATCAAAACGACTAGAAACATAAAAACAAGCATAAATGGAAGTAAAAGAGTTGAATTAGACTTACACAAACTTCTCCTTGAGCTAGAACCCAAATTAGGTCAAAATGGCTAAAATGCAAGACTTCCACCTTTGATTCTTTGATATGACGATAATGTTGTATAGATGACGATGATTCTAGCGTTATAACCTTTCCAACACTAAGTAGATGGTAGAGAGAAGAAGAATGAAATGGTCTTGCTTTGCTTTTGAGAGAAAGAGAGAAAGAGATAGATAGATAGAAATGAAAATGAGAGGGGGAGAAAGGGATAAGGGGGGAGAAATGGGTCTTGGGGCTGGTGGGTCATAGACTACCCACGGGCCGACCCGTTAGTAAAGGTAAAAAGTAAATTTTAAATAGTAAAGGTAAAAGTAAATTTTAAATAGTAAAGGTAAAAGTAAATTGTAAATAGTAAAGGTAGAAAGTAAATTTAAATAGTAAAGGTAAAAGTAAATTTAAATAGTAAAGGTAAAAGTAAATTTAAATAGTAAAGGTAAAAGTAAATTAAATAGTAAAGGTAAAAGTAAATTTTAAATAGTAAAGGTAAAAGTAAATTTTAAATAGTAAAGGTAAAAGTAAATTTAAATAGTAAAGGTAAAAGTAAATTTAAATAGTAAAGGTAAAAGTAAATTTAAATAGTAAAGGTAAAAGTAAATTTTAAATAGTAAAGGTAAAAGTAAATTTTAAATAGTAAAGGTAAAAGTAAATTAAATAGTAAATGTAAAAAGTAAATTTTAAATAGTAAAGGTAAAAAGTAAATTTTAAAATAGTAAAGGTAAAAGTAAATTGTAAATAGTAAAGGTAAAAGTAAATTTAAATAGTAAAGGTAAAAGTAAATTTTAAATAGTAAAGGTAAAAGTAAATTTTAAATAGTAAAGGTAAAAGTAAATTTAAATAGTAAAGGTAAAAGTAAATTTAAATAGTAAAGGTAAAAGTAAATTTTAAATAGTAAAGGTAAAAGTAAATTTAAATAGTAAAGGTAAAAGTAAATTGTAAATAGTAAAGGTAAAAGTAAATTTAAATAGTAAAGGTAAAAGTAAATTTTAAATAGTAAAGGTAAAAGTAAATTTTAAATAGTAAAGGTAAAAGTAAATTTAAATAGTAAAGGTAAAAGTAAATTTTAAATAGTAAAGGTAAAAGTAAATTTTAAATAGTAAAGGTAAAAGTAAATTTAAATAGTAAAGGTAAAAGTAAATTTTAAATAGTAAAGGTAAAAGTAAATTTAAATAGTAAAGGTAAAAGTAAATTGTAAATAGTAAAGGTAAAAGTAAATTTAAATAGTAAAGGTAAAAGTAAATTTTAAATAGTAAAGGTAAAAGTAAATTTAAATAGTAAAGGTAAAAGTAAATTTTAAATAGTAAAGGTAAAAGTAAATTTAAATAGTAAAGGTAAAAGTAAATTTAAATAGTAAAGGTAAAAGTAAATTTTAAATAGTAAAGGTAAAAGTAAATTTTAAATAGTAAAGGTAAAAGTAAATTTAAATAGTAAAGGTAAAAGTAAATTTAAATAGTAAAGGTAAAAGTAAATTTTAAATAGTAAAGGTAAAAGTAAATTTTAAATAGTAAAGGTAAAAGTAAATTTTAAATAGTAAAGGTAAAAGTAAATTTTAAATAGTAAAGGTAAAAGTAAATTTTAAATAGTAAAGGTGAAAGTAAATTTAAATAGTAAAGGTAAAAGTAAATTTTAAATAGTAAAGGTAAAAGTAAATTTAAATAGTAAAGGTAAAAGTAAATTTAAATAGTAAAGGTAAAAGTAAATTTAAATAGTAAAGGTAAAAGTAAATTTAAATAGTAAAGGTAAAAGTAAATTTTAAATAGTAAAGGTAAAAGTAAATTTTAAATAGTAAAGGTAAAAGTAAATTTAAATAGTAAAGGTAAAAGTAAATTTTAAATAGTAAAGGTAAAAGTAAATTTTAAATAGTAAAGGTAAAAGTAAATTTAAATAGTAAAGGTAAAAGTAAATTTTAAATAGTAAAGGTAAAAGTAAATTTTAAATAGTAAAGGTAAAAGTAAATTTAAATAGTAAAGGTAAAAGTAAATTTTAAATAGTAAAGGTAAAAGTAAATTTTAAATAGTAAAGGTAAAAGTAAATTTTAAATAGTAAAGGTAAAAGTAAATTTTAAATAGTAAAGGTAAAAGTAAATTTTAAATAGTAAAGGTGAAAGTAAATTTAAATAGTAAAGGTAAAAGTAAATTTTAAATAGTAAAGGTAAAAGTAAATTTTAAATAGTAAAGGTAAAAGTAAATTTAAATAGTAAAGGTAAAAGTAAATTTAAATAGTAAAGGTAAAAGTAAATTTTAAATAGTAAAGGTAAAAGTAAATTTAAATAGTAAAGGTAAAAGTAAATTTTAAATAGTAAAGGTAAAAGTAAATTTAAATAGTAAAGGTAAAAGTAAATTTAAATAGTAAAGGTAAAAGTAAATTTTAAATAGTAAAGGTAAAAGTAAATTTTAAATAGTAAAGGTAAAAGTAAATTTTAAATAGTAAAGGTGAAAGTAAATTTAAATAGTAAAGGTAAAAGTAAATTTTAAATAGTAAAGGTAAAAGTAAATTTTAAATAGTAAAGGTAAAAGTAAATTTTAAATAGTAAAGGTGAAAGTAAATTTAAATAGTAAAGGTAAAAGTAAATTTTAAATAGTAAAGGTAAAAGTAAATTTTAAATAGTAAAGGTAAAAGTAAATTTTAAATAGTAAAGGTGAAAGTAAATTTAAATAGTAAAGGTAAAAGTAAATTTTAAATAGTAAAGGTAAAAGTAAATTTTAAATAGTAAAGGTAAAAGTAAATTTTAAATAGTAAAGGTAAAAGTAAATTTTAAATAGTAAAGGTAAAAGTAAATTTTAAATAGTAAAGGTAAAAGTAAATTGTAAATAGTAAAGGTAGAAAGTAAATTGTAAAAAGGGTAATAAAATAAAATAATATAAAGGTGGGACCCACGTCAAATAATTTAAAGTATACGTTGAATTCTGAATTCGAATAATTTCAAAAGTGAATAGTGCTGAATAGTAAACATCGCTTTCATACTTTATTCTTATAATATAAATAAAAACTTGATCATAGGATTAATTGAGTAAATTATTAATATATATATATATATATATATATATATATATATATATATATATATATATATATATATATATATAT
>CM067167.1:174862395-174917395 GCA_034093135.1 Erigeron breviscapus
TATTCAAACAGAAAATACAACATCAACAATTACAACATTTAAAAACCATACAAGTTAACTCTAGTTGCCACAAACAAAAGGGGTAAACCAATAAACATGAATACGACCAGGAGCGGAAGAGCTTCATCCAGAGGAAGTTGAAACACGCCGTACAACCACGGTATGATACCCAAGTAAACCAAAATTATAAGAGGGTTCAACATTTTTTTATTATTATTTTCGGTTTATGAACTATATGATGAGGAAAGTAGTAAGAGTTGTGGAGAGTATGTGTGTGTAAATGTTTATGGTAAATGAAAGGTATGTGTAGTGGAATTAGTATTTATTATTAAAAAAAAAAGAAGGGTGTGCCGCTCCAACGGCCGAAAAAGGAAAAGAGGGGGAAAGATAAATTTGTATTTTTTTATATATAATTCTAATACATATATGTGTGTATATGTATATATATAAATGTTTTATACCTTAATAAATTACGGAAAAGTAAATATGTATACTTAGACAAAATTCTAATATATGTATATTTTAGATTCACACAAATTTATATTAATTATATATATGTATATTACTTATATATTTCAAACTTATCACAAAGGAAATAAAACTAATTTTCTTTATTCAACATTTAATAATTTATTAAAATATTTGCAAAGGTTAAGTCAGTCTTTTATTTATAAATATTTCTGTTATAAATTTTAATAGTAAAGGTAAAAAGTAAATTTTAAATAGTAAAGGTAAAAAGTAAATTTTAAATAGTAAAGGTAAAAAGTAAATTGTAAATAGTAAAGGTAAAAAGTAAATTTTAAATAGTAAAGGTAAAAAGTAAATTTTAAATAGTAAAGGTAAAAAGTAAATTTTAAATAGTAAAGGTAAAAAGTAAATTTTAAATAGTAAAGGTAAAAAGTAAATTTAAATAGTAAAGGTAAAAAGTAAATTTTAAATAGTAAAGGTAAAAAGTAAATTTTAAATAGTAAAGGTAAAAAGTAAATTTTAAATAGTAAAGGTAAAAAGTAAATTTAAATAGTAAAGGTAAAAAGTAAATTTTAAATAGTAAAGGTAAAAAGTAAATTTTAAATAGTAAAGGTAAAAAGTAAATTTTAAATAGTAAAGGTAAAAGTAAATTGTAAATAGTAAAGTATACTTAAATTTTTGTAGATCAAGCAATATGAACAAACATTTTATGACATAATAAATTGAACAAATATTATTTTTTTTTTTTTTTTTTTTTTTGTATTTTTTATATATAATTCTAATACATATATGTGTGTATATGTATATATATAAATGTTTTATACCTTAATAAATTACGGAAAAGTAAATATGTATACTTAGACAAAATTCTAATATATGTATATTTTAGATTCACACAAATTTATATTAATTATATATATGTATATTACTTAACTTATCACAAAGTAATAAAATATATGTATATTTTAGATTCAACAAATTTATATAATTATATATATGTATATTTTAGATTCAACAAATTTAATAAATATATGTATATTTTAGATTCACACAAATTTATATTAATTATATATATGTATATTACTTATATATTTCAAACTTATCACAAAGGAAATAAAACTAATTTTCTTTATTCAACATTTAATAATTTATTAAAATATTTGCAAAGGTTAAGTCAGTCTTTTATTTATAAATATTTCTGTTATAAATTTTAATTATGAGTAAATTTTATACATAAAAATCTACGGACATGACCTGACTACCAGTCTCAAAACCTATGAACAAAAATAGGCATAGATAACTCTATGTATTTTTCAATAACTTTATCGATGTTAGTTCTACCTAAATTTCGGGACGAAATTTAAATAACTGGGGGAGAATGTGACAACCGCCAAAATTTCAGGTTGATTAATTTACTATGATGTGTATTACTTAAATTTTTGTAGATCAAGCAATATGAACAAACATTTTATGACATAATAAATTGAACAAATATTTTTTTTTTTATATGGACATATATGTGTGTATATGTATATATATAAATGTTTTATACCTTAATAAATTACGGAAAAGTAAATATGTATACTTAGACAAAATTCTAATATATGTATATTTTAGATTCACACAAATTTATATTAATTATATATATGTATATTTTAGATTCACACAAATTTATATTAATTATATATATGTATATTTTAATTCAACAAATTTAATATAATTATATATATGTATATATATAAATGTTTTATACCTTAATAAATTACGGAAAAGTAAATATGTATACTTAGACAAAATTCTAATATATGTATATTTTAGATTCACACAAATTTATATTAATTATATATATGTATATTACTTAACTTATCACAAAGATAAAACTATATGTATATTTTAATTCAAAATTTATATAATTATATATATGTATATTTTAGATTCACACAAATTTATATAATTATATATATGTATATTTTAGATTCACACAAATTTATATAATTATATATATGTATATTTTAGATTCACACAAATTTATATAATTAATATATGTATATTTTAGATTCAACAAATTTATATAATTATATATATGTATATTTTAGATTCACACAAATTTATATAATTAATATATGTATATTTTAGATTCAACAAATTTATATAATTATATATATGTATATTTTAGATTCACACAAATTTATATAATTAATATATGTATATTTTAGATTCAACAAATTTATATAATTATATATATGTATATTTTAGATTCACACAAATTTATATAATTAATATATGTATATTTTAGATTCAACAAATTTATATTAATTATATATATGTATATTACTTAATTCATCACAAAGGATAATAAAACTATTTTATGTTATCTATATGTATAAAACTTTGAAGGACATTTATATATATGTTATATATACTATGTGAGTTTCCATATTCCCCTTTTTAATTCTTTTATATGATTTATTTCGGGGACTGAGATACATGCATAATAATTATTTTATGTTATATATATACGAAACTTTGAAGAACAATTGCAAAACTATATGATATATAATATACTATGTGAGTTTCTATAATCCCCTTTTCAACTCTTTTATATATTTGGGGCTGAGATACATGCATAAAAACTATTTGTTATACTTATATGTATAATTGCAAAATTTTATATAATATATGTATATAACTCCGTTTTCTTTATTATACCTTTGAGGTAATATACAAACACTGCTTTATTTATTTTACCTTCGGGGTAAAATACAAACTCTTTACTGTTATGATGAACACAAGTACTCCAGAAATGTATATATGGTTGATTCTAAGTTACTCTGTTCACTCAAAGTCCTCACTATCATGAACGATTAATTATGGAAACATAAATATGGGTATATTGAATAGTACTATTGGGGTAGGCACCCCCATCCGTGTTGGTCATACCAACTGGATACGGATGCATTATGTCTGGAAAGCTTAGGGTACCCTGAACAAGGTACCTACTCTGGAGGCAAATAAACACACACTTGTCTAGTTTCGGTTCATGAGCTTAGAACTTAGTATATACAGTTTCAACTCTTGCTTATGTTTGATCCATTGTGTGATCAAATGGTTACTTTAAGTCTTGTGGTTCATACTCTGTATTTTGATTAAAAACATATGATACTCTTTGCTGATATTGTATCATAACTACTTGACATTGCGGTAAGGCAATGATCACACTGAACTCTAGTATTTTTGGAAACTATATTTTCTATATGAAAAACTTATGGAACTCACCAACTTTATGTTGACGTATTTTAGCATGTATTCTCAGGTAACTAGACGATACTCTATACATGGGACATTTTTCCGCTGCATACAACATACTGGACCATGGCCTACCCTCAGACTCTAGTAAAGACAAGTCAATTTGCTAAAGTCTCTGTCTACTGTTTAATATTAAATAAATGTTTTCAAGAATAATATCTTTCATAAATTGTAATATAAATTTGTGAACAATGCTTTTTATAAATGTATTTTAAAACGACAACGTTTTGTGTCGTTCAGTATATCTTGTGTTGTGAATCCATGTACGTCATATTCCGTCTAGGGCGGGGTGTGACAATTTTGTCATCTAATATTACTGTTTTATATTTATAATTAAATTTTTCTTTTTGTTTTTTTTTTTTTTTTTTTTTTTTTTTTTTGTTTTTTTTTTTTTTTTTTTTCTATTTTTTTTTTTTTGTTTTTTTTTTTTTTTTTTTTTTTTTCTTTTTTTTTCTTTTTTTCTTTATATATATCTACTGTTTTATATTTATAATTCAGGAATTTTTTTTTTGTTTTTTTTTTTTTTTTTTTTTTTTTTTTTTTGTTTTTTTTTTTTTTTTGTTTTTTTTTTTTTTTTTGTTTTTTTTTTTTTGTTTTTTTGTTTTTTTTTTTTTGTTTTTTTTTTTTTTTCTTTGTTTTTTTTTTTTTTTTTGTTATTTTTTTTTTTGTTTTTTTTTTTTTGTTTTTTTTTTTTTTTTTTGTTTTTTTTTTTTTTGTTTTTAATTTTTTTTTTCTTTTATTTTTTTTTATTTTTTTTTTTTGTTTTTTCTTTTTTTTGTTTTTTTTTTTTTTTGTTTTTTTTTTTTTTTTTTTTTTTTTTTTTTTTTTTGTTTTTTTTTTTTTTTTTTTTTTTTTTTTTTTTTTTTTTTTTTTTTTTTTTTTTTTTTTTTTTTTGTTTTTTTTTTTTTTTTTTTTGTTTTTTTGTTTTTTTTTTTTGTTTTTTTTTTTTTGTTTTTTTTTTTTTTGTTTTTTTTTTTTTGTTTTTTCTCTTTTTTTTTTTGTTTTTTTTTTTGTGTTTTTTTTTTTTTTTTTTTTTTTTTTTTGTTTTTTTTTTTTTTTTTTTTTTTTTTTTTTTTTTTTTTTTTTTTTTTTTTGTCATCACCTCCTTCAAACTGAATGACTAATTCATCCCACATTGCCTTGGCACTGGGGAACAACACAAGTGTTGGAATTAAGTCTTCAGGGACAGCTCCAAGGATCATGTTCTTGAGTCTGGTGTCCATATCTACAAGTCTACGATCCTCATCAGACCAATGGTCTTTGGGTTTTTCTCTGGAACCTCTTCTTCCAGTAGGATCTAGAAGAGGACTTACCCCAAAAGACATGGGTATATAAGGTCCATCCTAAGGATTTTCAGCATATACCTCTCTATCCCACCAAAATGCAAGAGCATTCTGGCCTTCCATGTACCAAAGGTCTCACTATTTCCATCAAATTTGGGAACAGGAGTGTTAGAATAATGAACATGGACATGGTTAGGGGCATTAGGAGGAGGAAGGTTTGTATTAACATTTTGAACAGGTGGAGTATTAACATTAAGAGGGTTTTCACCTTGACCAGAACCATCCCCACCTTCAGTAGTAGTCATCTAAGCAGATCTAGGCAAGTATATTAGCCTTCCGCTCTGATACCACTTAGGGTTTTGACGGCTGCTCGGACTTCAATAACTGTACGTTGCAACTGGACTTCAATATATTTCTGGACAAATCTTCGTAGTCTCCAGATGCAACTGGAGACTGGCCAGTTTCAGTAGAACTGGTCCTAACATAGACCGATCATCAGAATTAAATCAATACATGCAGATATATAACCGATAATAATATGAAGAACTAGTAAAGCATGGATCTACGACAAACAGTAAAACACACTCCAATAGATCTAACAAATAAAGTAAAATAAATAAACGTCTACATGATCACATCGATCCAAACAAGTATTCAGCCTACTAGCCTGACATTATTAAAGGAATAACAAAGTCTGAAAAGATGAAAGACTTTGTTTACCAACTGAAAGTAAATAAAAGAGTAGATCTAGGTTGAGGATGAAGATCGGAAGGTGTTAGAAGCTCCAAAACCTCCTTGGAATATGCAAAGTCGACCTAGGGTTTGATATGGGCGGCTAGGGCTGCTGAATTGGCTCTCTCTTAGGGTTTTGAGGCTGCTCGGACTTCAATAACTGTACGTTGCAACTGGACTTCAATATATTTCTGGACAAATCTTCGTAGTCTCCAGATGCAACTGGAGACTGGCCAGTTTCAGTAGAACTGGTCCTAACATAGACCGATCATCAGAATTAAATCAATACATGCAGATATATAACCGATAATAATATGAAGAACTAGTAAAGCATGGATCTACGACAAACAGTAAAACACACTCCAATAGATCTAACAAATAAAGTAAAATAAATAAACGTCTACATGATCACATCGATCCAAACAAGTATTCAGCCTACTAGCTTGACATTATTAAAGGAATAACAAAGTCTGAAAAGATGAAAGACTTTGTTTACCAACTGAAAGTAAATAAAAGAGTAGATCTAGGTTGAGGATGAAGATCGGAAGGTGTTAGAAGCTCCAAAACCTCCTTGGAATATGCAAAGTCGACCTAGGGTTTGATATGGGCGGCTAGGGCTGCTGAATTGGCTCTCTCTTAGGGTTTTGAGGGCAGCTTCGGCTTAAATAGTGAAATAAGTCGGTTGCTGATCTGGGCCACCCAGCGGCGCTGGCAGCTCCTGCTGCTTCTCGTATTGCTTCGTTCGGCTCCCGAATCACCTCCTTGTGTCTTGTAACTTCATAGGCCTTCATCTTGAGTCACTTGATGCCATTTACCCTCACTCGCATCTTCCGTGAACCTGCTTAAACATGGAATCCATTAAGTACCGATAGTTCCTGAATATTGACTCATTTAAGACATAGAAATGAAGCCTTTCGATAGGGGTTTTTATCACAAAATGGACGCTCATCATATACCCCCACACTTAAGTCTTTGCTTGTCCTCAAGCAAATAGTCCAAGAAAATAAAACAATGATGAGCGGACATCTTAAGTGTTCAAGTTATTCTACTTTATTAAAAACATTTGAAAGATTATTCATGCAAAATGATTTGAGAAAGCTTAAGACAAAATTAGTAAGCTATAGCTAGAGGCAAGATAATTAGTCAATCAAAACTAAAAGTCAACCTTATATTTGTGTTAATACCTCTAAAACCGTTCTATAGTTCCACATGTCCTACAGCTCAATCTTACTTCCTTCTGCTGACTAGTTAAGCACTTAATTAAGGTTTGTATAGCAATCAGAACTACTAGCTACTAGCAAGGCATTTACATTTCATCGTTTGTGTACTTGTGAGTCACTACCTAGACATACTCTCACACTACAGTCATGCTCACTAGCTAAACACTAAAGCAGTTATACGATATTATCATCTTTAATAGTTGAGACAGCGGTGACAGGTCGGTGGTTCCCCACGCGCAGAGCGACATAACTTGATGCGTATAGATTTTACTCGTTATTAGTTCTTTGAACTCTTTTTATTTAATCTACTGATTGCCTTTTCTTAATATTACTACATTATTCATGCAATAGACATTATCAGAGACCCCAGATGACTCATACACTTACTCCGCATGCAACTAGTTCACAATCAATAGTGTAAGAATTAAGGCGAACCATACGTCTAAACTAGTTCCTACACAAGCACGTATATAACTAAGTCCAATTAATACACCTATGCTAATGACTAGATATCTCTAATTGCTAGGCATATTAAAGTCCGGTTAAATGTGCTATGGCAAACATAATCGCATTCAGTTTCAGTCTAAGCTTTAATCCAGTTGGAAGAATGAACAGCCACAAATCTATAGTTAAACTAACAATCCTAACTAACCGTTCATCTATCAAAGCTAATATTGCTTAGTTATCGTCATCTTTTGTCTACTTGCAAAGCTTATATTCTCAAAATGTTTCTCAGACACAAGAAAAATTTTAAATTTGCATGAAATAAGTAGTAGAAAACTTATGATTATTCAAGCAATAAAACCACAGGTTTTTCCTATTCCATCCCCCCCACACTTAAATTGTACAACGTACTCATTGTACTAGACATGACATAACAAAAAGGGTAATAGGAAAAACACGATAAGTTAAAGGATTAACGAAACTTCCCGGGCTTATTTTGCATGAATGTTGCTGAAGATGGCATTTGTGGAGCGACTTGAATGATGTTGAATCTTCAAAGACTTGAGTCGGCTCCGTTTGATGGCGATCCATTGATGCTTCTCCATCTTTTTTTTTGGTATTTTCTGATTTTTTTTTTGGATTTTTGGGTTTTTCTGATTATTTTGGATTTTTCGCGATCTGGTGTGCAGACTGGAATCGGGAGCGGCGCTGGCTAAGCCTGAGCGGCGCTGGACACACGGGAGCGGCGCTGGCTTGGCTGGGAGCGGCGCTGGACTGCACAAGTGCAAGTCCAGCGGCGCTGGAAGTGGTAGAGCGGCGTTGGGAAGCCCATGTGGCTTTCCTAGCGGCACTGGAAGTCTTCTAGCGGCGCTTTGAGTTCCTGTACATGCTTCGACGTCTGATTTTCCTTCACGATTTGCTTCGGGCATTCCCCCACACTTAGCTTTTGACCAAGTGCATGGTTTTCCTCAGAATACAAAGCTAAATACTCCTGCACACTTCAATCAAAATATAAAAATGGAAAATAACAAGCTAAAAAATAAAAGGAAATACGATTTCAATAAGTTACTTGTTGCTTTGATCCGTTGAAAGCTTGCATCTGTGATTCTAAAGACATACTCATAAAATAGGTCACAAATGATAAAATTCAAAACAATTCACTTAATTGCAATTAGTCACATATTCCTAAAAAGATAAAAAAAAAATAAAAATAAAAATGAAAATACGGCTTGGGTTGCCTCCCAAGAAGCGCTAAGTTTAACGAGTCTTCAGCCAGACTCGGCCTAGGAACTAGGTTGAGGAAGAATATGGGGTTGGCCGGGGGTCGGTTTTTGTTGGGTTGTATCGAATGTAAATGTCAGATGTATCCTCCAAATATGACTCGATATTCATCCTTTCTCCTTGTCCTTGGCAAAACTTAGTCTTACAGTCGAAACCATAGGGATTATCCTCACTTATGTCCTTCTTACTAACCTTCAATATATTAATCCCAGACTGTAATATCAATTCTCCTAATTCGACATTTATATCAGCACATGCGGTCTTTAAAAAGGGTTGCCCTAGAATTACATTGTTCCTAGTGACCGCATTTTCTTTTACGATAAAGAACTTTGTCGAGAATTTCAGTCCTTCTATGCTAATTACCACATTTTTGACGAATCCTCGGACTCTAATTTTAACATTCCTAAAAAGGTAAACCACTTTATCTTCCCATTCTACTTTCCCTAGTTCCTTATTAGCATATCTCATCTGATGATCTAAGGGAAGTATGTTCATTGTTGCTCTAGCATCTATAAAGGCTACACATCCTAAATTTTCTCGGATTACACCGCCAACCTTAAAGATTGTAGGGTCACCTAGGGCAGATGTGGACAGATAAGGGTTATACTTATTTAAGGCTTGTTCTTTTATTTCATTCCACCCTAAGTTGTTTATGAACTCGTTTGCCCTAACCAGTATCTTGTCACCTTTTTCTATACCTCTTTCGGTCTCCTCTAGGATCTTTTCTAGTTCCTCAAGTTTAGTTTTCCTATGCAACTCACTTAAACCTTTTTCATACCTATTTCTCATATCTATGCCTTCATTGTACCAGAAACGACTTAAACTCCTAAGGCAATAGTGGGCATCTAAAGGTTCCTCATCATGCTCATTTTCAACATTAAAGCACATTTTATCATAGTCGACATCCCTAGAGTCTGAAACAGGCAAATTGACTCTTACTTGACCATTTGACAAAGATATTTCACGTTTAAGAACATGGATGATAGCATCCGCAACATGCAGAAATGGTCGGCCTAATATTAGGGGTGTCACTACTTCACCTACTGAATCAAGCACAACAAACTCAGTCTAAAATTCTAATTCCTTAACCCTGACATGGACTCGTTCGACAATCCCCTTGGGTTGTCGGTAAGTCTGATCGGCTAACCGAATGCTCATGTTAATGGGTTTTAGGAAACAAAGGGTAAGTTTCTCATAAATCACAGTAGGCATAACATTAATACTTGACCCTAAATCAGCTAATGCACTCGGAAAATATTCATTATTAATAGTGCAAGGAATAAGAAAACTTCCTGGATCTTCAGATGCTTGCGGTAGCTGTATCTCGTCATCCGGTGCCTCAGTATCTTGAACTTCGTCCCTACTGACCAAGTGTAACACCCGACGTTTAAAAATATGGGTTTTCAAAAATCTTTCACCTAACGGTGTTAAATTGCGGAAGTAAAGGACCGTAAAAGTCAAAACCGATAAAAACATTTCGGTTTCTGCATTTAGTTGGTGTTACATGCCATATCAAACAATAGTTCAAATGAAAACCCAACGGTTGCCCAACATTAAACAACCGTTCACACATTATTACATATATTCGACATCAAATGAAATGTAATCAAAAGTCTCCATAATAAGCAACTAGGGGTAGCTAAGGAATCTGCATGCTTTCTACCCACGCTCTCACGTCCTGCACCTACAAGTCCTTCAAGCTAAACCTGAGGGAACAACCACATTAAAGAAACAAGTGTTAGCTATAAGAATAGCTAAGTAAGATCACACTTAATTTAAAAGCATTTGTCCAATTAAAACATTTCTTCGTTAATAGACAAACTCATTAGGCACAACACACAACACACATATCTGCATAACAACTTCATATCAATTAGGATAATCATCCTAAATGTGCCTATCCTGCATTAGTTCACACATTGTCACACATATCTTCGTTAACTGCATATAAGTGTGCCCTGCATCACACCCGACTAGATGATCAACCAAAAGACTAATCATCGTACGTCGTTAAGGAAGTTATAAGTATGAAACCTTTGCTTGTTGAACCCTCAGCGTGACAAAAGTAGTGTATCTTACCTTGATACAGCTTAACAACAAGCTACAAGCACAATACAACGATGACTAGGTGTCTCCAATATCCTAGAAAAGTATAAGATCAAAATATAAGCTAAACGACACATTTTGTAAAATCTGACCAAGTGGTGCGCCGCACCTGGGGTGCAGACCAGCAAACCAATTTTTTGTTCTTTGATCAAACGAATACCATACGAACCCATACCCCAAATCCAACCTGGGGACTTAAAATTAATCCTTTTAATTGCACTTTCATCAACTTTAACCATCCTATTAATCCTTTAATCCTTTACATCATGAATCAATCATTTAATCACCCGAATAGCATGAAATCGGTGAACGTTTAATCAAATAACCCAACCCAAACCCTTATGGCCTGGATTAAGACTAATATAAGACTCACACAATCATATTTCAAAAGAGGAATACCAATATTACCTGTATTCGATGATAAAGATCCAAGGTCTAAGCAATACACGATCGATTAGGCTCCAAAACGAATAGATCTAGTGAGAAACTTGAGAGGGGAGGGGATCGGCTAGGGCTTTGTTTAGGGGAATAAAATCTGCAAATGCCAACCTAATGACACCCCTTAACTCCCTAAACCCGTTTTTAACTTTCCTTCTATGTCAAAACTAGCCCCTAAGCTTCCTAATCCTTCATTGTTGGTCACAAACTACTTTATTGACCATATACATCATTAATCCTTCATTAAATGTCACTACGTAGACATTAATCTTCATATTACACACATTTATACTACATTAAACAATACTTCATTTCACTACATTAGGGTCTGCATTTCAGGTCTCATGGTCAACTACATATCCCATAGTACCTCCCGTGTAACCCGAGATACCCACATATATCATATGTTACCGTTAAGGAAGTTATAAGTATGAAACCTTTGCTTGTTGAACCCTCAGCGTGACAAAAGTAGTGTATCTTACCTTGATACAGCTTAACAACAAGCTACAAGCACAATACAACGATGACTAGGTGTCTCCAATATCCTAGAACAAGTATAAGATCAAAATATAAGCTAAACGACACATTTTGTAAAATCTGACCAAGTGGTGCGCCGCACCTTCCAAGTGGTGCGTCGCACCAAACCTCCAGAGAATTCAGATTAACACCAGGTGCGCCGCACCAGCCCTTGGTGCGTCGCATATCGGGGTCCACCAAAAACCCAAACTGGGCAGTGGTGCGCCGCACCACTCCTTTGGTGCGCCGCACCTGGGGTGCAGACCAGCAAACCAATTTTTTGTTCTTTGATCAAACGAATACCATACGAACCCATACCCCAAATCCAACCTGGGGACTTAAAATTAATCCTTTTAATTGCACTTTCATCAACTTTAACCATCCTATTAATCCTTTAATCCTTTACATCATGAATCAATCATTTAATCACCCGAATAGCATGAAATCGGTGAACGTTTAATCAAATAACCCAACCCAAACCCTTATGGCCTGGATTAAGACTAATATAAGACTCACACAATCATATTTCAAAAGAGGAATACCAATATTACCTGTATTCGGTGATAAAGATCCAAGGTCTAAGCAATACACGATCGATTAGGCTCCAAAACGAATAGATCTAGTGAGAAACTTGAGAGGGGAGGGGATCGGCTAGGGCTTTGTTTAGGGGAATAAAATCTGCAAATGCCAACCTAATGACACCCCTTAACTCCCTAAACCCGTTTTTAACTTTCCTTCTATGTCAAAACTAGCCCCTAAGCTTCCTAATCCTTCATTGTTGGTCACAAACTACTTTATTGACCATATACATCATTAATCCTTCATTAAATGTCACTACGTAGACATTAATCTTCATATTACACACATTTATACTACATTAACATTTAGGCTTACAAGCCTCACACATAACACACATTAACTACATATAAGCATTAAATCTAAAATAGACTTAACGACACACACAATATTGACTTAACGACATTAGTCAACTAGTAAAGAAAAGTTTGGGATGTTACACCAAGTCATCCCCATCTTTGATTTTGCATTTTGAAGCGAATTGGGTCTCGACATCTCCTTGAAAAGCAGCTGAAAACAAAGTTTCGCGCGAATCTGGACTGACGGAGCTGCCAGCGGCGCTGGGCCTGGGCCATGAGCGGCGCTGGGGCTCTCCAGCGGCGCTGGCTTGTGCAGCCAGCGGCGCTGGTGGTACCTGGACAAATTCCAGTTTTGCGTTTTCGCTTGTTTCTTCTCCGTTTGGCTCCCGTATGACCTGTACCTGATTTGACACTTCACAAAAATCATTAGAAAGCTCAGTAGAGTCATTACCTTCGGTGAACACGGCATTCAAATTCTCGTTACGTCCCACCGGTGGTGGTATTTTTGACTCGTGTTAGGGCTTCCTTGAGGGTTCGGCTTCGGATTAGCTTGTGCATTGCTTGCAAGAACACCATTTTCCTTCTTAGCACTCTGCTCCATCCATTTCTCCATCTTTCTTTCCAAACCCTTGATGGCGAATTGTTGATCTCTCACCACGGCATCCACTTTGTGGTCAAGGTTAGCAATCTTCTCATTCAAGAACCTTGTATACTTGTCTAAGGAGTCGTGTCTCTTGTCATTCATCTCAATGTACCTCTCCATCATGTTGGTAAGCTTGACAATCAGATCCTCCTTGACTTCATTCTCCACTTTTGGTTGCTCGGGTTGACCATTACTCCGTTGCCACCTATTTTGAAAAGAACTATTGTTATTTCTAGCATAACTAGAATTAAGGTTAGAATTATCGGGGTTTCTTTGGAATAGCCCTTGTTGATAGCCTCCCCAGTATTGGTTCTGGACAAAATTGACTTGCTCGGTAGCCTCCTCTTTACAATCCTCGGTATAGTGCATTCCTCCACAATTTTTGCACCCGTGTGCAATCACCTTGAGGTCTTTGTCCATAATGTCCAACCTATCTTCAAAAGTAGAAAAACGGTTAGATAAAGCTTTAAGTTCATGAATTACCTCATTGTCGGAGCTGCTCTCGATGCTAGCCATGGTCCTTCTCGTCCTCCTTTCTCGATCTCTATCATCCATATCTCGAGCTAAGCTAGCTTGCACCATATCCTCCATCATTTTGTATGCGTCATTGGTAGACTTGTACAAAAAGTTACCACCGCCGGCTAGGTCTAAATCCTTTTGGGAACTCTTGGTTAAACCATAGAAGAAAGTTTCCATGATCTCGTCCTTGTCTAGTCTATTCCCGTGACAGTTTCTGATCATTTTCCTAAGCCTTTTCCATACATCAACTAGTGATTCACCCCCATCTTGCCTGAAAGCTTTGATGTCTCGTAGCATTTTCCTAGCTAAACTCGGGGGAAAGAATCGCGAGACGAACTGTTCGTGAAGTTGATTCCATGTAGTGATGGTACCTTCATCGAGCTCATCGAACCAAGCACGTGCATCTCCGGTGAGAGGCGACGGAAATAAGCTAAGCTTCACATTGTCATCGGTGACGTCTCCTCCATATTTGAACATTGTTTCACAAACTTGTGAACCTGCTTACATGCTTATGGGGGTCGGATTTGGCTCGACCGTTATATTGGTTGTCTTGGATTAACTTAAGGTGGTGGCCTTTGACTGAAAACGAATCTCCTAGGTTTGGTGGGACTATAGTCGATCCCGGTGTAGGTGCTATGGCTCTTGTCCTTTCAATCATCGGTCGGTCAAATTCGTCCATTTCGGATCTAGGTGAATTAAGCCGGGATGGTGTTTTTGGTGGGTTTGATGAGGCTGCTTCTAACTGGTGTATCCTAATTTTTGGTGGTGATGGTGCCCTAGTGTTCTTGTCTTTCAATTTGTCCTCCAGCTTGATTACCTAAGTAAAACTGAAAAACTCAAAGAAAAACGTAAAACGCACCAATATAAAAATGAAATGAAAAACTAAATTAAACTACTTAAACTGAAAATGAAATGAAAATACTACTAAACCCTAATTTTGACCTAAACCTAACTTGACCTAATTTAACTACTAAACCCTAAAATGACTTAAACCTAAAAACTGAAAAGTAACTTTCTCGTGCCGAAACACAAGAAAGGATCCAATTACACTACTAAACTAAGAATGCGTCGCGTCCCTGGCAGCGGCGCCAAAACACTTGATGGTATGGGTTTTTTAGTGTTTAAATTTATAAAAGTTGTACAAGTAATTATCTCAAAACACACACACACACCTTAACGGATAGGGGACCCGATCAGATGTAGTATAGTTAAGTGATAAGTACAGGATCGTTCGCAGGGACGCGTTGCTTTACCTAATCTAGTAATACATGTAATTCTAGCGGTTGGGGGTTGTCACGATTTCCTATTAAACTAATTAAAATACTGAAAAGTAAATAGAAGCCGCAACCGCTTATTCAGCGAGAGGCTTAGTCTGAAAATAGTTTAAAAAAGCAAATAACAGTAATTAAATTAAAATACTTGTTTGGCATCTCAGATCTCATGACACGACCAGATATTACTCTACCTACTTGCTAGACTGTTGGAAACTTAATCACGGCTCAGATTCTCGTTAGATTCACTTTGCCTAAGTAACTAGTGTTGTCCCTAGACTCGTACTACTCTTTAAACAACTCGTACTACTCTTTAAACAAATTCTCGTTAGATTCATTGTTTAAGCATTAATGACCTAAAGTTTGTGTTACTAATTCATCTTTAAGTTACCCGGCTCTTAAGCCATGGCCAGATAGTAATTCTCTCCGGTGACCACAATGCTCGTTTCCAAGTCACTGGATCGCGTCTGACATTGTTAAGCATCATGTTCTATTCGTCCTAATACTATGGTTCTGGATCCCTCGGTTACAAGTGAATCACCTTTTACATCTAGTTAAAGACCGACTAGTGTTTTCCATCCTTATGTATTAATCCTAGTGTATGATTATAGACCGATCATCAGAATTAAATCAATACATGCAGATATAGAACCGATAATAATATGAAGAACTAGTAAAGCATGGATCTACGACAAACAGTAAAACACACTCCAACAGATCTAACAAATAAAGTAAAATAAATAAACGTCTACATGATCACATCTATCCAAACAAGTATTCAGCCTACTAGCCTGACATTATTAAAGGAATAACAAAGTCTGAAAAGATGAAAGACATTGTTTACCAACTGAAAGTAAAATAAGAGAGTAGATCTAGGTTGAGGATGAAGATCGGAAGGTGTTAGAAGCTCCAAAACCTCCTTGGAATCTGCAAAGTCGACCTAGGGTTTGATATGGGCGGCTAGGGCTGCTGAATCGGCTCTCTCTTAGGGTTTTGAGGGCTGTTTCGGCTTAAAAAGTGAAATAAGTAGGTTGTTGATCTGGGCCGCCCAGCGGCACTGGATGGGCTCCCAGCGGCACTGGGCATGGGCCAACGGTGCTGGCAAGGTGCCAGCGGCGCTGGCAGCTCCTGCTGCTTCTTGTATTGCTTTGTTCGGCTACCGAATCACCTCCTTGTGTCTTGTAACTTCATAGGCCTTCATCTTAGTCACTTGATGCCATTTACCCTCACTCGCATCTTCCGTGAACCTGCGTAAACATAGAATCCATTAAGTACCGATAGTTCCGGAATATTGACTCATTTAAGACATAGAAATGAAGCCTTTCGATAGGGGTTTTTATCACAAAATGGACGCTCATTACCCAGCGCCGCTCCCAGCGCCGCTGGCAACCCCTGCAGCCCCGATATTCGCGAAATTAAATCCGTTACCACCCGAACCAGCCCTGGAAGTCAAACACCGATCGACGTGGAAATGGTTGAAGCAACTGAAGCACGAAGGAACTCAGAAAACTTAGAGGAGAGAAAAGGACCGAACATCAAAGAAGCCATAAGTCACTTCGAACGATACCAAACAGGAACCGGCCCACGACCGATCCCGTATTCTTCCTCAACCTAGTTCCTAGGCCGAGTCCGGCTGAAGACTCGTTAAATTTAGCGCTTCTTGGGAGGCAACCCAAGCCGTACTTTTATTTTTATTTTTATTTTTAGGAATATGTGCCTAATTGCAATTAAGTGAATTGTTTTAAATTTTATCATTTGTGACTTGTTTTATATAAGTTATATCTTTAGAATCACAGATGCAAGCTTTCAATGGATCGAAGAAACAAGTAACTTATTGCAATCGTATTTCGTTTTTATTTTTATTTTATGTTTTAGCTTGTTATTTTCCATTTTGATATTTTGATTGAAGTGTGCAGTAGTATTTAGCTTTGTATTCTGAAGAAAACCATGCACTTGGTCAAAAGCTAAGTGTGGGGGAATGCCGGAGTCAATTCGTGAAGGAAAATCAGACGTCGAAGCAAGTACATGACTCATAAGCGCCGCTAGAAGATCTCCAACGCCGCTAGGAAAGCACCTGGGCTTCCCAGCGCCGCTCCCATCAACTCAACGCCACTCCAAGCTAGCCAGCGCCGCTCCCGGAGTCTGACAGCACACCAGATCGCGAAAAATATAAAAAAATCAGAAAAACCCAAAAAAAAAAAAAAAAAAAAATCAGAAAATACCAAAAAGAAAAGGAGATGGAGAAGCATAAATGGATCGCCATCAAACGGGGGCGACTCGAGTCTTTGAAGCTTAACAACGTTCAAGTCGCTACACATATGCCATCTTCAACAACAATTCATGCAATTTAAGCCCCGGAAGTTTCGTTAATCCTTTATCTTATCATGTTTTTCCTATTACCCTTTATGTTATATCATGTTTAGTACAACGAGGACGTTGTACAATTTAAGTGTGGGGGGATGGAATAGGAAAAACCCGTGGTTTAATTGTTTGAATAATCATAAGTTTTCTACTACTTAATTCATGCAAATTTAAAATTTTTCTTGTGTCTGAAAAACATTTTGAGAATATAAGCTTTGCAAGTAGACAAAAGATGACGATAACTAAGCAACATTAGCTTTGGTAGATGAACGGCTAGTTAGAACTGTTAGTTTAACTATAGATTTGTGGCTGTTCATTTTTCCAAATGGATTAGAGCTTAGACTGAAACTGTATGCGATTATGTTTGCCATAACACATTTAACCGGACTTTAATATGCCTAGCAATTAGAGCTATCTAGTTATTAGTATAGGTGTATTAATTGGACTTAATTATATACTTGCTTGTGTAGGAACTAGTTTAGACGTATGGTTCGCCTTAATTCTTACACTATTAATTGTGAACTAGTTGCATGCGGAGTAAGTGTATGAGTCATCTGGGGTCTCTGATAATGTCTATTGCATGAATAATGTAGTAATCTTAAGAAAAGACATCAGTAGATTAATTAAAAAGAGTTCAAAGAACTAATAACGAGTAAAATCTATACGCATCAAGTTATGTCGCTTTGCGCGTGGGGAACCACCGACCTGTCACCGTTGTCTTGATGTAAGGTATAAACTCTAACCATTAGTTGAGTTATGTCACTCTGCGAGTGGGGAACCACCGACCTATCACCGCTGTCTCAACTATTAAAGATGATAATATCGTATAACTGCTTTAGTGTTTAGCTAGTGAGCATAACTGTAGTGTGAGAGTATGTCTAAGTAGTGACTCACAAGTACACAAACGATGAAATGTAAATGCCTTGCTAGTAGCTAGTAGATCTGATTGCTATACAAACTTTAATTAAGTGCTTAACTAGTCAGCAGAAGGTAGTAAGATTGAGCTGTAGGACATGTGGAATTATAGAACGGTTTTAGAGGTATTAACACAAATATAAGGTTAACTTTTAGTTTTGATTGACTGATTATCTTTACCTCTAGCTATAGCTTACTGATTTTGTCTAAAGCTTTCTCAAATCATTTGCATGACTAATCTTTGAAATGATTTAATAAAGTAGAATAACTTGAACACTTAAGTTGTCCGCTCATCATTGATTTATTTTCTTGGACTATTTGCTTGAGGACAAGCAAAGACTTAAGTGTGGGGGTATATGATGAGCGTTCATTTTGTGATAAAAACCCCTATCGAAAGGCCTCATTTCAATGTCTAAAATGAGTCAATATTCCGGAACTATCGGTACTTAATGGATTCTATGTTTACGCAGGTTCACGGAAGATGCGAGTGAGGGTAAATGGCATCAAGTGACTCAATATGAAGGCCTATGAAGTTACAAGACACAAGGAGGTGATTCGGGAGCCGAACGAAGCGAAACGAGAAGCAGCAGGAGCTGCCAGCGCCGCTGGCACCTTGCCAGCGCCGCTGGCCCAAGCCCAGCGCCGCTGGGAAGCCCAGTTCAGCAAACCGACCTAAATCACTATTTAAGCTGAAACAGCCCTCAAAACCCTAAGAGAGAGCCGATTCAGCAGCCCTAGCCGCCCACATTCAACCCTAGGTCGACTTTGCAGATTCCAAGGAGGTTTTGGAGCTTCTAACACCTTCCGATCTTCATCCTCAACCTAGATCTACTCTTTATTTTACTTTCAGTTGGTAAACAATGTCTTTCATCTTTTCAGACTTTGTTATTCCTTTAATAATGGTAGGCTAGTAGGCTGAATACTTGTTTGGATCGATGTGATCATGTAGACGTTTGTTTATTTTACTTTATTTGTTAGATCTGTTGGAGTGTGTTTTACTGTTTATCGTAGATCCATGTTTTACTAGTTCTTCATATTAATATCGGTTCTATATCTGTATGTATTGATTTATTTCTGATGATCGGTCTATAATCATACACTAGGATTAATACATAAGGATGGAAAACACTAGTCGGTCTTTAACTAGATGTAAAAGGTGATTCACTTATAACCGAGGGATCCAGAACCATAATAATTAGAATGAATAGAACATGATGCTTAACAATGTCAGACGCGATCCAGTGACATGGAAATGTGTACTGTGGTCACTGGAGGGAATTATTATCTGGTCATGGCTTAAGAGCCGGGTAACTTAAAGATGAATTAGTAACACAAACTTTAGGTCATTAATGCTTAAACAATGAATCTAACGAGAATTTGTTTAAAGAGTAGTGTGAGTTTAGGGACAACACTAGTTACTTAGGCAAAGTGAATCTAACGAGAATCTGAGCCGTGATTAAGTTTCCAACAGTCTAGCAAGTAGGTAGAGTAATATCCGGTCGTGTCATGAGATCTGAGATGCCAAACAAGTATTTTAATTTAATTACTGTTATTTGCTTTTTCAAACTATTTTTAGACTAAGCCTCTCGCTGAATAAGCGGTTGCGGCTTCTATTTACTTTTTCAGTTTTTAATTAGTTTAATAGGAAATCGTGACAACCCCCAACCGCTAGAATTACACATTTTACTAGATTAGGTAGTGCAAGCGTCCCTGCGAACGATCATGTACTTATCACTTACTATACTACACTTGACCGGGTTCTCTGCCCGTTATTGTGTGTTTAGTTTGAGGTAATTACTTGTACAACATTTTTATAAATTTTAAATACAACGAAAAAACACCATCACCCGCAGAAAAGAATCTAATCCCTATGGGTCACCATGTACCTAGCTAAAACAAATGGAGCGTAAGCATATCTGTATTAGAGCTGGCAATTTCTGACACGGACCTGTTAGCACGACACGACACGACCTGGTTTTTTAGTTTTCGTGTTTGGCCTTAACGTGTTTCATGTCTTAACAGGTCCGGACCTGTTAAGACACGAATATTCGTGTCTTAATAGGTTCGGACCTGTTAAAACACGATAAGACACAATAAGACAAGTAGTATATATCTGGACTTGTTAAAACATGTTAAAGACATGTTAAAGACTCGTTAAAGACATGTTAAGACACGACAAGACACGTTAAGACATGTTAAAGACATGTTAAAGACATGTTAAGACACGTTAAGACACGTTAAGACACGTTAAGACACGTTAAGACACGTTAAGACACGTTAAGACACGTTAAGACACGTTAAGACACGTTAAGACACGTTAAGACACGTTAAGACACGTTAAGACACGTTAAGACACGTTAAGACACGTTAAGACACGTTAAGACACGTTAAGACACGTTAAGACACGTTAAGACACGTTAAGACACGTTAAGACACGTTAAGACACGTTAAGACACGTTAAGACACGTTAAGACACGTTAAGACACGTTAAGACACGTTAAGACACGTTAAGACACGTTAAGACACGTTAAGACACGTTAAGACACGTTAAGACACGTTAAGACACGTTAAGACACGTTAAGACACGTTAAGACACGTTAAGACACGTTAAGACACGTTAAGACACGTTAAGACACGTTAAGACACGTTAAGACACGTTAAGACACGTTAAGACACGTTAAGACACGTTAAGACACGTTAAGACACGTTAAGACACGTTAAGACACGTTAAGACACGTTAAGACACGTTAAGACACGTTAAGACACGTTAAGACACGTTAAGACACGTTAAGACACGTTAAGACACGTTAAGACACGTTAAGACACGTTAAGACACGTTAAGACACGTTAAGACACGTTAAGACACGTTAAGACACGTTAAGACACGTTAAGACACGTTAAGACACGTTAAGACACGTTAAGACACGTTAAGACACGTTAAGACACGTTAAGACACGTTAAGACACGTTAAGACACGTTAAGACACGTTAAGACACGTTAAGACACGTTAAGACACGTTAAGACACGTTAAGACACGTTAAGACACGTTAAGACACGTTAAGACACGTTAAGACACGTTAAGACACGTTAAGACACGTTAAGACACGTTAAGACACGTTAAGACACGTTAAGACACGTTAAGACACGTTAAGACACGTTAAAACATGTTAAAGACATGTTAAAGACTCGTTAAAGACATGTTAAGACACGACAAGACACGTTATCAGGTCCCTTAACATGTCCCTTGTCGTGTACCTTTTAACAAGTCCCTTAACAGTCTCTTAACAGGTCCCTTATCGTGTAACCTGTTAAAAATCATGTCGTGTTCGTGTTTGGAAAAACTGACATGATTAGATATCGTGTCGTGTTCATGTTTAACCCTATCGTGTTCGTGTCTTATCATGTTCGTGTCTTATCGTGTCGTGTCGGACATGATATGCCAGCTCTAATCTGTATGGTGCTCCCTACTGAAACAATCTCATCAACCAAACATCCAATGGTGAAACCTTATCCGTGTGATCACCCCTAACCAAGAAACAATGGGTAATCATCTTATGCAAAACCCTCAACACCGGATCAGCAATCTCAACATGCTTACTACTAGACATCTGCAAATCTCCACTGCCTCTAATCTCGTGCCAGAAATCCGTCAAACTCTTGTCATCATCAAAACCATAATGCCTCTTATCAAACACTCCGCCACATAAAAAGTCATACGTATCAATATCCTCCAACTCATTTTCATCAACCATCCCTGTCAGATAAGCAAACTCAGGCACAGAACAGTGCCTCTGAACACCCCCAGCTCGAAAATGAATCACTTTCTTGGTGTTGAACTCACTAGCCCTCAAACTACTATCAACCCCTCAAAGTACTCAAAAACTCGAGACACCATTCTCTAACTGGTGCATGCGAACAATCAAAAATATTTTCCCACATTTTGAACGTCTTAACCTGCCCATTTGCATTCCTATACTTGCATAACAACATCCTTTGAATTTCCTCAGCAATACCTATACTAGCAAAATCACGCCAGCTCACAATCTTCGGTTGCATCACATGGTCATATCTAATTTCTTGCAACTTGTTCAAGTATGCTGTTCTTTCAAGACATGTAACTCCTGGAAACTTAAGCCACTCGTGGGTTTCAACGGGCAGCTTCTTTGCATCAGCATCCAACGGCAAATCCTTATATCTGAAAGTGTCACTTGGTTCCGGGTCTGTAAAGTCCTTCTTGAATACCCGGTACAAACTCGGGAGCACTTGAGGTCACTACTGCTTTTCCTCTCTGGAAAAAGACATTATATATCCTTTAGAACCTACTGGGATATCAAACATACCTCAAACAAACCTAAACTCGAGCTAAAAATCAAAAAATTTCCAAACAGAACAGCATATGCGGCGCACAGATGATCCATGCGGCGCATATATCATGTTTTCAGAAATTCCAGAATCAAATATCCCCAAATATGAGGCGCACATATGCCCTGTGCGACGCATATATTGAATTTTCAGAAAATTTTTGTTTTAAAAACAGAACCAAATCACTTCCCACCAAAATTTGAATATGGGTCGACATCTTAATCACAATCCTAAGTCAAACAAAGTCAATTCTCAAACTTGCAAACAATTCGAGTTCAATTCCACACAATTGATCATGTTAAACACAAATTTAACTCGAATTAAACAAACCCAAACCAACAATTCTTTAATTCAATCATCACATCAAAAACCCCTAAATTAATTTCATATTTCTCATGAACCCTAGTTCCGAAAATTTCAAATTAAACCCAAATTACTTGTTAAATCCGATTGTAATCATCATTAAACACAAAACCCATAATCATAAAGTCGATAACGACAATAAAGGAAATAATAAATATCATCTAAATAAATGAGGCTAAAACTAATAAATGTCCTTGTTTATAGAAAACATCTACCCAGCCTCACTCTAAGCAAACTTCAATGCAACCTGAGTAAACACAACATTTTTAAACAATATGCGGCGCACAGATGATCCATGCGGCGCATATATCATGTTTTCAGAAATTCCAGAATCAAATATCCCCAAATATGAGGCGCACAGATGATCCATGCGGCGCATATATCATGTTTTCAGAAATTCCAGAATCAAATATCCCCAAATATGAGGCGCACATGCCATGCGGCGCATATATCATGTTTTCAGAAATTCCAGAATCAAATATCCCCAAATATGCGGCGCACATGCCATGCGGCGCATATATCATGTTTTCAGAAATTCCAGAATCAAATATCCCCAAATATGCGGCGCACATGCCATGCGGCGCATATATCATGTTTTCAGAAATTCCAGAATCAAATATCCCCAAATATGCGGCGCATACCCACTACGTGCGGCGCATATATTCAATTTTCAGAAAACAGTGAGTTCACCCAGACCACGATATGCGGCGCACCATGTTTCCATGCGGCGCATATATCTAATTTCCAGAAAAACACAATTTTTAAACACCCGATATGCGGCGCATGAAGGCTCCATGCAGAGCATATTTCACTTCCCCGACACTTAAAACGTACCTTGGCTCGTTTTGACTTACCGTAACGCGTGTGGGTGTCTCCAGACTTGCACTTCTCAACAAAAGCTATAAAAATGAAAATTAACAGTAACAAACCTTAAGAAAAAAACAGAAATGACACACGGGTTGCCTCCCGATGTAACACCCGACGTTTAAAAAAATGGATTTTCAAAAACTTTTAGATAAATAACTTAAATTGCGGAAACGTCCCAATAAAAACTTAACCATTTCCTAACGGAATGGTCATCATATGTTTGGTGTTACTTCATAGCATCAAAACAATAATTCAAGAAAATCCATAATCATAAAGTCGATAACGACAATAAAGGAAATAATAAATATCATCTAAATAAATGAGGCTAAAACTAATAAATGTCCTTGTTTATAGAAAACATCTACCCAGCCTCACTCTAAGCAAACTTCAATGCAACCTGAGTAAACACAACATTTTTAAACAAACAAGTGTCAGCTTTAAAGGTCGAGTAAGATAACTACGAGTTATAAAACAGTTGCTAGTTAAAACATCTTTTCAACAATCATACGTATGTCAAGCAATCAACAACGTCAACATCGTCATGCAATAGGAGTGTCATATTCCTATATGTGCCTAGCAACCTCAACATCACATATCAACGTCAAACAATCAACATCTACTTACAACATCAGGTTATGCCTCTACAATAGCTAAGTGACTTATGTCACTTGTCATAAGGAAACATGGGGTTGTGTGAAGGCGGTCATAAGACCTATAGGGTACCTCACACCCGACATGATGGGTAATCCTTTCGGGGTCCATCGGCGTCGTTCGGATAGGCATAACCAATCCACGAGTAAGCCGTTTCTCAAACTGCAGTGGTCAGTCCAAACCACCCGGCAAACTCTACCAACGTGACTTAGCCGTGAGGGAAATATCTAGATTATTCCCAAACGACAACTAACATCAACACACTAGCCGAGGCTAGCATGGGTTAAGCTTAACACTTCCAACGTCAATTATACTCGAGTTTCAACATCTACATTATTTCAACATTGGGGCCCTTAACGTGCAACGTGACATGACAATCCTACAAGAGTCTAGTGTACTACATGTACGGGCCATTCAACGATCAAACATCAATCAAACATCACATATTTCAATCATTATAATCAACAATATAAGCATACATAAATATGTCCCAATTAACCCCTCCCGTTGTCCCCATAGCCCAACATACGTACGGGATATAGTTACCAAGGTTTATTACGAAAACAACATTTTGTTGTGTCCCTCATATGACAAAAGTAGTTATCTTACCTCGAATACGATAGCTATACAAATTGACTCGTTACTTCTTCAATGCCTGAATACCTAAATAATTAAATACATAAACACACTAAATCAATGGCAAACTCTTTATACTACAAAAATGCATGCTACACCGATTATTTATATTTGATATAAATCTAATAACTGTTATGTGATCTCTTACCAATGCATTTAGACTTATATGATCCTTATATTACTTGCTTGCTAAACAAATTCTTCCATGTATTTACAAGACTCACGTGATTTCATACATGTAAAACACCAATTGATTATTTTGTTTAATAGACTAGCTAATTTAACAAAAACCATACTGTAGTGATATGACAAACTAGAAGATTGAAACGTCAAGAAAGTCCATCCTTCAAACCAAGTTTTGTACATATAAAACAAAGGATGATATTGTTGGAATAAACATGATTCGATTCGAGTGATAAAACATCCCCAATAGTCCTGTGGAACCTGTAAGAGCATTAAACATAATTGCTATTGATTTCGGGTTCCCAAAACAAGGTGATTGATTAATGATGAGATGAGAAATTCGGCTGGAGGCTTATGCACGAATTCCTAAGAGAAAGACACACGAAAATTAGGGTGTATTATGTGTAGGGATTAACCTTAACTTAGGGTTAATGACTCTATATATAAGGAGAGTATTTACACTTTAAACCCCTTTGGTGTTTAATGTGTGCACCATTAGTCCTCTTAGTTACAATCACCTAATGGGAAACCCTATACTACATCTTTAAGAGTAAATACGCCCATCATATATTTACTTAGACATAGGGATTTCAGTTATCGTCAATTATCATATCAGGAATGATAAACGATCAGTGACGGTCACACTAACGTGGTTCCAACATTCTCCCACTTGACCAAGCGATCATTTATCTATGAGTATTTAGTAAGTCCGGCCGGGATAATACTCATTTTGTTTTAAACTGAAATCATAGCCAATAAGTACAGTCGTAGAGAAGAACATCAACTCAGGACCCCCACTAGTCAAACTATGACTCAAATTTAAAACTAATAAACAATGATCAATTGACTAAGACAAATTTTGTTACAATAATGTCAATACACCAATACGAGTACTCAAAGTGTAATTAATAGACAAACAAAATCTGAATAAGGAGGAAAATTTTCATTTAATAATAATGACCAATAAGTACAACATGCTATCATAATATGTCTTTAAGTAAGCCTCATCTTCGACACGTGTCCTACGAAGATTTTAGGAGGAAGACCTTCGGTCATTGGATCCACTAGCATATTATGTGTACTTATGTACTCAATACAAAGAACATTTTCCTCAATCCGTTCGCGTACAAACAGATACTTTGTATCGAGATACATCTCAGCGCCAGTTGAACTGAAACTGTTCAAGCAAGTTACGGTAGCTGAGTTATCACAGTAAAGCTTCAATGGTCTAAAAAAGGTTGACGACTTTGAGTCCACTGACCAGGTTCTTTAACAACATCTCATGACATGAAATTATGAACGTTCAGCCATCATGGTAGACGTTGCAGCCAATATTTATTTATGACTCCGTCAAGAGATAGGTTTGCCAGCTAATCATAAATATATATCTATATATTCAGAAGTAGATTTCTTATAGGAATTAGAACATCCTACTACTTCTAAGTTGTCACTTCTTCTATAAGTTAATGTGTAGTCTTTGGTCCTTTGCAGATATCGTAGAACCTTTTAGCCGTTTTCCAATATGCTAATCCGGGATTAGATACTTAATTCCCAAGCATACCGGCGATATAAGTGATATCTGAACGAGTACGGACTTGAGCGTACATAATGCTCTCAACTACTTATAAGTAAGGTACCATCCTCATTTGCTCCTTATTAATCTCAATGTTCGGACTTCCGAAACAATCACATACATTTCCTTTTACTACTAGAGCTATAGTAGGTATGTAGTGTTGCATGTTATGGCGTTCTAAGACGTGTTCAATATAAGCCTTTTGAGAAAGACTCAGAACATCATTACGCCTATCTCGATGTATTTCGATACCTATGACATAAGAGGCATCACCGAGATCTTTTATGTCGACATTATGCGAAAAATAAACGCTTCGACTCATGCAACATATCCAAGTTCTTACTTGCAAGTATAATATCATCCACGTGCAAAACAAGGATTGTAATTTTACTCCCACTGATCTTGAGATGGGTGCATTAATCCACTTGATTCTTTAGGAAGTCTTTTCCCTTTATGACTTCATTAAACTTAAGTTACCATTTTAGTGATGCTTGCTTCAACCCATATATGGACTTATTTAACTTGCAGACCATGTGCTATTTACCTTCTGGAATTTCAGGTTCACATGTATACGTCTTATTGCAAGTTTCCATTCAGGAAAGTGGTCTTGACATCCATATGATGTAACTCTAAATCATAATGAGCTACAAATATCATGACAATCCTTAAGGAATCTTTATGAGACAGGAGATAAGGTCTCTTGATAATCGATTCCTTCCTTTTTTGAGTAAAGCCTCTCGCAACTAGTATTGGCCTTATAGCGTTTGACGTTTCCATTCGGGTCTAATTTGGTTTTGAAGATCCATTTACAACTTACAGGTTTGGATTCTTCAAGAAATTCAACCAAGTCCCAAACGTCATTATGCTACATAGAATTAAGCTCTCAAATTATGGCTTCATTCCACTAAGTGGCCTGATCGCTATTAATGGCTTCTTGGTAAAGAATAAGATCAGTAAGCTTTCCAATGTCCTCAACTTCAGTTAAATAAGTTATGAAATCATCAAAATTTATGGCCTTGCATGACCTAGATGATCTCCTGAGTTGATTTTTAGGTTCAGTAAGGAAGATGCTTTAGCATTAGTAGTAAGATGCTTTATCGTTAGTAGTATCCTGATTAGGAGGATTAGGAGAAGGTGGATCAGTGATATTAGAAGCAGCGTTGGGTACAAGAAGAGTTATCGGAGGAGTAATAATAACCGACGAGTGGTTCCCCCCGCTTCTTGTACTTCTTGCAAATTGAAAGTTATGATTTGTCGTGCTCCCACTGATCTCTTAGTTCTCAAAAAACGTGGCATGATGCATGTAAATAATACTAGTAGTGTAGGAAAGACAGTAAGACTAATAACCGATAAAGAAACATGTAAGGGATTTAGGATCCAATTTCTTTAAGTTAGGGTTATAAACTTATGCTTTGGCAGGACAGCCCCATACGTTCATATATTTTAGACTCAGTTTCCTACCTGTCCAGGAGTCTTAGGGACAGATTCTAAGGGAATTCTTATTGAGTATATGAAAAGCTGTTTTATGGCCTCAGTCCAAAAGAAAGTAGGTAAGTTAGTATTGGCAAGCATACTTTTCACCATGTCCATTAAGGTTCTATTTCTCCTTTTAGCAACATCATTTCGTTGAGGAGAACCTGACATGGTGTATTGGTTTATTATGCCATGTTCCTTTCAAAAATAATGGAAAGAACCAGGAGCTTGACCAATATCAGTATGTCTACCATAATACTTACCTTCTTTATCTGATCTCACAACTTTTATTTTACGATCAAGTTGGTTTAAAACCAAAGTTTTAAGATCAATAAAAGTCTCTAAGGGTTCAGATCAGATATAGGTGCATATAACGCGAATAATCGTTAATGAATGTAATAAATGATGCATGTCCTGAAATGGATGCGGGATAGGGGCCACTTAATATCAGAGTGAATTATTTCCAACAAGTTGGAACTTCTAGTGGCTCCTTTCTTATTCCCTTTAGCCATTTCGCCTTTGAGGCATTAAATACATGTTTCAAAATCACTAAAGTTAAGAGAATGTAATATTCCATCCTGTATGAGTCGTATCATGCGAACTCGTGAGATGTGGCTAAGATGTTTATGCCACAACGTGGAGGAATTCTCTAATTATTTAGGTGATTTTGTCTTTGTTTTAGTTATGTCATCAATATTAGGAGACAACAAAGACTGTGAGAAAATTATGATCTAGTTCTAACTTATACAACAATCCATCCAAGAAACCAGGACCAAGGAATTCATTATTATGAGTAATGGCAATCTCGTCGCAACCATGAATTATTACATAACCTTCAAGGTCTTATACTAGAAAAAATAGATACAAGGTTCCGAGAAATTCTTGGTACGCATAAGGTATCTACTAGTCTAATACACTTTCTAGTGTTTATATGTAAATCATAAGTCTCCATGGTTTCGACATATAAGAGATCAACCCTTCTAACTCTAAGCTTTCTCTGGTCATTTGATAGCTTCTGGATTGTATGGAACTCTCGTATAGAGTTGATGACATGAACCATAGAACTAGAATCACTCGCACATGTATTAAAAGATACATCAAACATAAAAGAATCAAATATTACAGGAAATAAGTTACCTTTCTTAGTTAGCTACTCCTTGATTTTAGGGCAATCTGGGCACAATCAGAATTTGCAGTTAGGATTGCTCGTCAAGAACTTAAAGCTAGAGGCAGCAGCACCATGATTATCCTTTTGAACTTTATTTGCAGTCTTATTACTGTTATATCTTTCCTCTTAATGGAATTAGCAGTGGTAGTAAGGTGAACAACTTTAGGTTGGCCCAACTTAAGGCGATTATTTTCTTGCACACACATTGCGATTAGTTCACTCATCGACCATTAATCCTTCATAGCGCTATAGTTAATTTTGAAGGAGTCGAAATGAGCAGGCAATGAGGTCATTAAAATGCACAAGAAAATTGTCAAAGACTTCCATTTTAGGACTCTTAAACTTATGAGTCATGTCAGTCATCTTCATTATGTGTTCAAATCTACTGCTATTTCCTTTGTATTTAAGCTACATGCATACGCCTTATACATTCCCTCGGATACTATGATTGATGAAGTTCCTGACCATCATTAGTGACGAGTGATTCGCCCTATCCCACTTTCTTAAAATTCGCTTTCTGAGCTGCAGAAGAGTTAGCAGTAATAGCAGTAGGTTCATTATGGCGAATTACATAATCAAGGTCTAGCATCTCCAAAGTTAGAGGTAAATTAATCTATTCATGAAGCAAAGTTTGCATCAGTAAGTGGCTCAATGCCTAAGTTAGGTACTATAGTGGAAATAAGGAGGATATTAATTTATGATACAAGCAATAGAAGATTATTCTGGTAATGCCTAAAATAAGTAGGCCTAATAATAATGTTCCTCATAATGACATAATTAGATAACTAAGCCAGACTAAGTAATGTCTCTTAAAGTAATGGAACTAAAGTAATGCCTAAAATAAGTAGGCCTAATAATAATGTTCCTCATAATGACATAATTAGATAACTAAGCCAGACTAAGTAATGTCTCTTAAAGTAATGGAACTAAAGTAATGCCTAAAATACGTAAGGGCTAATAATAATGTTCCTAAAAGTAATGAGACTAAGACCATTATTATAGTAATGAAGCTAGTGATAGGTAAGCCTATTGTAAACACCAAAACAATAAGCTAAAATAAGGCTCTACTTAGAATTTACATCACCTTTGGGCATAAATAACTAATATCTAAGTACACATGAGCATTAGGGTCATGCAACACAACGCTTATCTTTTGACCTTTGGGCACAAAATTAAGAATCGTGTATATTATGCATGAAAATGTTCCTTTTAGCACACAAAGTATATTAAGTCACCTTTGGGCAGAATCAATACATTAAGTGTTCGTTATGCAAAAGGAAAAGAACGCAACATGAGAATCACATTTGACCTTTGGGCACAAATGATAAAACCATGTACATTAGTGCGAAGCCCCCACACATTACGGGGGTCCGGGGGCAGCGCCCCTGGAAGCGGGGTCCAAGGGGCGGCAGCCCCTGGCTGGGATCGAGGGGCACCCTTAAAGTCCTATGGCAAAAATGTCTTAGAAAAATTATTTTCAAAAAAATAAGAGACAAATTTAGCCACAAAATTATAAGGTAAAATAGTAAGCACGAACACATTCATCAGCTAAGATCATCTTCAGTATAACACGAACTTAAGTAATAAATCGTGAGTAAGTAAGCACGAAGTAGACAGTAAGTTCGTGATGATGTAAGCACGAAGACATCCTTAAGTCGTGATGACGTAAGCACGAAGATGTACTAAGTTCGTGATGATGTCAGCGCGAAGTTGTCATAAGCTCGTGATGACGTAAGCACGAGTTCGCGTGCGAAGATAGCTGAAGTTCGTGGTGACGTAAGCGCGAAGATGGGTAGAAACTATGATGACGTCAGCACGAAGTAATCTTGAGTTCGTGATGACGTCAGCCCGAGTTCTTCAGTTCTGCTGATTCTGAGTTCGCGAAAAACATCAAATTCTAACCAAATCATGATTGATCAATTATAACACGGCTCTGATACCACATGTTGGAATAAACATGATTCGATTTGAGTGATAAAACATCCCCAATAGTCCTGTGGAACCTGTAAGAGCATTAAACATAATTGCTATTGATTTCGGGTTCCCAAAACAAGGTGATTGATTAATGATGAGATGAGAAATTCGGCTGGAGGCCTATGCACGAATTCCTAAGAGAAAGACACACGAAAATTAGGGTGTATTATGTGTAGGGATTAACCTTAACTTAGGGTTAATGACTCTATATATAAGGAGAGTATTTACACTTTAAACCCCTTTGGTGTTTAATGTGTGCACCATTAGTCCTCTTAGTTACAATCACCTAATGGGAAACCCTATACTACGTCTTTAAGAGTAAATACGCCCATCATATATTTACTTAGACATAGGGATTTCAGTTATCGTCAATCATCATATCAGGAATGATAAACGATCAGTGACGGTCAGTTCCAACAGATATCATCTTTTTTCTATGATACAACCTTATAGAAGGGCCATTGTCAATCGACACAAGTCATCCTAGTTTCTTGGGCTACTGCTATTTTGTGAGTCAAGATTTATCGATAGATTCTAACTCACCCAAATCACCTTCTTTTTAAATTATACATAGAACATTCATAATTTTAACTCATGCTAGACAAACAAAACTTTATGAGAACAGATTTATAAATCGTAGCTAATGATAAGTAGGTGATTACATTATCCAGCATGAAATTAACGGACTACTTCTTCCTCACTAATCAAACCCTCCATTGACAAACTTTAAATATGAGTTTTCATTCATATATATATATATAAAGTGTAATATTCATGTATCGTAAAGACGTTTCAGTTTAGATAATTATATATTCATGAACGCGGCCCCGAAAGCATGTTTTCAATTCAACCTAATATCTATGAAATTTCCATGAAAGACTAGAACTCGACTCTATAATATTCCATGATGCGAAAACAGTACGTAAACATAATTAAGTGTACCATGCTAGACGTCTTAACTAATAGGAATCATACATAAACTTGTACTATCACCTTAGAACAGAAAACATGTTGGATCGAAAATATACCTTATAATGTAATCGGAACCAAATGGAATTACTACAATGATTGAGACGATTCTTGACGTCCAATAAACTGGCTACTGTTCTCGCTCAATCGTTTCCCTCTTGCGGTCGCTTCTCTTTTTGGGTTTTCGTTGTTAGTTTTTCTAAGGATATACTTATACCCCCGAAGTTACATGTAAAACGAACCGAGCCTAGTCTATTTATTCCTTTTTTTTGGGCCGTTAAATAATGTGAGCCAGCTAAATTTTATGATGTACTAATCCAACTCCATCATTATATAACTTAGGCTGCTTCTATCCCTCTTTTATAAACTCACGCCCAACATTCCCCTTTTTATTTTTATATTTGTGTTCTTATTTCTTTTGGCAGTATGAACCTATGATAACACCATCATTCTATAATTAATTTAGCAGTCATAAATTGAATTGTGTTATTTATTTTCTTAGTCTCTTTATACCATAAGTTCCAATCCTTGTATTTTAATAAATAATTTCTATTACCCCAATGCCTACTTTTAATTTATTTAATACATAAATATAAAATTATACACCTAAGCAATGAACACTTAATTACTCTAGCCCATAATCAAAGCATGACATTTTAGTTAACTTTTGCTCTATAAGACAATAAAATTTAGGATGTTACACCCGATAAGCGCTTAATTTATTAACGAGTCGTTAGCTAGACTCGTTCCACAAAGGTCACCATGGTGGGGTCTTAAACGCCCCTACACTTAAAGTGTCAGGCGGTTTACGCGAATAAGGTGAATAAAATGTGAATGTGATCTTAACCATTACCCAAACATTTCTTTCACCTTAACAAAGTTCACTTTTAAGATGTCAAAATCATTTGTTTCCTTTTTAAAACTCATCTTAAAAATCCAACCTTTCATCCTAACATAAAAAATTTCAAGACATTTATTATGGCACGGAAATTTCAAACAGTTCATATCAAAGCTTATATCCGTCCATTCAAAAGGGTCGGGAGCTAAGGGATCTTGGGCTAGTTCAAAGAATAAACAATAATGCATGAAATTATTACTAGCCCTAAGATTTTCTAACTTAATGCAACTAAAACTTGAATAACAATGAGTTAGAGTAAAAGAGCTCCCTGGATAACCCGACTCGGGTTGCAAATCATCTTGACTCATGTCCTTGTATTCCTCCACTCCGAGAGCCGTATCCCTTTTATCTGGCTCCTTCTTTCGTGCCATGATCTTCTTGAAAGATGTCAGCGGCTTTGGCACTCCTGTCCCACGCTCCGTTTGTTGTAGAAAGATGATCTGGATCTGATTGGAAGTCCATTCCGGAGCCAGAACAAACTTAGCACGCGACTGTTCCCGATGCGGGCCTGCCAGCGGCGCTGGCTGCTCCCTGGGTCAGAATCCTAGTCTTCGACCTTTTTCTTGTATTTTAAACGTTGAATCTCTAAGACCTGCCAAATATCATTAAGTATAAATGTAAAATCATGAAAAGGTTTAGAATACTTACCTGAATGAGCGAATATAGGATTCACTTTGTTTATATCCGGTGGGATGATAGACTTCCCCACACTTAGAGTGTCGGGAGGTCTAAACTTAAAAGGTGAGAAATCCTCAAGTCGGATATTGGACTTCTCCCAACTGATGTCTCCTGTATCTCCATTACTAGCTTCAATGATGGGTGGCACATCCTTTATGGTGGATACAAACTTGGTTTCCATGGTCGGGGTCGTCACTATTTCTTCATCCCATATGATTTCAACCTCCTATTCCCATTCGGCTTCATCCCAAATGACTTCACCTTCTTCCTCCAATTCCACCTCAACACGGTCACTCCCGTCCTCATTACTCGACTCGTGTGGTTCCGGATGTGGTATGTCATGATAGTCCCCTTACAAATCAACTTGGTCTCCTCGTCTTCGGGTTGAGTCTTCTTGCTTCATTTCAACTTCTTTCTCATTCTTTCCCAAAGTTATGTCACCAAGATCGGACTCTGAAAAAGTAGCATTCGGCTCGTCACATTCATCCAAAAACTCTTCCATAGTCATGTCACCAAGATCGGACTCACTAGAAAGTGAAGTAAGATCTTCCCCATAAGCAATGTCATTTAAATCCTCGGTGCCAATGGAAGATAGCTCGTGCGGTTCGGAATGTGGCATTTGATCACCTTCCCGTGTTTCGCCCTCTTCCGCTTGAGCGTATTCTTCCATATAGTCAAACATGTCATCTGGATTCATCGAGAAGAATTCGTCACCTAAAACTTCCTTTGTTTCGTCTTCCAACCCACGACAATATATCGAAACAAGTTGACGAATGGTAAGCCCGTACATTCCAAATTTTTCAACCATTCGTCTTATCCTTAACCAAGCTTCCTCATAAGTTTCATCAGAAAACTGCTTCAAAGCTCCGAAGCTCGTCAGGATATTCCTCCTCGGATACATAGTATTGATATGCCATGGGTGATGCTAATCCTGCAAAACAAACACAAGCACAACCCGTGAAAAGCACCAATGGAAAACAAAAGAAACTATACTAATAAAAACTAAATTAAACTAAATAAAAAAAATTATCACTAAATTACGCTAACCTAATAAAGACAAGTAACTTCCTCGTAAATAAATACAAGAAAGGATCGAACTACAAAATCTCAAACTGAAATCCTAAAAACAGTCCCCGTCAACGGCGCCAAAAACTTTGATGTGTGAAATCTAGTTTTAAAATTTATAAACAAGAAATACCGATTAACTGACTACTACACACTCTCGAGCAGTGGACCCGATCGTTTGTAATATAGTTTAAAGGTAAGTCCAGGTCGAATCCACAGAGACTGTACTAAGAAATAAGCGAGTTTTAAGTAGTTCAAAATGCTTTTAGGTTTTATGACCCTCGTCAGTTGATTTGAAAATTAAATTAAAGCTAAAGTAAACTAAAATTTACTTAAAAAGATTTATCGAAAACAATAATATTAAAAGGTCATCTACTTGGACTCCATGATACACCAAATTCAGGTTGCACTCTAATTGAAAGACCAATTCAAACGTGACAACTTATAATCGAGAACCAAACAAAGACTCACCCCGTACCTGTCAAGTTCGTTACTTTATTTAATCCCCTTAATCAACTAGATCCATTACTCAAGACCGGTACCCCGAGACGCCTATTATAACTTCACTATTCAACTAATTGTTTTGATTATTTAGATAACAATTGTGCCTATTGATTGTACCCAACCATTAACCTGTTAATTCTTATTATCAATTGATTCCCTTCTACCATACCCGTCATAGAAGCAATTACTTATACCTAAGCAATCAAAATATCCTTTACACAACCCTAGTTACCACTGAGATTATGCTAGATCTATCCGCAATCAAAAGATAAATGATAAAGAATTAATAAGCTAAGATCTCAACACAACGCTAAATCAAATCGTCTTGAATAATAAAAATAGTGCAACCATCATTCAATAGTATCACTTCATCTCAGTAGATGAAGAAGTATTTAGCTACTCAGAGTCATAAACGAAACAAAAGAGTAATTGAAAAGAGAAACATAATGTACCAATGTGTTTGATCTAACTAGAAAGCAAAGAAAATGTTATTGAACGCCTTGGATCTCACGAACAACTCCGTAGCCTTTGAGAACATAAAAGTTGCTGCAAAACCCTTAAAAATAACCCTAATTTCGTAAATAAGTGATGGTATATCGAATGGTAGGGTTTTGGTCTTCTATTTATAGTGTTTTGGAAAGTCTTGAATCTGCCGACTTAACATATGCGCCGTATATAGAAGCCATGCGCCGCATGAAATGAGATTTCTGGAGTTTGGGTGCCCGTTGTGAGCCGCATGCCACATAACCTGAACTTCTGCCTCAATTTCACACTATATATGCGCCGCATATAGAAGCCATGCACCGTATACTTCTTCAGACTTCACAAAACTTGTGTTTTCCACTTGGTCTTCACACGAACTCGTCCTCGAACCTTCTTTATGCATCCAGAAGTCGTCTAAAAGCCATTTCTATCCATTTTGCACTCCTTGAACCTGAAATCACACAAACACTATGAAAGTATCGAATATTCATGCATTTAACTCATAATTAATCATAAAAACGGCTTACTAACGATGTGAAAATATGTATAATTATAGACACATCACTTCCTCTATGGGTTTGTTATAACACTATTTTAACTACTGAATTCAATTCATCAATGGTGGATTTGGTGAGTGTGTGTTCTTGGTGTTTGTGTGTGTTTTGAGAGAGAATTGTTGTAAATCTGGAATTAAGATAAAGTTATGTGTAAAAGTTATCAAAGGTTATCAAAGGTTATGTCAAGGTTATGATCTCTAAGGTGTGAGAGGGCTATTTATAGTCTAATTACACAATTATGCTAATTGTCACAATTAGCCCCTCAACCTTAGTGATCATTTATCTATGACTTAACAACAAGAAATTCTTCTATTCTAGATTACAATTTATCACTATTTTTGGATTTCTAACATTCTCCCCCTTAGTGATATATTGTAATGAATGAAATACGTGTTATATTGTCTTGTAGGAATGAATTTGATGAGCCCGGTGGTGAAGACAATTGGGGTGTTGAAACAAGTCTTCAAAGCTTTCTCTTTTGTCTTTGGAGAACTTGATTCAGTCTTGGTCTTGATCTTGAACTTCTTGAAGTTAAATCATGTGAGGATTCTCAATGTTCTTTTAGAACAGAGAATAATGAATGCGTGTGAGTCTTGAAGAAAGAGAATGATGAAGTCGAACAAGTGTGTGACTTGAATCTTCAAGAATTGTTGAATCATGAACCAGAGTTGTCTTTTGAAATGCGGAAGGTATAAATCTTGGTTTCGACTGTATCAATCTTCGATTCTCGAGTGAGATTCAACTTTTTGATTCTTCGGTTTTAATTCTTGAATGAATCTCATCTTTTTGAAATGAAGTTTCATGAATATGAACTCTCCCCCTTGATGTATGCATTGGAGTTTCTTGACAAAATGTTGTTGTATGACTTGAAGATCTTGAATGAAGTATGTTTGATGAAGACTCTTTTGAAGCTTTGATCTTTGTCACATCAACTTGAATACTTTGGAGAGTAAGCAATTGAATGAAGTTTGGATGAAATTCTTATGAAGTAATCATGCTCCCCCTTAATCCATGAGTATACACATTTTGGAGCATTTTTGAACTTTTGAAGCATCTTGAGTGAAAATCTTTTCATCTTTGGTTTCATTCTTATCTATGTCATCAATTCAGATTCCCCCTTTTAAAATCAAATTCTCAATCAACTAAAATCTAGTGAAAATCTGAAACTATTGACACATCATGAAGAATTTTCTCCCTCTATACACAAACTTTGATAATCCTAGAACTTTGATAAGCCTAACACGTAGTGAAACAACCAAACCAAACACGAACTTTTCTCCTTGTTTCCTTATCAATCAGTAAATCAATCATAAAATTTTCTCCCCCTCATAATGACAAGATTGGGAACCAATCTCATTATGGACATATTGATTGATTCATTGTCAACAAGAATAACATGATCAAATGTACACATGGAGAACTATCAACCATCAAAACATCAACCCGAACCATTAGCCCTAACCCAAGAAATCCTAGGGGTGACTAAAATGGAAGATTGAAGTTGTTGGGACAAACGTTATAGCATGGTGTTGGTGTTTTCTGTGTTTGTGTGATGAGAAATGAAACCAGATAAGAATGATCCGTTAGCATGTTCAAAAATCAAAAGGATTAATGAAATGACCGATTAAAATGTATAACATTTTTCGGATTTCCTATGTATCATTGAGATATGCACAAAACAAGTCTCTAACATAGTTTGATCTGCGGCTTTGCAACCACGAGATTGCTTCAAAGAATATAAATCATGGTTAACACTACCGAAGCATTTGATAACCACAATTTTATCCTTAAAGACTTTTTGGGAAATAACATCCGAGGTCACATAGACTTCTCGTTAACTCAACAAATTCATAAATGAAAATGTGAGACCTACGTTCAATGTTGGAAAGGATGTTAGCATTGGTAGGATTTCCATTCGATCATCGTGGAATATCAATTAAGATATCACTACAAATGTTCCGGCTATATCACAAAGATAAGCAATAATATCACAAAGACATGACGCTAATGTGCCCTAAAAAAAATGAATGATAATCAAATCAATGATCAATCAAAGTAGCTCTAGACACATCGTGATCAAATGAAGTCGGGGACTGGAGCAGAATGTCACCCTTTTTCAATATCAACATCTTCCGAAAGAAGAGTCAATAGAAATGTGAAAATCTCCGTGAGAAATGAAACAAGTATTTGTTAAGAAACACTTGAGTGGTTAGGTAAAGATGTGCATCGCTTCACTGGGTCCATGAAGACTTCTTCAATATCAAGAAATCAACAAATGAAATCTGATAGGAGCGTGTTTTACCCGGCTTTTTGAGAATTTGGGGAAGGGTATCATTTCTTTTAACCCTTTTCTCACAACATATCACCTTAACCTCTCACTTTTCGACTTTACTCCTCCATCCTATTTGCACGAAAACAACATCACTCAAAATACCCTCACTATCTATGGTTTTGTGAACAAAAGTTGAAAGTCAGTACCCACAAAGTAGAGCTCGATGTCACCTTTCTCAATATGATCTTTGAGAAAATGATATCTAACATCAATATGCTTTGAGCGAGAGTGGTTTACTGAGTTGACTGCAATGGCAATGGCACTCTGAGAATCACAATAGATAGGAATATGATCATATTTCAGACCATAATCAGTTAGTTGTGTCTTCATCCATAAAACCTGAGCACAACAACTAGCCGCAGCCACATATTCAGCTTCAGCCGTTGATAGTGACACACAATTTTGTTTCTTGGAAGACCAACTCACAATTTTATCGCCTAAAAATTGTAAAGTACCGGAAGTGCTCTTGCGATCAAGTTTACAACCAGCATGATCTGCATCTGAATATGCAGTTAGATTGAATCCAGTATCCCTTGGATACCAGAGACCTAAATCGGGTGTCCCCTTCAGATAACGAAATATTCGTTTCACAGCTTGATAATGTAAATCAGTTGGAGCAGCTTGATATCTAGCACACATACATGTTGCAAACATTATATCTGGGCGAGATGCTGTTAGGTACAACAACGAACCAATCATACTTCGATATCTCTTTTGGTCAAATGGTTTCCCATTTGTATCAGCATTTATGTTTGTTCGAGCAGCCATTGGGGTAGAAATTGAAGAACATGAAGTCATATCAAACTTTTTCAACATGTCATTTATGTATTTACCTTGTGATATAAAAATACCAGTTGGTAATTGTTTGATTTGAAGACCCAAAAAGTAATTCATTTCCCCAATCATGCTCATTTCAAAATGATTAACCATAAGAGATGAAAAGTTTCTGCAAAATGTTTGACTGGTCGACCCAAATATAATGTCATCAACATATATTTGAACAAGTAGAACATGCTTACCTTGTTTGCGAATGAACAAGGTAGGGTCAATTGTGCCTTTGGTAAAGCCACCTCTTAGTAAGAAAGTAGTTAAAGAATCATACCATGCTCGGGGTGCTTGCTTAAGACCGTAGAGAGCCTTGTCCAATCTGTAGACATGGTTTGGTCTTTGAGGATCAACAAAACCTTCTGGTTGATCAACGTAAACTTCTTCTTTGAGATCACCATTCAGGAAAGCAGTCTTCACATCCATTTGAAACACAGTAAAGTTTCTGAATGCAGCATAAGCTAAGAATATCCGAATGGCCTCCATTCTTGCAACTGGAGCAAAAGTTTCGTCGAAGTCAACACCAGGTTGTTGGCAATAACCCTTTGCAACAAGTCGAGCTTTATTTCTTACTACTACTCCATTCTCATCCTTTTTGTTTTTGAATATCCACTTCGTTCCGATTGGATCATCTTTTCTAGGATTTGGAACTAATCTCCATACTTTCAGTCTTTCAAATTGTGCGAGTTCCTCTTGCATTGCCTTAACCCACTCTGGATCTCGAAGAGCTTCAGATACTGTTTTGGGTTCGATATTGCTAAGAGAAAGTGCAACGAGACACTCATTCACTGAAGTACGAGTAGTTACTCCTGCTTGTGGATCTCCAATAATTTGTTCAGTAGGATGGTATTTCTGCATACGTGTCCACTTGTGATCATGAGGAAGGAGATCTTGTTGTTGAAGATCAACATCATCATCATTAAAGCTTGAGTTATGTTGAGAGATGTTATCATAACTTGGTGTAATTCTTTCCTCATAAGCTGGATGATCAAAGTCAAGTGGTACATACACACTTGGAGTGTTCAATGGATTTGTTGTCTGAGTTAATCGAGAAGGTTGTTCTTGAACATTCACTTGAGAAGAATTATCCTGAGAGAATGGTGGAGAAGTATCAGGAGACGAGGATTCTTGCTCTGAAGAATTTGAAGAAGATTCATGAATATTGTCAGGAACTGGATCGTTGTTATGAAGAGGTTCATTGGGTTTAATTGGTTCAACGATGACTTGAGGTTCTTGATCATGAATCGGTTTTGAATTGTAGAATTCTTCAAAAAGAATATCTAATTCATCACTTGTAGGAGTTGGAAACTTCTTGAATTTAGAAGCTAAGGTAGTATTCCTTGTAGAAGGACTTGAAGCACTTGGATCATTACTTGTTGGTAGCAAACTTTCTTGCTCAAAAATCATGCCTGACATCTCATCAAACCAAACATTCATTGTTTCTTGAATTGTGTTGGTTCGACGATTATAGATTCGATAGGCAATTGATGTTTTGGAATAACCAACAAAATATCCTTCATCACCTTTCTTCTCGAACTTTCCAAGATTCTCCCGATCATTCAACGTGTAACAAACACACCCAAATATGTGAAAGTAGTTGATGTTGGGTTTGCGTTTGTTAACAACCTCATAAGGAGTCTTTTCGAAACGCTGATTGATAATGGACCGATTCTGAGTGTGACAGGCAGTGTCAACAGCTTCAGCCCACATATTGGATGGTAATTTGGAATAAGCAAGCATTGTCCTTGCTGCTTCTACCAGCGATCGATTTCTCCTTTCAACAACACCGTTTTGTTGTGGGGTGCGAACTGCTGAAAATTGATGAGTGATTCCTTTGGAGTTGCAGAATTCATCAAAAACAGCATTCTTGAACTCAGTTCCATTATCCGAACGGATGTAACGAACTGGAAGTTGAAGATTTACTTGAGTATTAGTGATGAAATCTATCAACATCTGAGTTGTTTCATCTTTGGATGCAAGGAACTTGACCCAAGTATATCTTGAATAATCATCAACAATAACCAAGATGTATTTCTTCCCATTTCGGCTTTGTACTTTCATCGGCCCACAAAGATCCATGTGAAGCAAATGAAGAGGTGCTAAAGAATTTGGAGATTTCTTCGGTTTATGAGAAGTTCTTTTGATCTTCCCAACAGCACAAGAAGGACAAACATGCTCACTTTCATACTTATAGTCAGGTAAGCCTTCAACAAGATGCTTATTGACCAAAGTATTGATAGTTTGGAAATTCAGATGAGAGAGCCTTCTATGCCATAACCAAGAATTCTTTGAAGTAGCCTTTGAAATGAGACAAATATTATCAGTTGGTTGGTTATCATCACGATCACCACAAAGAATATCAACTCCATCTAGAGTTTGGACTTTGCAAAGAGATTTTCGAAACAGAACTTGAAGATTGTTATCACAGAATTGTCCAACACTGAACAAGTTGTGACTTAATCCTTCAACATAGTGAACTTTCTTGATGATAATTCCATTTCGTTCAATGTCTCCATAACCTAAGATAGGAGCGAAATTGTTGTTTCCAAAGCGAACTGTTCCCATGAATCTTTCAACGAAATTCTTGAGCAAAGATTTATTTCCAGTCATGTGTTTCGAACACCCGGAATCGAGTATCCAAACACAGATGGTTATTTCCTGCAATCAATGAAATTTAACCGTTTTTAGGTACCCACTTGAGGACGGGTCCTTTATGGTTAGTTAAAACAGGCAGGAGATATAACTTAGGATTCGCATTCAAACATGTTGTTGAATCAACATAAGCATTGACAAGCACATTATCAACAAACACATTTGAATAAAAGGTACGAACATTCACATTAGAGTTAAAAGTAACATGTCTACAAGCATTCACATCAACCACACGAGAATTAAAATTGTTTACAAGCTCACAAGGCCTTGCCTTGGCACATTCAACATTATTATACACAGATGAATTGTTTTGATTTACAGTAACACCTTTCCTCCCATTGACAGATTTTCTCCTCCTTCTTTTCATCTTTTTCTCAACATTCTTTAGATTACTAGTGATCTTAGGTACTAAAGTATTAGCAACCCATCTAGCACCACTAGTTAAACTCTTTCCACCTGTTGAATTGAAATTAAGAAGATTAGAACTAGGAGTTTTAAACACTCTTATCTTTTTGGAATCTTTTGGAGGTGAGGAAACTTCTTGCTTCTTTGGTTTATCATGAGAAAACCACCCATATCTATCTCTATATCTAGTTGAACCATTTGATGTATCTTTAGTTAGCGAAACTGAGCTAGACTTAGACACCTTAGGTAAAAAGCTAGATTGAGAGCTAGATTGAAAAGCATTAGGATAGCTAGACTTAGACACCTTAGGTAAAAAGCTAGATTGAGAGCTAGATTGAGAAGCATTAGGATAGTCTTTCGGAAGTTTCACTTTGGTGTACTTTGTCGTGTGTGGGGTTTCAGCTTGTTCCTTTTTGACATGTTTCACTGGGGTAGCAACAAAGGTTTCTAACTTAATGGTCTTTGGTTCAGTCTTGACGAGTTTGGTCTTAACTCGTTTCTTTGAGTAATATGAAGTTGGAGCTTTGGACAATGGTTTTTGAGATTCCACTTTTGTTTCCACTTTGATTTTGGTAGATTCAATCTTTTTCTCAGTTTCTGAATTAAAAACATATTCTCCCTCCATGAATTTATCAAAATCATTCTTTGTGAAATCTTTGGAAAATGAAAATTTCAATGGAGATTGATTAGTTTCAGATTCATTTGAAAGTTTTGAAAAATCAGGAATCTTGGTGTCCAACTTCACATCATGGGTATTCTCAGAAATTAGGTCAACTTGAACTGACACATCTTTGGTCTCACAAGAAAATTGAGTAGACGTATCAACACCTATACTAGCACTAGGCTTAGGGTGAACAACTAACTCATCAACAGTGTTGCATGTGAAAAACCTATAGAAGTACCATATCAAAACTAAACTATGTGCAAGTTCTTCATCAGAAAAATCAGATTGCACACAATCATCAGCTATAAAAGTAGCAGTATTTTGACAAGTACATTCAAGAGAATCAGTCAAGGTCTGGGTAGAGGTATTGGTGGATGAATCACAAGTAGTTTGGGTAGAATTTTCTACTGAGGCTTTTTGGTCAGTTTGAGTAGAAACATTCTCACAAACTTTCTTAGTATCAACAGCAATACATTTATCCTCTGAGTTCGGACTTTGAGACTTGAGGTGATTAATAACTTTTTGTTGAGATTCCACCTTTTGTTGTAAACCCTCTATTTGTTTTTCCAAAAATGTGGTTGGAAAGTACATTTTAGTTGGTTTGGGTGGATTACCGACAGATTCTTGGTTTTGAAAATTTGATTCAATTTCTTCCAATTTGAAAATTGAAGATTCTTTTGTTTTGTATGAATCATTTATTGCATCATAATTAACCAAAAATTCCTGTTTTGGTGTTCTCTCAACGTCATCAGTCTCAAATTCATCATTCAATGGACGAATAAATTGTTGTATCATACCAAGTCGTAGAAATTTTTCATCATACAAGGGTTCAATTTCCTCTTTGGCTTTTTGCAATGGTGTGATATTCTCAAATCCCAACCCGAGAAGAAGTTCTGTTTTGTCAATTTTTGACTTGTTGAAATAGGCAGTGAAATTCAAGAAAGGATTTGTTTTTGGCCAATCTTGCCATATAGCAAACATTAGCGGAGAGATCTTGATCTTCATCATCAGTGCTTTCTGCTTCAAGGACTTTGTTTTTGGCCAATCTTGCCATATAGCAAACATTAGCGGAGAGATCTTGATCTTCATCATCAGTGCTTTCTGCTTCAAGGACTTTGTTTTTGGCCAATCTTGCCATATAGCAAACATTAGCGGAGAGATCTTGATCTTCATCATCAGTGCTTTCTGCTTCAAGGACTTTGTTTTTGGCCAATCTTGCCATATAGCAAACATTAGCGGAGAGATCTTGATCTTCATCATCAGTGCTTTCTGCTTCAAGGACTTTGTTTTTGGCCAATCTTGCCATATAGCAAACATTAGCGGAGAGATCTTGATCTTCATCATCAGTGCTTTCTGCTTCAAGGACTTTGTTTTTGGCCAATCTTGCCATATAGCAAACATTAGCGGAGAGATCTTGATCTTCATCATCAGTGCTTTCTGCTTCAAGGACTTTGTTTTTGGCCAATCTTGCCATATAGCAAACATTAGCGGAGAGATCTTGATCTTCATCATCAGTGCTTTCTGCTTCAAGGACTTTGTTTTTGGCCAATCTTGCCATATAGCAAACATTAGCGGAGAGATCTTGATCTTCATCATCAGTGCTTTCTGCTTCAAGGACTTTGTTTTTGGCCAATCTTGCCATATAGCAAACATTAGCGGAGAGATCTTGATCTTCATCATCAGTGAGCAACAGCCATTTGTCATCTTCAGCAAGCAATGCATGTCCTGCTTCAACTTGTTTGGCTAACAGCATCTTCTGCTTGTAGTACTCATAGTCCCGCTTTCGAGGTTGTTTGCAGTCAACGGCAAAATGTCCAGGAATACCACAATTGTAGCACTTTTTGTCTGATGCCTTACCCTTCTCAACAGTTGGTTTCTCATAGGCTTCCTTCTTTTCACCATACCTTGATCCATTAGCTTCACCTTGCTCATTGCTCCTTGGATGATAGTGTTCCTTCTTGGGAAATGCACTTGTAGAAGAGGTGCGGAGATTGTTGTTTGTTGGCCTCGCTTTGTAAAATTTCCTCTTGAAATGCTTTGTTACCGCGGCAAGAGCTTGATATAGTTCATCTGAAACACCATCTCTTGTAGCCATCAGATCATCTCCCTCCTTATCAGATGAAGAAACAATCTTGATAAGATCAGGAAATGAAACGATCTTGATAAATCAGGAAATGAAACGATCTTGATAAGATCAGGAAATGAAACGATCTTGATAAGATCAGGAAATGAAACGATCTTGATAAGATCAGGAAATGAAACGATCTTGATAAGATCAGGAAATGAAACGATCTTGATAAGATCAGGAAATGAAACGATCTTGATAAGATCAGGAAATGAAACGATCTTGATAAGATCAGGAAATGAAACGATCTTGATAAGATCAGGAAATGAAACGATCTTGATAAGATCAGGAAATGAAACGATCTTGATAAGATCAGGAAATGAAACGATCTTGATAAGATCAGGAAATGAAACGATCTTGATAAGATCAGGAAATGAAACGATCTTGATAAGATCAGGAAATGAAACGATCTTGATAAGATCAGGAAATGAAACGATCTTGATAAGATCAGGAAATGAAACGATCTTGATAAGATCAGGAAATGAAACGATCTTGATAAGATCAGGAAATGAAACGATCTTGATAAGATCAGGAAATGAAACGATCTTGATAAGATCAGGAAATGAAACGATCTTGATAAGATCAGGAAATGAAACGATCTTGATAAGATCAGGAAATGAAACGATCTTGATAAGATCAGGAAATGAAACGATCTTGATAAATCAGGAAATGAAACGATCTTGATAAGATCAGGAAATGAAACGATCTTGATAAGATCAGGAAATGAAACGATCTTGATAAGATCAGGAAATGAAACGATCTTGATAAGATCAGGAAATGAAACGATCTTGATAAGATCAGGAAATGAAACGATCTTGATAAGATCAGGAAATGAAACGATCTTGATAAGATCAGGAAATGAAACGATCTTGATAAGATCAGGAAATGAAACGATCTTGATAAGATCAGGAAATGAAACGATCTTGATAAGATCAGGAAATGAAACGATCTTGATAAGATCAGGAAATGAAACGATCTTGATAAGATCAGGAAATGAAACGATCTTGATAAGATCAGGAAATGAAACGATCTTGATAAGATCAGGAAATGAAACGATCTTGATAAGATCAGGAAATGAAACGATCTTGATAAGATCAGGAAATGAAACGATCTTGATAAGATCAGGAAATGAAACGATCTTGATAAGATCAGGAAATGAAACGATCTTGATAAGATCAGGAAATGAAACGATCTTGATAAGATCAGGAAATGAAACGATCTTGATAAGATCAGGAAATGAAACGATCTTGATAAGATCAGGAAATGAAACGATCTTGATAAGATCAGGAAATGAAACGATCTTGATAAGATCAGGAAATGAAACGATCTTGATAAGATCAGGAAATGAAACGATCTTGATAAGATCAGGAAATGAAACGATCTTGATAAGATCAGGAAATGAAACGATCTTGATAAGATCAGGAAATGAAACGATCTTGATAAGATCAGGAAATGAAACGATCTTGATAAGATCAGGAAATGAAACGATCTTGATAAGATCAGGAAATGAAACGATCTTGATAAGATCAGGAAATGAAACGATCTTGATAAGATCAGGAAATGAAACGATCTTGATAAGATCAGGAAATGAAACGATCTTGATAAGATCAGGAAATGAAACGATCTTGATAAGATCAGGAAATGAAACGATCTTGATAAGATCAGGAAATGAAACGATCTTGATAAGATCAGGAAATGAAACGATCTTGATAAGATCAGGAAATGAAACGATCTTGATAAGATCAGGAAATGAAACGATCTTGATAAGATCAGGAAATGAAACGATCTTGATAAGATCAGGAAATGAAACGATCTTGATAAGATCAGGAAATGAAACGATCTTGATAAGATCAGGAAATGAAACGATCTTGATAAGATCAGGAAATGAAACGATCTTGATAAGATCAGGAAATGAAACGATCTTGATAAGATCAGGAAATGAAACGATCTTGATAAGATCAGGAAATGAAACGATCTTGATAAGATCAGGAAATGAAACGATCTTGATAAGATCAGGAAATGAAACGATCTTGATAAGATCAGGAAATGAAACGATCTTGATAAGATCAGGAAATGAAACGATCTTGATAAGATCAGGAAATGAAACGATCTTGATAAGATCAGGAAATGAAACGATCTTGATAAGATCAGGAAATGAAACGATCTTGATAAGATCAGGAAATGAAACGATCTTGATAAGATCAGGAAATGAAACGATCTTGATAAGATCAGGAAATGAAACGATCTTGATAAGATCAGGAAATGAAACGATCTTGATAAGATCAGGAAATGAAACGATCTTGATAAGATCAGGAAATGAAACGATCTTGATAAGATCAGGAAATGAAACGATCTTGATAAGATCAGGAAATGAAACGATCTTGATAAGATCAGGAAATGAAACGATCTTGATAAGATCAGGAAATGAAACGATCTTGATAAGATCAGGAAATGAAACGATCTTGATAAGATCAGGAAATGAAACGATCTTGATAAGATCAGGAAATGAAACGATCTTGATAAGATCAGGAAATGAAACGATCTTGATAAGATCAGGAAATGAAACGATCTTGATAAGATCAGGAAATGAAACGATCTTGATAAGATCAGGAAATGAAACGATCTTGATAAGATCAGGAAATGAAACGATCTTGATAAGATCAGGAAATGAAACGATCTTGATAAGATCAGGAAATGAAACGATCTTGATAAGATCAGGAAATGAAACGATCTTGATAAGATCAGGAAATGAAACGATCTTGATAAGATCAGGAAATGAAACGATCTTGATAAGATCAGGAAATGAAACGATCTTGATAAATCAGGAAATGAAACGATCTTGATAAGATCAGGAAATGAAACGATCTTGATAAGATCAGGAAATGAAACGATCTTGATAAGATCAGGAAATGAAACGATCTTGATAAGATCAGGAAATGAAACGATCTTGATAAGATCAGGAAATGAAACGATCTTGATAAGATCAGGAAATGAAACGATCTTGATAAGATCAGGAAATGAAACGATCTTGATAAGATCAGGAAATGAAACGATCTTGATAAGATCAGGAAATGAAACGATCTTGATAAGATCAGGAAATGAAACGATCTTGATAAGATCAGGAAATGAAACGATCTTGATAAGATCAGGAAATGAAACGATCTTGATAAGATCAGGAAATGAAACGATCTTGATAAGATCAGGAAATGAAACGATCTTGATAAGATCAGGAAATGAAACGATCTTGATAAGATCAGGAAATGAAACGATCTTGATAAGATCAGGAAATGAAACGATCTTGATAAGATCAGGAAATGAAACGATCTTGATAAGATCAGGAAATGAAACGATCTTGATAAGATCAGGAAATGAAACGATCTTGATAAGATCAGGAAATGAAACGATCTTGATAAGATCAGGAAATGAAACGATCTTGATAAGATCAGGAAATGAAACGATCTTGATAAGATCAGGAAATGAAACGATCTTGATAAGATCAGGAAATGAAACGATCTTGATAAGATCAGGAAATGAAACGATCTTGATAAGATCAGGAAATGAAACGATCTTGATAAGATCAGGAAATGAAACGATCTTGATAAGATCAGGAAATGAAACGATCTTGATAAATCAGGAAATGAAACGATCTTGATAAGATCAGGAAATGAAACGATCTTGATAAGATCAGGAAATGAAACGATCTTGATAAGATCAGGAAATGAAACGATCTTGATAAGATCAGGAAATGAAACGATCTTGATAAGATCAGGAAATGAAACGATCTTGATAAGATCAGGAAATGAAACGATCTTGATAAGATCAGGAAATGAAACGATCTTGATAAGATCAGGAAATGAAACGATCTTGATAAGATCAGGAAATGAAACGATCTTGATAAGATCAGGAAATGAAACGATCTTGATAAGATCAGGAAATGAAACGATCTTGATAAGATCAGGAAATGAAACGATCTTGATAAGATCAGGAAATGAAACGATCTTGATAAGATCAGGAAATGAAACGATCTTGATAAGATCAGGAAATGAAACGATCTTGATAAGATCAGGAAATGAAACGATCTTGATAAGATCAGGAAATGAAACGATCTTGATAAGATCAGGAAATGAAACGATCTTGATAAGATCAGGAAATGAAACGATCTTGATAAGATCAGGAAATGAAACGATCTTGATAAGATCAGGAAATGAAACGATCTTGATAAGATCAGGAAATGAAACGATCTTGATAAGATCAGGAAATGAAACGATCTTGATAAGATCAGGAAATGAAACGATCTTGATAAGATCAGGAAATGAAACGATCTTGATAAGATCAGGAAATGAAACGATCTTGATAAACAGAAATTGAAACGATCTTGAGTTAAACAGAAACTGAAACGATCTTGACCAATTAGCTCTAGGTAAGATCGTCTTGAGCTAGATCGTTTTGAACAAAATCGTCCTAGGTGAAATCGTCCTAGGTGAGATCGTTTTGGAATCTTGATGAAATTTGGTTAAGTATTGAAAATGAAACGATCTTGATAAATCAGGAAATGAAACGATCTTGAGTTAAACAGGAAATGAAACGATCTTGATAAGATCAGGAAATGAAACGATCTTGAGTTAACCAGGAAATGAAACGATCTTGATAAGATCAGGAAATGAAACGATCTTGATAAGATCAGGAAATGAAACGATCTTGATAAGATCAGGAAATGAAACGATCTTGATAAGATCAGGAAATGAAACGATCTTGATAAGATCAGGAAATGAAACGATCTTGATAAGATCAGGAAATGAAACGATCTTGATAAGATCAGGAAATGAAACGATCTTGATAAGATCAGGAAATGAAACGATCTTGATAAGATCAGGAAATGAAACGATCTTGATAAGATCAGGAAATGAAACGATCTTGATAAGATCAGGAAATGAAACGATCTTGATAAGATCAGGAAATGAAACGATCTTGATAAGATCAGGAAATGAAACGATCTTGATAAGATCAGGAAATGAAACGATCTTGATAAGATCAGGAAATGAAACGATCTTGATAAGATCAGGAAATGAAACGATCTTGATAAGATCAGGAAATGAAACGATCTTGATAAGATCAGGAAATGAAACGATCTTGATAAGATCAGGAAATGAAACGATCTTGATAAGATCAGGAAATGAAACGATCTTGATAAGATCAGGAAATGAAACGATCTTGATAAGATCAGGAAATGAAACGATCTTGATAAGATCAGGAAATGAAACGATCTTGATAAGATCAGGAAATGAAACGATCTTGATAAGATCAGGAAATGAAACGATCTTGATAAGATCAGGAAATGAAACGATCTTGATAAGATCAGGAAATGAAACGATCTTGATAAGATCAGGAAATGAAACGATCTTGATAAGATCAGGAAATGAAACGATCTTGATAAGATCAGGAAATGAAACGATCTTGATAAGATCAGGAAATGAAACGATCTTGATAAGATCAGGAAATGAAACGATCTTGATAAGATCAGGAAATGAAACGATCTTGATAAGATCAGGAAATGAAACGATCTTGATAAGATCAGGAAATGAAACGATCTTGATAAGATCAGGAAATGAAACGATCTTGATAAGATCAGGAAATGAAACGATCTTGATAAGATCAGGAAATGAAACGATCTTGATAAGATCAGGAAATGAAACGATCTTGATAAGATCAGGAAATGAAACGATCTTGATAAGATCAGGAAATGAAACGATCTTGATAAGATCAGGAAATGAAACGATCTTGATAAGATCAGGAAATGAAACGATCTTGATAAGATCAGGAAATGAAACGATCTTGATAAGATCAGGAAATGAAACGATCTTGATAAGATCAGGAAATGAAACGATCTTGATAAGATCAGGAAATGAAACGATCTTGATAAGATCAGGAAATGAAACGATCTTGATAAGATCAGGAAATGAAACGATCTTGATAAGATCAGGAAATGAAACGATCTTGATAAGATCAGGAAATGAAACGATCTTGATAAGATCAGGAAATGAAACGATCTTGATAAATCAGGAAATGAAACGATCTTGATAAGATCAGGAAATGAAACGATCTTGATAAGATCAGGAAATGAAACGATCTTGATAAATCAGGAAATGAAACGATCTTGATAAGATCAGGAAATGAAACGATCTTGATAAGATCAGGAAATGAAACGATCTTGATAAGATCAGGAAATGAAACGATCTTGATAAGATCAGGAAATGAAACGATCTTGATAAGATCAGGAAATGAAACGATCTTGATAAGATCAGGAAATGAAACGATCTTGATAAGATCAGGAAATGAAACGATCTTGATAAGATCAGGAAATGAAACGATCTTGATAAGATCAGGAAATGAAACGATCTTGATAAGATCAGGAAATGAAACGATCTTGATAAGATCAGGAAATGAAACGATCTTGATAAGATCAGGAAATGAAACGATCTTGATAAGATCAGGAAATGAAACGATCTTGATAAATCAGGAAATGAAACGATCTTGATAAGATCAGGAAATGAAACGATCTTGATAAGATCAGGAAATGAAACGATCTTGATAAATCAGGAAATGAAACGATCTTGATAAGATCAGGAAATGAAACGATCTTGATAAGATCAGGAAATGAAACGATCTTGATAAATCAGGAAATGAAACGATCTTGATAAGATCAGGAAATGAAACGATCTTGATAAGATCAGGAAATGAAACGATCTTGATAAGATCAGGAAATGAAACGATCTTGATAAGATCAGGAAATGAAACGATCTTGATAAGATCAGGAAATGAAACGATCTTGATAAGATCAGGAAATGAAACGATCTTGATAAATCAGGAAATGAAACGATCTTGATAAGATCAGGAAATGAAACGATCTTGATAAGATCAGGAAATGAAACGATCTTGATAAATCAGGAAATGAAACGATCTTGATAAGATCAGGAAATGAAACGATCTTGATAAGATCAGGAAATGAAACGATCTTGATAAGATCAGGAAATGAAACGATCTTGATAAGATCAGGAAATGAAACGATCTTGATAAGATCAGGAAATGAAACGATCTTGATAAATCAGGAAATGAAACGATCTTGATACAAACAGAAAATTGTTACTCCTCTACAACAAAAATGATTAGCTAAATTGATGGGATACAATTATGAGATTGTATATAAAAAAGGTTCAGAAAATGTGGCTGCAGATGCTTTATCAAGGATCCCTAGTGCTTCTATTTTACATATAGGGGTGAGTGCCATTCAGGATGGGCTTTTGGAGAAAATTAAGGAAGCTTGGAATACAGATCCAGTGACTAAAAGCTTGATTGAGAAGTTGCAGAGTGGAGAAAGTGTTCCAAATAGATCATAGGATGGTTCATTATTAAAAAGGAAAGGCAAATTGATAATTACAAATGACAAGCAATTGAGGCATTCTATCATTGATATTTTCCACTCCTCTTCTGCTAGTGGTCATTCAGGTATAACCCGAACCTTGGCTAAAATTAAGGGATTATTCTATTGGAAAGGATGTATGAAGGATGTGCATCAAGCAATAACAAACCGCACAACATGTCAAAGAGCAAAATATGAACCCATAGCTTCTCCTGGGCTTTTACAACCATTGCCCATCCCTCAAACTATATTTTCTGATATTTCTATGGACTTCATCTCTGGACTACCAAAAGTACAAGGCAAAGACACTGTCATGGTTATTGTGGACAGACTGACCAAATTTGCCCATTTCATTCCCATGTCACATCCTTATACTGCTACTACCATTGCTCAAGTCTTCCTTGACAACATTTTCAAGCTTCATGGCAACCCCACTACAATTGTTTCTGACAGAGATCCAGTGTTCATTAGTAAATTTTGGCAAGGGTTTATGAGATTGCAAGGGGTTAAATTGGCCTTATCTTCTGCTTACCACCCTCAGTCAGATGGTCAAACTGAGGTGGTCAATCGTTGTTTGGAATCCTACTTGAGGACTATGTGCATGGATTCTCCATTTGTAACATCCGCAAATTTTGACCGTTTGACTTTACGCGTAATTTGACTACCGAATCTAATTAGTGACTTGTTTGGGCTCATTTTGAGACATAATGACGTAGGATATGCTTAATGGGTCGAGAGACCACATACCGAGCATTTGAAACATTATACGATACGAGACGGATGTTAAAATTAACTAGAAAGTGGATCGGGTCGACCCGTGGGCTGGACCGACCCGCGACCCATGGGCATCCTCCTTTATCTCTTCCTTTCTTTCTTTTTCCTTTCCTTTCTATTTCCCTTTTATTCTAAAAATCCAAGAACATCACTTTCTCTCCTCCTTCTCTCTAGATTTCTTCATCGATCGGTATTACTCTGGTTATATTAGTGGAAGAATCACTATCATCATCTCCTCATTTTCATCGTGTCAAAGATTTGGATTCAAAACTTCAAAGAAACAAACTTTCGGGTCAAATTCGGATTCGAGCCCGAGAAGACGACTTTGGTAAGTGAACCTTACTTCTAACTTACCCTTTTATGTTGTTAATCACCTTTCTAAGACGACCCTTTCGTATCTTGGCCGATTTTGGGTCAAGAATTGTATTAGGTTAAAATTAGGGTTTGAGTTTGATTTGAGTAAATTGGTGATTTGAGGCGGAATTGAGGTGTGGGTTTAGTGAGGTTATGTGTAATGATGTTAAAATATGCTTCAAAATAAGTTTTAAGTCCTTACAAATCGTTTTGGAGGTCATTGGGTCGTTTTTGTGGCATTTGGGTTCGATTTTCTGCTGAACTGCTGCTGGTGCTGGGCTGGGAGCTGCCCCACTGCGGCGCAGTGGTAGGACATAGTCCCCACTGCGGCGCAGTGGCTACTCTCTGGTGTGCTTCGTATAGCCTCACTGCGGCACAGTGGCAAGGCTATGCCTTGACTGCGGCGCAGTGAGATACTTCTGGGAACTTACGCGCGTCAGTTTTCAAACGTTAATAACTTTTGATCCGTAAGTCCAAATAAGTCATATGACCTATCGTTGGAATCATAAGAGAGTCTAGTTTCACGTAGTAACCTTCATTTTGTATGAATCTTCGTGCATTTCTAAAAATGTCTAGTCAAAGTGTTATGTTTCACACTCGGTAAAGTTAAGAAAGTAATTGTGGGTTCGTGACTCAACATAAACCTAAGGAACCAACTTATTTATGATTA
>CM067167.1:174919895-174999895 GCA_034093135.1 Erigeron breviscapus
CGCGGTTCACACGCAAGTCTAGCCTATTTATATACGCGGTTCACACGCACGCGGTTCACACGCAAGTATACTCTGTTCGGTGTATTTTGTGGCATGGTTGATACGAATTTGATAGGCCTTATGATTGATTATGTTTTGGCGTTTGTATTGATAATTACATCTTTGTGCACTCTTATTACACGCATACTTGTTTGGTATGATCTCGTTGTTGGACGATATTGTGTTACTTAGAGGCTCACTGTAAGTCATGTCTAGCCTCTACTCGTATATTATGATTATTATGTTTTGGCGTTTGTATTGATATTTACATCTTTGTGCACTCTTATTACACGCATACTTGTTTGGTATGATCTCGTTGTTGGACGATATTGTGTTACTTAGAGGCTCACTGTAAGTCATGTCTAGCCTCTACTCGTATATTATGATTATTGACGATGGTTATTTACGGACCATTACTGCGAACTCACCAACCTTGTGTTGACTATGCTTAGTACACTTTTCAGGTAACCAGGTTATCCAGGACGTGGAGTTTGATTGTTTGCTTGCTGTTGAACCCGGACTGGACTTATATGGATCAAGGATCCATTTGCCTTATGTTGCATTGTACTTAGGATTGATAGCATTCTTTCGATGTCGTTTTGTAAACCTTGACGATTACTTGCTTCTGTTATATTTTGATACTTGTTTCTTTTATTGTATGGATTCCCTGAATCCTTTATTTGCATTTAGTTCAGGTTCTACATTAATCCCACCTTGTGCTATATGATTTCCATGATATTCTGAGCCTTGGCTTGGGGTGTTACACCATTGTCCTGGATCAAGTGGTTATCATTGGCTCATGGTGGTATAATTCCACTTGGCACTCATCTATCAAAATGTCACCATTTGAGGCATTATATGGAATTCCACCACCTCTGCATATTCCTTACATACCAAATGACACCTCCATTGCTGCTGTGGAAGATTTACATCGTGACAGAGAGCAAATGCTGCTAAAACTTAAGGCTAATTTGGAAAGTGCTAGAAATCGAATGAAACAGCTGGCTGATGCTCACAGGACTGATAGAGAATTTAAAGTTGGAGACTGGGTTTATGTGAAATTGCATCCTTTTGCTCAGCAGTCTTTGAAATTACACCATAACAGGAAACTCTCTCCAAGGTATTTTGGGCCATTTTTGATTCTGCAGAAGGTTGGTCAGGTGGCTTATCGTTTGGACTTGCCTGCTGATGCTCAGATTCACCCAACTTTCCATGTTTCTCTTCTGAAAATGGCTCATGGTTCTCATGTTCTTTCTGGTCCTATTCCACAAGGCCCCAGATTCTTGTCGACTCCTCGAGCTGTTTTGGATACTAAAATGGTCAAAAGGTGTGCTAAAGCTGCTGTCAAAGTCTTGGTTCATTGGGATGGTCTCTCAATCAGTGATGCTTCGTGGGAGTTCTTGGATGAGATGAAATGCCGCTTCCCTCATTTCCATTTTTGAGGACAAAAATATTCTTAAAGGGAGGGGTAATTGATATATGTGTAATATTGTATAATATTAGTAGGCTAATAATAAATAACGAAAATAAGTAGAGGGGGTGTTTGTGTAAATATTTGAGTCGGTGGTTAGATGGCAGGAAAGACGGTTACAACCGTTTGTGTATATAAACCCAATTTCGTTATAATCAAAGCATGATTTGTGTGTGATAATCTCTCTTTCCTCTCATTTTTCTCTTCTAGAAATTCCTATCCTATTAGAGATAGAATGAGATGGATGGATAGGATGGGTGGAAGACTTGGGTTGGGTGATTGGATAGGGTTGGGTCACTAATGGTGGTTCATGGATCATGGGTCGACCCATGGATCACCCGATTACATTTCCAACTAAATTAAACGTCATATTGCGTTACAAAACCGACTAACACGCCATTGCAAACCCATAGCATTACAACGTCATAAAAATTCTCAATAAAGCATTAAATTATTCTAACTAATTAACTTAGCTAGTCACATTGCACGTTTAAGCCAACGGGTCCAAATCAACACGTTTCATTAAATCAGGGAATTAGGTTTCATTTAGTAACATTTAATTACGTCTAATCACGTTTATTTACAAGTCAAACGGGTCAAAGTTAACAAATGTTACAATTACACTCACATGTCTTCTATACCATCATCTAAATATCAAATCTTATTTCCATCTAAAGAAATGAAAAAACCAAAATCGATAAAACGAAAAACAATCTAAAACCCAGCCTACTCCGGTGACCCATGCTACTCCAGTGATATAGCCATCTCCGGCGACCCAACCTACTCCGGCGAGAAAATAAATTATCGTTAGCACGTGGAAAAATAAGTAGAGAAAATAACATGAGTACCCAATTTTTTATAAAAATATACCAATTTAGCCAACTTTTTTTAGATTTTCACAAAATACCCAACAAAATCGCAATAAAAAGTGAAAATCGCAATGAGATTTTCAAAATCGCTATGAGATTTAGAAAATCGTTATGAGATTTTGCAAAATCGCATAGAGATTTTGTAAAATCGCATAGAGATTTTGTAAAATCGCATAAAGATTTTGAAAATCTCATAGAGATTTTGTAAAATCGCTATGAGATTTTAAAATCTCATACAGATTTTGAAAATCGCATAAAGATTTTCAAAATCGCTATGAGATTTTGACTTTTTTTTTAAAAAAAAATTTGACTTTTTATTGAGATTTTGATTTTTGCATTTTGTTTTTTGAATCTAAAAAAAAAGTCGAAATCTCAAAAAAAAAAAAAGTCAAAAAACGTAATGCGGAAGTCAAAATTTCAAAAAAAGTCAAAATCAGAAAAAGTCAAAATCTCATAAAGATTTTGAAAATCTCTATGCGATTTTCAAAATCTCTATGAGATTTTCAAAATCTCATAGCGATTTTACAAAATCTCTATGAGATTTTCAAAATCTTTATGCGATTTTACAAAATCTCTATGCGATTTTACAAAATCTCTATGCGATTTTGCAAAATCTCATAGCGATTTTTAAAATCTCATTGCGATTTTCACTTTTTATTGCGATTTTGTTGGGTATTTTGTGAAAATCTAAAAAAAGTTGGCTAAATTGGTATATTTTTATAAAAAAATTGGGTACTCATGTTATTTTCTCAAATAAGTAAGACGAGATTTTTACTAGAAAAAATATTACAATTAAAAGAAAGAAAGAAAGAAACTGCTCAGTGCCGCCTTCCGCGGGTTTTGAGCCCCAATATCACGGTGTATGGGGGGTTAAGATGTAGGCAGACCTCACCCCTGCCTAAGTAGAGAGGCTGCTTCCATTTTTTACCTAAATGGTAGAAAAACCTTCAATCTTTGGGGATCAAACCCAGGACCACAACCATTCCGCTTATTACACTTGAAAAATCTATTTACCACAGCCTCCTCCAAGTGACAAAACACAAACAAACCCTGTCTTTCTCAGTATCTGCTTCACTCTTGAAGAAGTGAAGAACAAAAATATAAAAAAAAACTCCAAAAAAAACAAAGAAGAAGAAGAAGAAGAATGGCATCTTTTATCTCATCAACTTACAACACACCCCCTTTACTAAACCACCACCACTACCCTTCTAAATTCAACCCCCAATTATCTTTTCTTATCTCCCACCATCCAAACCCTAAATATTATCTTAAAAAAAGACACTTGTTTTGCTTTGCTGCAAAACAACAAAATGGGCCAGTCAAAAAGAGACAATCTTCAACTAATAACAAGAAACCAGTCAAAAATAAGGGTAAAAATGGTGGCTTTAGTAAGTCTTTTGTAACTGAGCTTGAAAATGAGGATGATGGGGTCTTTGAGGAGACAAGTTCTACTTCTTCTTCTGGTGGTGGGAAAGTGAGGTATCAACCGTTACCGTTGCCGAAACCGCCTGCCGGGTTTCTTGTGGATGATCAAGGGAGAGTTGTTGCGGTTTCGGATAGACGAATTGCTACTATTGTATGTTTTTTTTTGTTGTTTATTTGTTAAAGTTTAAAGCTTTTTTGTTTCTGTTGTATGGTTTTGGTGTTTGTGTTAATGTGTATGATATTTGATAAAAATGAATGAGTAGTTGACTATGATATGGCCTTAATTAGACGTTGGATAACCTACCCATTATTAGTCTCTCACCGCCCGGGTGCGAAGGCCAGCTTGTGAGAAGTAAATTAAGTATCATTATGGTTAAAGGGAGACGGGCCGGGATTAATCCGCGGTTCAGTCCCAACAGAGCCACGTGGGAATCTGTTGTGGTTTGAGCAGGCCGTTGCTTGCACAGGTTATGGGCCTGGGTTGGTATGGTTTGATTTTTCTTTGTTTTATTGATAATGGGTCAAAAAGTTTAGCTGAGAATCATATATGTAAAGTTGAAGAAATTACTAGTTGTGGTTTTTTGGACATGATACCAGAGTTGGAAATTGTGGTTTTGATTTGTGAATATATGTTCGTTTGAAATACAGGTTGATCCTGCAAATAATTTTCCATTAGAGTGTGTTATTAGAAGAGTTTTTAGAAGTTCACAAGGGGATGAATGTATGCTACTATGCCCCATTGATACGTAAGTATATTTGCACTTTGGCATCCAGTTGAGGTACAGTTATTGGTGTAATATGTTTTAAGTTGTCTATTTGTATGTGTTGCTTTGCAGGCCAGTCCAGATACTAAAGAGCACAAATTTCGAAGGATGGTCAGCTGTATGTATTCTGATGCTTTTAGTACCTTTACAATCTTAGCAAAAGAACATAGTATTGATAAAAATTTGTAGTTCTGAGAGTGACCGATCTCTGTCTGTGGTTGCATTATAAGTATTAGCACAACCAAAACTGACCTTGTTAGTTTTCCTTCTGAAAAACCCTGTATTTGAAAACGGAAGCATCTCCGTGCCCAATCAGTCCTGTGGGTATCTTAATGATGGGATGTGAGTGGGTATTAATTGGTTTTTTGGTTGAAACTTGTTGTTTGACTATGGCATAGATTTCTTATCTTAAGGGTTGTATCAGTCGGGTAGTGCCATAGTGGTAAAAACTGATGGCATGAATCAAGGGTTGAAGTTGTTCACTCTCTGTTGAGACATCCTTTTCTGCCAGCTTAAAAAAAAACTGAAAGCGGAGTTTAATTTCATCTCTGGGCTCTACTGTGAATCATTAGTATCCCCCTTACTACTAAGATAGTTAAGTGAGTTTCGTATTGCAGCTGGCTGGCCAGTTAGTTTTGTTTATTGGGTTTAGTTATGCTATCACCTCTATTGATGATTTCTTTTGTGTACTCTATTTTCTTCACAAAGAAAATTCTGTTGAGATATTTATACATTGCTTAAAAATTTCCAGCTACGTTTAATATAGTTTGATTTTTTATTATACAAATAACATGAGTTTCAAAGCAATCTAATTGCTTTATGTATGATAACTAATAATGTAATGCTGCATGAGTTTTGATTTGAACACATCTTAAAGAGAATAGAATGGGTTATGGACAAGATACCATGGAACTGGCCTGGAAGTTATTGACACCTATGCTCCAATATGAAGAGGATTGTTAGATATAGCTCAATATGATTTAGCCATGTTTGGAATTTTTCTAGCTGTGATTAGGCCCATGATTTTAGGTATGACTGCATGGCTTTGGATGATGATATGTGTTTGATATGGTTTTAGTTTCTTGTATTCTCCCACTTTATATTAGGGGTTTCCTCATTGTTATACACTTATACATAACTACGACCAATTCTCTATCATTAACATCATTGACATACTCAAACATATGTATGTATTTACAATTTAGCTTAGCGATGATGAAGTTGAGTCAATCCTTCCTACTGCCTCCTATGCTCTCGCCAAGATTCATATGCATCTGGTATATAGTGGGTATGTTTACTTAACTCCGTAACCTATGTGGCTATGCTAGCTAGTACTGTTATTGTTTTCCCATTTATTGATTGTGCATTTTTTTATGCATTTGTATATCATTATCATTTAAGCTTGTTCTCCTTGCCAACCAGGTTTTGCTATACAGCTCGTGGAGGATTTTGTTACACTGAGGATGACATATTTGAATGTGGCACAGGTAAGTGTTAACACCTTGTCCTCAAGTATTTTACATTTGTCAAGTTATAGTTTCATATTCACCGTTTTTAGAGCCTGATTGGTTGCAGAAAACTGAGGGTGATTTCAGAAAAAAAATTCATGGAAACCTTAAATATTGAAACACGTTTAAATAAGATTTGTCAAGATAGATGTACTACTGTCCTTCCGTTAGATTTCGCGGAGGCAAGTTTCCGGTTGAAAACAGAAAACTCAGTTTTCCAGTTTATAACTACACTTTAAAACTCACTTCTATAGTTTTCAACTATTTATTTCAGACCTAAACTTGAAAATTCAAACAACTGAACACGTTTTCAATATCTATGGTGGTTTTCATATTTACTTAACTATACACACTTGTAATGGTTTTGAGAATTAGTTTTATTAGAAAAGTACAAAGTATTTAGACACGCACTCTTTTAGTGGAAGATAAGTTGTCTTAACAGTCATAATTAACATATGGAATGCTGATAAATATCTAGGTTCTGTGTTAATTGAAATTACGTGTAGAACAATATAAAGGCTTATCCTAGAGAAAGTCATGCTTGCATGCCTTGAATTTGAAGCTTGCTAATTTTCTAATATTCATTTATCTCATCATATTAGTAGGCATATTTGAAAAACTTTATTCTATGTGTCTATACAAAATTTATCCAGTCTTCATATCAGCTCATATTCATTTTTCTTTTGTAAAGTCCGCAAATAAGAGCTATATTTCATCTGAATATGTGAATCTTGGACCTGCAAAATGATAACTTCAATCGTGTCATTGGACAGTTTGAGAACAAGTAGTGCTATGTTGCTAATTATTTGCTATGTAATATATTTATATTGAGTATGCACTGCCAATATATTAATTTATAAATATCTAAAAGTGTACCTTCAGGGTAAAGTTGCCATAATAAAGATGTCATGCCATATTGAAGCTTATACTATAACTATATAATTAGTTCTTGAGAACTGCATGAAACTTGAAGCTTCAGTTATATATATTCATGGAAATATACATTATCTTTGTTTTTTAAATTCATTGTCAACTGGATAAGAGATGTATGAATTTACAGTAGTGCTATAACTGCTATTGGTTTTATATTACTTGTCTTTTTAATTGCATTTCTTGAATGAATCACATATGATAATTCTGCAGATGATGGTCAAGCTTTGGATGGCTTGCCAACTGAAGGCGTAGAAATAACATGCTTTCAGCTGGTACTTTCATGATCACTGAATCTTTTTGTAGTTATGAATAAAGTGAAAAACTATTATTGTGATGAATTGTTTTTCTTCCCCTATCTGATATACCCTTGTAATTTTAAGGAATATATCAATATTTATATTATCATAAATTTATCACCCACATTATTTTACTTGTAGTAATTTGTTTATAACTTCATTTTTAGTTTGATAAATTATGATAATCTTTCTCCCTTTCGCCACTGTATAGAAACAAAATAATGAAATACTCGATTGAGTGAAGTATGTTTTGCAACCTTAATATATATATATATATATATATATATATATATATATATATATGATTCTTATATAGTTTATTATTTATCTTTTCCAAGCAGGATGGTTCTCATTATATGATCTACACCCCATCTGATCCACTTTTGTTTGTAGCTGTGAAGGTAAACCAATGATTCTTATGCGCTTAATCGAAATTTATATATGTTCTTCTAAAACCCTGGCTCGTTTTCTGTGTTCACAAGACTTCTTATTGTATATGAATATGATATATGAAAAGGCATGTTTCAGAAAGAAAAAAATCATTTTGCTTACTTGAGAAGGAAAACATGTAGAATTTTTTTTTTAATAATAATTTTATATCTGTTTTTATTGCTGTTAGAGCTTGTTTATCTTCTCCATCTTCTCATACAATATCCTTAATTTCATAGGATGGCAATGGTCAACTGAGGATTGCTGATGATGTAAGTGACCCCCATTATTATACTACATTTCATAACAATCATAATAGTCAGTTCACTTTGTAAGCTAGTAGTTTATAATATATTGAGGAGGATATGAAGCACATTAGTTAAATGTCCAATATATTAGTCACTCTAATTGGTAGAAAGTATGGATGTAGGTTCATATCTGATTGGTAGCATATGTGTGTGTGTGTGTGTGTGTGTGTGTGGAACTGTGGATATATGCATGCCTATATCACTAATCAACTACATATGAAGATTTGAAATCCATGCTAAACTTGTATTGTTCTTTGCTCAACACAGGAGGTACTTGAGGACCCTTTGACAGTTAGTGCAATAGATGAGGAAACCGAGTTCAATGCTTTGGTGGTATGCCATTTTCTTGCAATTATATAGCTTGTATAACTGAATTAGTTATATCAACAGTTTATTTGCCACATGTTTTTCAGGAAGAAGAGGCTGCTCTGTTGGATTCACTACTAGGGAAGAGGTAGCAGATTTCATGAAAATACTGTCAACAGATGAAAACCAGTTTAGTAAACGATTTTGTTGTAGATGTTAACGAAAACAACCCTTTCATTATATTCTTAAAAAGACGAAGTCTGTATATATGGTTTTTTTTTACAGTCAATTGCTTACCTAAATAGTATCCGGTAATCAGCTTCAGAGCTTCTACTTACATGTCCAAATCCGTGCACTTGTCTGCTATTTAGCATTCTAAAATTCAATATGGTCATTAGAGTGCCCTTGAAATGCTCGTTACAAGGGGGAAGTGTGAAACACTAAATCCTTAATCTGTTTCGATTATTTGCAGACATGTTCAATTAATTAAAAATGCATGCGAATGAAGTCAATGTCATGTATATACTCTGTCCCTAGTCTTGGAAGTCAAGGCACTCTGTGTTCGTGGGTAAGTTTGATTAGGTGATCTTGCACTACTGCTGGCAGGTGGACAGGTCGGCTGGGTTGGATAATGTATCATGCTGCATAAATTTATTTCAACAGAGGTTGAAATGAAAGGTTTGGTTATATTCATTGGAAATTTGTATAAGGTAAAAGGGATTAAATACATATGAGTAAATTGCCATTCCATAAATGAAAAGTGGAGCCAAAGGTCGCGTCTTTTGTGTTCCTGGCAGCTTCATAACCACACAACATACAATGATAGTTTTCTGAGCCAAGGGCTATTCTTGTTTGTTCATGACTGGTTATCGGGTACCCAATCAATTGACCAACTCTTCCATAATAATCTGTCGATCACTTTTCAGGGCTAAAATGTAATGTTACGAGTCAGTGAGGGCTTTGATCAAGGGCTCATAGTCTTTGGAAATGCACTTGTTTAAGCCTTTTTGTATTGACGTCAATCCGTCATTTCTGATTTGTTATATAGCATTTTGCTTATGAAAATGAGAAATTTTCAACAAGAATCAGAGAAGTAAAACTTCCATATTGGGTACCAAGTATGTACGGAAGAATTCCATTTCCATATTTGCCTTCTGTGAGTTGTCATTTTTTGGATTTTCACTATCTCTAACACTTCCATCAAAACTAAACTTTTGCCTTCAAAAAGAAGCGGAAACATATGTTATGGTCACTGAGAGCACCCCCTTGACGGTCAACGAGCCCCGGCTCGATTGGTATGAGGAAATGAAGATAAGAATTTGAGACCATTCGATATACACTGGTTCTATTGCAAGGAGGTTTCGGTTGACAGGTTTTCACTTGAACTGGTTTTATTGCAAGGATTTAAGCTACCTAGTACTAACCCGGGCATATGGGGTGCCTTTTTCCGTCCAAATTTTTAGATATGCGATCTAATGATCCACTAATGAAAACTTAAATCAAGGCAAAGGTGAAGGAAGCGTTAATCCAACTACAACATTTAAACCTAACCCCCATTTGAAGCATAATATCATTTAGAAAGCTCCACTTCACTCTATCTTTTTAAAACGAAATTTATTAGTGTCAACTATTTCGTTTTCCTTAACATGTAATTAAGTGAAATTTTGATATAAATAAATATCTAAACATCCTTAATTAAATTTTGATTTATAGAATTAGTGTATACGCAATATAAAATACTTTTTTTTGGAACAACGAATTAGTCGTTATCACTTAACATTCGAGACACTATAGTGACTGTTAGGACCAGTTTTGCTGAAACTTGCCAGTCTCCAGTTGCATATGGAGACTAAGAAGATTTGTCCAGAAATATATTGAAGTCCAGTTGCAACGTACAGTTAACGCAACTGAATACTTCCTCCAGTTGAGATCTGACCAGATGAAGAACCATTCCAGTTGAAGTCGAAGACAACAAGTGGAAGATAAAGAATGACAATGGCAGCGAAGCCCAGTTGACATTCTACTCAGATATAAACTGGAGAACATCAGTGTAAAGCACTTACAAAGCTTTACACTTATTACGAGGAAAAGACCTTTATGCTTTATGTGCTATTACACGGATAAAAGGATTTATCTATGTATAAAGTACAAAAGGTACATAAAGCAGGTTGAGTAAAGTTACTTTATGCCATAACTTTACACATCATTTTAAGGAATTAAATGTTATTCCTTAAATGCTCTCAACCATATTTGTACGGCCAAAGTTGACATCCCAATGTCAACTTTTCCTATAAATAGAGGTCTTTGCACAACCAAGAAACAACTTTGCAAACCTGCAATATTCTTGGTGAACTTGTGCAATATTCTCTCAATCGCAAAAAGGAACATTTCACAACTTTAAGTGTTTCGATTGGTTAGAGAATTTCCAAGTATAGATCAATTGTATTTCATAGGTTGTTAGTATATTTACATACTTGTATTATCTTGGTTCCGCAACAACCTTGTAACTTATTTAAAGTTAATAAATAAATTACACTTGAAAAATACATATTGTCTCACCAATTTACTTTACAAGTACTTTCTATTATTGCATTGTCATTTACTTATTGTCACCCTAATAAGTAATCTTTCCAAGAACTTGGTATACACTCACTGCAACTGGTCATCTCCAGTTCAGTGTTTATATTGCAAAGTAACCCCACCATCGACATTGAGGTGTCTTCAGTTAGTACCATCTAGTGAGTTGGGACTTACAAGTGGTATCAGAGCAGAAGGCTAATATACTTGCCTAGATCTGCTTAGATGACTACTACTGAAGGTGGGGATGGTTCTGGTCAAGGTGAAAACCCTCTTAATACACCACCTGTTCAAAATGTTAATACAAACCCTCCTCCTCCTAATGCCCCTAACCATGTCCATGTACATTACTCAAACACTCCTGTTCCCAAATTTGATGGAAATAGTGAGACCTTTGGTACATGGAAGGCCAGAATGCTCTTGCATTTTGGTGGGATAGAGAGGTATATGATGAGAATCCTTAAGGATTGACCTTATATACCCATGTCTCTTGGGGTAAGTCCTCTTCTAGATCCTACTGGAAGAAGAGGTTCCAGAGAAAAGCTCGAAGACCATTGGTCTGATAAGGATCGTAGACTTGTAGATCTGGATACCAGACTCAAGAACATGATCCTTGGAGCTGTCCCTGAAGACTTAATTCCAACACTTGTGTTGTTCCCCAGTGCCAAGGCAATGTGGGATGAATTAGCCATTCAGTTTGAAGGAGGTGATGACACTATTGTCACCAGAAAGGTTGCCCTGAACAAGAAGTATGAATCCTTCTTTGCTCTTCCCAGTGAAAGTTTAACTGGTACTTACACCAGGTTTTCTAGCCTCATTAATCAGTTAAGAGGCTTGGGTGTTGAGAAGGATAAGGATATTCTTCTTGAGAAGTTTTGTGATATTCTTCCTTCCAAATGGGAAAACATGGTTATTATCTTAAGACAAGGTAAAACCCTGCACAGTCACACTCTTGCATCGCTCTATGGAGCCTTTAGATTCACTGAAGATAATAATGCAGCAAGACTGGTGGCTGAGCAGGATGCCATGAACCATGCCCAGAGTCCCAAGGTTGCTAGCATAACTGAGCGACCTTGTGCTGCCTTAATGTCTGCAGAGAGTGTCTAGTCACACTCAATGAAGGAGATGTTAAACAGTTTCTTGAACTCTGGCCTGACCACTGAAATCAGTGATGGTTGTGATGAAACTGACGATGATGATCTGGTAGCCATGATTGCTAAAACCTTTAATAGGTTTAAGCATAAATCTAAAAGATTTAATGGCCCAAACAATGCTTCCAGCTCCAGCTCTCTGGATAAAGCCAATCTTACCTGCTATAAGTGCGGTAAGAAAGGTCACTTCATGAAGGAATGCAGATCTAGTCAGATGAACAACCAAACTGGTCCCTTTGTCCCTAATTTTAGTAGGCCTGATGATAGTTACAAAGCAAAATACAAAAAACTTAAGGCCCAGATTGCCCTCTTGTCATTTGAAAGAGAAAATGAAAAGAACAAATGCATGATGGCAAATACTGAAGGAAAGTGGGAATACTCTAATGACTCATCAGCTGATGATGAAGAGGAAAGGGACATGTGTTTCATGGCCTTGGAAGATCAACAGCAACATGTGGCAAAAGAAGATGTCATCACTGGAAGATGGGTGGACATCATCTTGAAAAAGGTATGTGATTATGATAACCAAGTTGATCCAGAACTAAAACTGGACCTTGCTGAATCATTAAGTGGTGATTTGGCGTTTGTGGAAACTGTTAGAGCAGACAGTGAAAGATATCTGGAAACTATCTTAACTGAACTGAACAATGTTAAACCACAATTAAATGATTTACAAAGTGTCCAGTTGGCTCTCAAGGAGTCAGTTTTGAAAATTGAGGCTCTTGAACTTGAAATTCAAAAATTAAAGTCTGATCTTGAAAAAGAACAAATGATTATCAAGTCATGGGTAAAAGCATCTGGAAAGAATTATGATGCATTTTCTAGAACAATTGATGCCCAGAAAAATGCATGGAAATCTGGAGATCTTGAAATGGCAGCTCTCATACCAGATATTCATGCATTGCCTCCAGCTCTCAGGGTTGAAACTCCATATGATCAACCTGAGATTGTCAAAACTAAACCCATTGAGACCACCCCCGTTGAGGTTAAACCTGGAGCCAATCAGGCTAGAGCTCCAGTTAAAAAGGCATCTGGTAACAAGCCTTTACCTCAAAAGTCTAAGGAGCCCAAGACTCAAAAGACCAAAACTCCAGCTGAACCTAGGTCCAAGGTTCAGCAGCCTGATGAAAATAATATTTTGTCCAAACTGGAAAGTCAACTCCAACTTTTGTCTAGACAGGTTCAGAGTTGTACTGCCAGGATTAAAAATCTGGAAGGAGGTTCATCTCCTCCAGTTGAAAAACAGAATATTAAAACCCCTTCAAAACCAAAACAAAAGAATGTTCCATCTGGAACAAAATCTGAAAAGAAAAAGGGAAGTAAATATCAAATACCAATCGTTTTTACTCCTGCACCTGGAGCTGGTGAAAAGGATCCAGATGCAGTCTTCAGTTTAACACCACAACAATCAACTGAGACTTCTGTAGTGAAGTTCAGTGAACCCATCAAGAAAAGATGGGTTCACAAAAATAACTGATGATCTTTGTGGGTGTGCAGGGCGATCGTAAAAAGAACACCTGGTATCTAGACAGCGCAGCTGGCCGGACTATGACCGGATGTAAGCCCCTGCTTGAAGAGTTCACTGTCCAAGATGGACCGGCAGTGACGTTTGGTAATGATCAGAATGGAAAGACTGAAGGATATGGTGTAATCAATAATGGACAAGTCCAGTTCACCAGAGTTGCATTTGTGAACGGTTTGAAATATAACCTGGTCAGTGTCAGTCAACTTTGTGATGATGGATATAAGGTATTGTTCGATATTGCTCAAGGCACCATATTTAACAAGGATTGGAAAATGGTGATGATTGCACCAAGGAAGGGAAATGTGTACATCATGGATATGGAACCAGCTCCGAAAGAGCAGTGTTTCTATACCAAGGCTGATGAGGACACCAACTGGCTATGGCACAAAAGATTATCCCATCTTAATTTCAAAAATATTAATAAGTTGTCTCGCAAACAACTGGTGGATGGGATACCTCAAATTTCTTTTAATAAAGAAAAGCCATGTCCAGGGTGTGAGATGGGCAAGCAGAAAAGGGCCAGTTTCAAAACAGGCAAAACTTTAGCATCAATGAACCTCTTCACATGCTTCATATGGATCTCTTTGGTCCAGTGAATGTTCAAACTAGAGCTGGAAAGAAGTACACTTTAGTTGTGGTCGATGAATTCACCAGATATTGTTGGGTGGTATTCCTCAGATCCAAAAGTGATGCACCTGCTGAAATCATCTCTCTCATCAAAAGAATTAAACTCAAGTACACTCGAAAAGTCTGTCAGTTGCGAAGTGATAATGGTACTGAATTTCAAAATAAAGTACTTGAAACATTTTGCAATGACACTGGCATCTCTCAAAACTTCTCATCAGCATACTCTCCAGAGCAGAATGGAGTGGTGGAAAGAAAGAATCGCACACTGATAGAAGCGGCCAGAAGCATGCTATCTGAATCAGGTCTTCCCACCAGTTTCTGGGCTGAAGCAGTTGCTACTGCTTGTCACACCCAAAACCGGTCCGTCTACATCAAGAGACATAAGAAGACTGCCTATGAAGTACTCAGGAATCGAAAACCAAATATTGGATATTTTCATGTATTTGGTTGCCCAGTTTATATTTTAAATGATTCCAGCCAGCTTGGAAAGTTTGATGCAAAGCTGATGAAGGTGTATTTTTAGGCTATTCAGATATTCAAAAGGCCTTTAGAGTTTATAATTATAGACTCCAAAAGGTTCACGAGACAATTCATGTCACATTTGACGAATCGAATGATGCAATTAACAAGAGACCAAGCCTTGATATTTCTCCAGTCGTTCCAATAAATTTTGGTGAAACTGACCAAGTTCATCAGTCAGTTGTTTCACCAGAAGATGTTTCCAGTTACACTCAACTGGAACCAGTTAAGAAGAAGAGCACCACCAGTGACACTTCATTTTATCCCTCCATCAGTTTCAACTTACCACAGAAACTGGTGATTGGATCTGATGTACGTGCCACTCCAATATCAGCACCAGTTCAAACTCCAACTTCTCCAGTTCTTCAAGAAATGCATTTTAATGAAGAATTTCATGATGCAAATTGTGACCACATTGACTTTGATGAGGATATAGAAGTAGTTTGGGCTGATCCTCCTCCAGAAGCTGCTGCAACTGAAGAAGATCGCCAGGTGACTTGCACTGATATTGTAATACACCAGCCTAGTCAATACACTAAATGGACTCGAGCACATCCAATTGATCAGAATGTTGGAGATCCAAGTTGTGAGGTTCAGACTAGAAGAGCCACCAGTGAGCAATGCTTAAACGTTACCTTCTTATCACTGATTGAACCGAAGAAGATTGACGAGGCTATGGCAGACCCAAGCTGGGTGGAAGCTATGCAAGAAGAGCTCATCAAGTTTGAAAGGAATAATATGTGGGAACTTGTTCCTTGTCCACCAGGGTTAAAGAAAGAACCCATTGGTACAAGATGGGTCTACCAAAACAAGATGGATGAAGATGGCAATGTCGTCAGAAACAAAGCCAGATTAGTTGCCAAGGGTTATTGTCAAGCAGAGGGCGTTGATTTTGATGAAACTTTTGCTCCAGTTGCAAGACTTGAAGCCATCAGAATATTCTTGGCTTATGCAGCCCATCTGTAGTTCAAAGTCTTCCAGATGGATGTCAAAAGTGCGTTCCTAAATGGAACATTGGAAGAAGAAGTGTATGTTAAACAGACTCCAGTCTTCATCAATGAGAAGCATCCTCACTGGGTATATTAGACTGAACAAAGCTTTGTATGGTCTTAGACAAGCCCCAAGAGCCTGGTATGATACTTTAACTAAACATCTTCTCAAAAATGGCTTTCAAAGAGGTGCAATAGATAATACCTTATTTATCTTGAAAGAAAAAGGTAATATCTTATTGGTAAAAATTTATGTTGATGACATTATATTTGGTTCAACTGATGATGCAATGTGTAAAAGGTTTTCTAAAATCATGTCATCTGAGTATGAAATGAGTTTAATGGGAGAAATAACGTTTTTCTTGGGTCTTCAGATTAAGCAAACTGAAAATGGAATTTTTATAAACCAAGAAAAATATGTCAGAGATTTGTTAAGAAAATACAAATATGATTCAATCCCATCGAAAACCACACCTATTGCAGCACCTTTAAATTTGGACTCTGACCCAACTGGCAAACCAGTGAATACCACTGAATATCGTGGTATGGTTGGTTCACTGATGTATTTAACTGCCAGTCGACCAGATATAATGTTTGCAACATGTCTTTGTGCCAGATTTCAGGCTAACCCAAAAGAATCACATTTGCATGCTGTTAAGCGCATCTTCAGATACCTGAAAGGGTGTCCCAGCCTTGGTCTTTGGTATCCCAAAGGCTCAGGGTTAGATTTAATGGGTTATTCAGATTCAGATCATGCAGGTTGTAAGATAGATAGAAAATCAACAACTGGTGGTTGTCATTTCCTCGGAGGAAAACTGGTAAGTTGGACCAGCAAGAAGCAGACGGCAGTCTCTATGTCCACTGCTGAGGCAGAGTACATTTCTGCGGCCAGTTGATGTGCCCAGATTCTCTGGATCAAGAACCAGTTACTAGATTATGGTCAGAAGTATACAAGGACCCCAATCTTTTGTGACAACACCAGTGCAATTGTTATATCTCACAACCCAGTGATGCACTCTAAAACAAAGCATGTTGACATCAGGTATCATTTCATTCGTGATCATGTTATGAAAGTAGACATTGAAATACATTTCATCCCCACTGACAAACAGCTCGCTGATGTTTTTATGAAACCTCTTGATGAGAAAACTTTTAAACATCTCATCAGCGAACTGGGAATGTTAAATCCTTAAAACTGGAAATTTTTGTTATGAACGCGTCAGTGACACTGATGAAGTTCTCCAGTTGAGGAGGTCCAGATAATCCTTGCTCGCCAGGCTATCGAACACCTTTGTGATACTATCCTGGCACTTATTGATTTCTGGATCATCATTCTAGGGGGAAAGACTCAAAATATTTTTCTAACCAAAATTCTTAAGTTTGAAAAATTGCAACTGGAGAACTCTCCAGTTGGAAACTGGCACTGGACTAATCCTCCAGTGTACATGTTCAGTCTTGTCTAAAAACTGGTGGTCAACCAGATTTCACAACGTTGTAAAATACTTGGTCAATACTTGTGACACGTGATGGTACTTGAGTGTTTTAACCTACTCGCTATCGTCATATGACGTGTTAAGGTCATTTTTGTAAAAGGTAACACTTTGTATTGGGAATATGAAAAGTTAGTGGGCGCGTGGGTAAGTCAAGCCGTCGTAGCATTTAATGCTGACACGGAGAATTAAATTTTTGGTTCAAAATTCAAATTAACTTTTATAAAAATATCTACAAATTTGAGTTTTGATAATAAAATAATTCTTGGTATTTCATTGGGATCATAATTTTCCTTATAAATACCCCTTATTTACTCCGAAACACATTTACTTTCTTTTCACATTCTCTCATTTACTCCCAATCATCATCAACATAGCTTCATTTCTCTCTCTGCTTCATAAATCAAAAACCCTAATTCCCAAATTTTCAGTTTCATATTCAAATCCTTCTAAAATGGCACCTAAATCAAGAAGTAGGGATGTAAATCTGCTTACAGTCCCTTATAATCCATCAAATAATGTCAAACGAGCCAGTGGTGCCCCTTCAAATTCCACATCCATTAAATTAAATCCAAACAATCCCATGGCTAGTTTGAGAGGGACTCAAGCCGCCGATACACTAATCGGGAGAATCCAAACATTTCTTCGTGATTCTCCCCTCGGCGAGTCTTTTTCCCTCAACCCACGCAAGATGTACCATGAGTACTTGTGTGAGTTTTGGTACACAGCAGAACTTTCCGAAGACTGTTCATCTATCTCCTTCACCCTTAAAGATGGATCAGTCGAGTGTACCATAACTGCATAAACGTTGAGGGATGCTCTACACCTCAACTACTGGATACAGGGTGAGTCTCCAGTTGTGATATCCCAAAATATAAATTTTTGCCAAGTACTCCTTGATATGGGAAACAAGGAGTGTTTGGAAAATGGGGTATTAAAAATCAAAGGTGCTATGACCTTGAAGGGCCTTACACCATCCTGGAGGTACTTCTTCATTCACCTAGTTGAAAGCATGAGTGGGAGTTCTGGTGGATTAGACCAGATCAACTCCACACAAGCAGAGATGGCTTACTGCTTGTGGAATGGACTTAGAGTGGACTTTGCTGACATATTATTCAGAAGCCTGGTAATAAAACTGAAGGGCTCCAGGGGATTATGCATCCCCTTCTCCAGGTATTTGTCACTCTGTTTTCTACAACTTCTGGGCAGTGAAGAATATCATAATACTCAATCACTGTACACTATCCCAGAGTTGCTGAGGAATCTTGACTCCCTAACATCTATCGATGGGGAGGTTGAGATCCCTCAGTGAATGTTGCTGGCATTCTCTAAAACCGATGCACCAGTCCAAGGTGAGTCGGAAAGACAACTGGGCGGGCCTCAAAACAATGAGGGACCCACCAGTTCGTCTGCTGGAATCGTGACAATTGCCGAACCTGGGCAACCGTCTAACCCCTCCAGCACCAGCGTGTCAGTCCCTTTAACTATTTACCCTGGAGACCTCCCAACAGGTTCTCCAGGTGTTCCAAAGGCAACAAGATCACGTCGTCCTAGGAATAGTCAGCACTTGCCACTGACAGTAGAAACCAAGCCAACCCTCCAGTTTCCTCCTAACAGGAACCTGGAGATAGTCAAATGGGACAACCGCAAGCAGCCACCCTCGAAATTTCTGTAGGAGAGGGTGGTGAAGATAATACTGGGCTAACCCAACCCAGAGTAGAGTCCGTGTCTGCACAATTTGAGTCAAGCCAAATTTCTGACACTTCTTTTCTTGCACGAGCTGACGATGTCTTCGGCCAGTCACAGCTGGAGACTGAAGCTCCAAACTCTATGGCCGATGATGTTATGATTGTGGATAGAGCAATTGTAACTGAGGCAACCCTTGTGACCTCTGTCCCTGGTGAAGTTACCCTGGTAACTGAACCTTCAACAGATGAAACCTTCCAGGAAACTGGAGAAGGTCATCTGGAGACTGATCAACCTGATCAGCCATCTTTATCATTCATGAATCTGGGCATGGATGTTGATGAGTTCCAGCTAGAATCTTCGGATTTTGAAGGAACCACTTCTGATCAAGAGATAGTTGATGCTTCTGTGCAAGATCAACTCCCTTCATCTCTTAATCCGCCCCCAGAACAAACAACAGTTTCATCTCCATATATGCTCACTAGAATTCCACAACCACAACAACGATCCCTTATATCTTCACTCTTTGTGCCTAGAAATAGGCACATGCCACCACCGCCGCCGTTAGTCACACCTGAGCATTCTCAGCATGACCAACACATTGATTTCTCTCAACGTCTTTCTTTTCCCACTCCTGGTTCTATTTCCTTTGCCCCTGGTCAATCAACTGGCGAGGTTTCACTTAATGTGCCTCCTCCAGTTGCTCCAGTGGTGCCTGCTGCTGGTCCAGTGACACCTTCCCCTCCGTCACTGGACACTCAATTTGCCTCCTTCCAAGCCGACATCCGAAACCTTATTCAAAGGGTGGAGGATGTTCAGAAGGCAATTGATAAAAACACCAAGTCCCTCTCCAGATACAACAAGGACACCACCACAAATTCTAAAGTTGTTGATCTGGGGATAAATAAGTTTGCAGAAAATGAGGATTTGGTGTTCAAGAAGCTCAATGAGCTGGTCGAAGGCTGTAACAATCTGGCCACTTCTCTAAAGGAAGCCTTTGACCTTACTCAGACCAAAGTCACTACTTCAATCTCCAACTTGCTGGGTAATACTGTTAGACAATCAGAAGTTGATTTGAAGGAAATTGAAAAGCAGGTTAAGGACTTAGTTGAAAAACCTGGCTTGACTGTGACTGAGCATGGGCAGCAGTTGATGACTTCAGTTGGTCAGAAGATTGATGATACGCTGGGTGCAAGAGAAACTCAACTGATTGAAAAGGTGATAGCTGAGATCACCAAGATGGCCACTCCCCAGGTTGATCTGGCCCCACTAACTACTGAGATCAACCAGTTGAGGGGCAGCATAGACACTTTAAACACCCAGGTATCAAATCACACCCAGTCTATTGACAAGCTGACAACTGAAGTAGAGAATTTAAAGAAAAAGGATGAAGAGGTGAAGGAAAGGGTGGTTTCTGGTCTTGATGAAGATTCTAAGATCTTGGACGAACTGAAGACTGGTCAGCAACAAGTTACAGCAAATGTTCTGACCCAGTCTAAAGAGACCAACCACCTGTGGAGATCCTTCAGAATGATGTGCACAATTTTTAAAGAGTGCAAGGACATGCAATCATGGCAGCCTCTTGACCGGTTGCCATCTAACCATCAAGACTGGGAAGTCATACGGGCAGGTCTAGATGCTGCCAAGGGGGAAAAGACTGTCCTTGCACCAAGATTGCCAGGTGCAGGTACAAGAAGTCTGGTGGAAAGGCAGGTTATGGTTGTTGATTCTGGTACTGATGCCAGTCAACAGATTGAAGAATTTGAAGATATTGGTGATAGGGGGAATGTTGATAAGGGCAAAATGATTGCAACTGATGAATCTGCCTAGCCGGCCACTGATACTCCTTTATTAGAAACTGGAAATATTGATCAGCTTCCTCCAGTGACCGAAAGTGAAAGCAGAAAACTGGCAAGAATTGGTGATGGCATTAAAGAAAGAAAGAAGATGAAACAAGCAAACCAAGCTGAAGCCAGAGAACATCTTGCAAAGATAAAATTGCTTGATGTAAGTGATGCTCTTCTTTTGGGAATCACAAAGGAGGAATATGCCAGAGTCAAAAATGATGCAAGGATAGTGGGCATGTTAAAAGAAATGCTTGATATTGAACTTGACAGACACTATCCTGATGATGAAGCTGAACATGATGCCAGAAATCTGAACATATCTGTGGAGAAGGCTAGAGAGGTTAGGGCCAATGGAATTCAAAGGAGATTGGAGAATGTCCAGAAGGTGGTCAGGAGAGTACTGAATCCACCCAAGTCCAAAGGAAAGTTGAAGCAACTGCCAAGAGATGCAGATCTAAGGACTTGGGTACAATCAGATGAACCCTCAACTGAGGTTATCCGAGCTGCAGTACAAAATCTGAGCACTGGCCAGATTCAATTGGCTAATGAATCTGAAGCACGAGCATACCTGACTGAAGTGCTACAGCGAAGATACAATCCAGGAAAGATCGTTAATGTGAGAGTATCGATCAGGCATGGAACTCAACACTTTATAGTTGGGGTTCAGTACTTCAATGAACCAATGCTTCAAACTGAGAATCGAGACATTCACCACTATGGCCATTATGAGCATGTGGAGATGCTGAAACTGTTGGAGGCTAGGTAGCATAAGAACAAGGTTGAAAGGGGTTGGGTTTATGTTCTTCAGCAGCTGATCAAGTTCAAAGAAAGTGTTGAAGAAAAACTGAACTTTGATCCTGAAGACAAACTGCCCATTTCTTCAGCTGCCAAAAGAAGGAAAACTGGCGAAGGGCCATCTGCATAAGTTTTTCCTTCCAGTTTATCTACTTGTATTTTTATTTACATTCTGTAACTTGTGTAAATTTCATTTCCTTGTATAAATGAAGTTACCAGTTTGTAACCACAAGGTAGATAAAAGATTAAATCTAACAAACTCAAAAGAAAAACCCAAGGCATTTATTGATCTATAAAAATGCCTTGGAAAATTTAGATAGATTTAATCGAACAAGTCTTTCCAGTTCATACTTGTATAGATACAAGAACTGAAAAAGACTTGGCAATATTTCAGGACAAATAGGGGGAATTTGTTAGGACCAGTTTTGCTGAAACTGGCCAGTCTCCAGTTGCATCTGTAGATTAAGAAGATTTGTCCAGGAACATATTGAAGTCCAGTTGCAACGTATAATTAACGCAACTGAAGACTTCCTCCAGTTGAGATCTGACCAGATGAAAAACCATTCCAGTTGAAGTCGAAGACAACAAGTGGAAGATAAAGAATGACAATGGCAGCGAAGCCCAGTTGACATTCTACTCAGATATAAACTGGAGAACATTAGTGTAAAGCACTTACAAAGCTTTACACTGATTACGAGGAAAAAGACCTTTATGCTTTATGTGCTACTACACGGATAAAAGGATTTATCTATGTATAAAGTACAAAAGGTACATAAAGTAGGTTGAGTAAAGTTACTTTATGTCATAACTTTACACAACATTTTAAGGAATTAAATGATATTCCTTAAATGCTCTCAACCATATTTGTACGGCCAAAGTTGACATCCCAATGTCAACTTTGCCTATAAATAGAGGTCTTTGCACAACCAAGAAACAACTTTGCAAACCTGCAATATTCTTGGTGAACTTGTGCAATATTCTCTCAATCGCAAAAAGGAACATTTCACAACTTTAAGTGTTTCGATTGGTTAGAGAATTTCCAAGTATAGATCAATTGTATTTCATAGGTTGTTAGGATATTTACATACTTTGTATTATCTTGGTTCCGCAACAACCTTGTAATTTATTTAAAGTTAATAAATAAATTACACTTGAAAAATACATATTGTCTCACCAATTTACTTTACAAGTACTTTCTATTATTGCATTATTATTTACTTATTGTCACCCTAATAAGTAATCTTTCCAAGAACTTGGTACACTCACTGCAACTGGTCGTCTCCAGTTCAGTGTTTATATTGCAAAGTAACCCCACCATCGACATTGAGGTGTCTTCAGTTAGTACCATCTAGTGAGTTGGGACTTACAGTGACATCCAATTGGACAGTATGCGGAACTCGAACCACGCATGTATGGGATGAATATAGTGACATCCAATTAGGTTCAAACCTCATTATAGATATTTATAACTATTTGTGGAATTTGTTAGATTAATCTAGTTGAGTTTGTAAAAATTATAAATAAGTTATCTTTTTCTTTTTCGAACAAATTAGTTGATATTTTAGATTAGGGGTACATTAAAATTTGTATTTTGTTATGAAAAAATTAAAAATTGGTTTTTGAAATATATAAAATATTACGAGTAATTGTTATGCATGTAATAAATACTTATCATTTTCTAATATTTTGTGGTTGGTCAAATGACGTGATCGTGAACCATTTTGTTTAATGATATCAAAAGTAATAAGATGTTTAAAAAATAAATAGTTATATGTTAAATCAAATAAATTTTTAAAGCGTGATGGCAGAAATATATTTCTAGAAGCAAAAGCTAATGCAATCTCCGTCTCTGAAACAAGTCTACTCCTCCTTCTACACTCTCTATCTGCCCCCTTAAAACCTATTCATTTTTTACAAAAATCAAATAAAAAAGATCCATATTATTATGATCAAAACTTCATCATGAAATCAATTCTTGTTCTCATCTTTTTAACCCTTTTTTTAGATTCAGTTACTTCATGGAAAAAAGAAGAATTTAGAAATTGCAATCAAACCCCTTTTTGCAAAAGAGCCAGATCAAGAAAACCACAACATTGTAAACTCATAATCAATGACGTAAGCATCATTAATGGTGATCTAATTGCCAAATTAACAAACCCCATTCAAAACCAAGAACACCCAGATCAAGATTTTGAGTCAAAGCAGTTAACTTTATCATTATCTGTCTATCAAGATGGGATTTTGAGGCTTAAAATTGATGAAGATTTGGATGAAAATCAAAACCCACCAAAGAAAAGGTATCAAGTGGCTGATGTTATTGTTTCTGAGTTTGAAAGTAAAAAACTTTGGTTAAAAAGATTTACTCAAGAGGTAATTAATGATGATTTGTTGCAATCTTATGTTGTTGATTTGTTTGATGGGTATGAATTTGCTGTTAGAAGTGACCCTTTTGAGGTTTTTGTTAGGGAACAAACTAGTGGTAAAAAGGTTATGTCTTTTAACTCTCATGGGTTGTTTGATTTTGAAACATTAAGGGTTAAGAAAGAAGGAGATGATTGGGAAGAAAGGTTTAGGAGTCATACGGATAGTAGACCGTACGGTCCTCAGTCGATTAGTTTTGATGTGTCGTTTTATGGTGCTGATTTTGTTTATGGGATACCTGAACATGCTACTAGTCTTGCTTTGAAACCTACTAATGGACCTGGTGTTGAAGAGTCTGAACCATATAGGTTGTTTAACTTGGATGTGTTTGAGTATTTACACGAGTCGCCGTTTGGGCTTTATGGGTCTATACCGTTTATGTTATCACACGGTAGTGAACGTGGGACGTCAGGGTTTTTTTGGTTGAATGCTGCAGAAATGCAGATTGATGTTCTTGGGTCGGGTTGGGATGCTGAGTCTCCGATCAAGTTGCCTTCGGATCAGAAAAGGATTGATACGTTGTGGATGAGTGAAGCTGGGATTGTTGATGCGTTCTTTTTTATTGGGCCTAAACCAAAAGATGTTGTTAAGCAGTATGCTACTGTTACTGGCACGTCGGCAATGCCTCAGTTGTTTGCTACGGGTTATCATCAATGTAGATGGAATTATAGGGATGAAGAGGATGTTAAGAATGTGGATTCGAAATTCGATGAACATGATATTCCATATGATGTTTTATGGCTGGATATTGAGCATACCGATGGGAAAAGGTATTTTACATGGGATAAGGTTCTTTTCCCAAACCCTGAAGAAATGCAAAAAGATCTGGCTTCGAGGGGTAGGAAAATGGTTACTATCGTGGATCCGCATATAAAGAGAGATGACAATTATCATATACATAAGGAGGCTTCCGCAAACGGATATTATGTGAAGGATGCAAGTGGAAGGGATTATGATGGTTGGTGTTGGCCTGGATCCTCTTCGTATATAGATATGGTAAACCCGGAGATAAGGTCATGGTGGGCTGATAAATTTGCATATACGGAGTATGTTGGGTCAACCCCATCTTTATATATATGGAATGACATGAACGAGCCTTCCGTATTCAACGGGCCTGAGGTATGCATGATATGTTGGTTTATGTTTTATGTAACCTGTTATGCTCTTTGTACATATAGATTTACTAGTTGTGGAGATGAATAATTTAAGATACTGAAATCCAACTTAGGTGGAGTGATCCAAGATTGTATATATGTCTTTCTTAATTTTCATCCATACGTTATCATGCTTGCATATCCGTCATTTGAGTCTCCTACAATTATTTGAGGATGAGACATCAGGAATAGTTGGGATAGCTCAGTTGGTAGAGCAGAGGACTGAACCAGAGCCCTCGCCCTAAATGAAATAACAATCTCTTGTATATGAAGTGAATTTTACTCGTGGAAAACAATTATCCATTTTTTATAATACAAAAGAATATGAACATGAAACACTTATGCTTTGTTTTAACTTTGACTTTACATCTGAGTAGGTGACCATGCCTCGAGATGCTTTACATTATGGTAACGTTGAGCACCGAGAGTTGCATAATGCATATGGCTACTACTTCCACATGGCTACATCTGATGGACTTCTGAAACGAGAAGGAGGAACAGATAGGCCTTTTGTTCTGTCCCGAGCATTTTTCCCAGGTACCCAAAAGTATGGGACAGTTTGGACGGGAGATAATACAGCAGAATGGGAGCAGCTTCGTGTTTCCGTTCCAATGATTTTGACACTTGGCATTACTGGGATAACATTCGCTGGTTTGTAACTTTATTTCTATTCTTTTTGGGTCATTAATGAATGTATTATTTCTTGAAAACATTTGATGGTTGGTGTTCTATGTAGGTGCTGATGTTGGTGGGTTCTTTGGGAATCCCGACACTGAGTTACTTGTTCGCTGGTACCAAGTCGCTGCTTACTTGCCATTCTTCAGGGGACATGCCCACCATGATACCAAAAGACGGGAACCATGGCTATTTGGGTAAGAATTACTTGACTTTATTGTTTTTTCTTCTTTGTTTCTGTTAGAAAATAGAGAAATGATATTTGGGGGGTGCCCTGATTTGCTTTATTGAACTGATTGTCCATGTATTGCAACTTCAAATTTTCATAATTAGTTTTTATTGTTTGGATAAGTAACTTCTGACAAAACTTCTGATTTATTGTATTGCAACTTCTGATTTATTCAGTTCAATTAATCACTTCCAAAATGCACATCTATACAATCCCTAAATTATATGACAAAACGATTTCTATTGCATTTTTGAAGAGGGAGTTTTCATAATTTGCACTACTAATATTAAAAAGAAAACTTAAAAATGGTTGTTTTTTTTTGGGTCTACAAATATTAAATAAATAAAACTTGTAAAATGTACCCCTAAATCTGGTACATGTTCAGAAATCTTGGAGGTGCGGCGTCTCATACCCATTCTTTATCGCAAAATAAGTCAACTCTTGGCTTTTGATGGTCAAAGTGATTATAAATATTTATGTTGATGATAGGGAACGTAATACTGAGTTGATGAGGGATGCCATACGTGTGCGGTACACATTGCTTCCATATTTCTACACATTATTCAGAGAGGCAAATGTTACTGGAGTCCCAGTTGCCCGGCCCCTATGGATGGAGTTTCCCAATGATGAAGCTACTTTTAACAACGATGAGGCTTTCATGGTTGGAAATGGCCTTCTAGTGCAAGGAGTTTATACCGAGGTTTTTTTCTTGTCTTTTTATGTGGCTTACCCCCCTCCCGCCGGTGATGAAACTAACTGAAATTCTCGTGCAGCGTGCAAAAGATGTAACGGTTTATCTTCCAAGGGATCATACTTGGTATGACCTTAGAACCGGAACCGCATATAAGGGAGGGAAGACACAAAAAATGCCGGTAACGGATGCAGATATACCTGTTTTTCAAAGGTCGGGAACTATTATTCCAAGGAAAGATCGGTTTCGTAGAAGCACAGTACAAATGGAGAACGATCCTTACACACTGGTATGTATATTATGTTTGTGCTTCATTTTATTATATTATTGCAACTCGATATCTATGTTGCTTCGTTTGTAAAATACCTGAAATACTTTTATCCAGGGTTCAAGGGAGATACATACAATAGATTTTCTAATTGTGTTAGATACATCTAATGACTCTTTATGCTAATTTACCATTTCTTGTATTCATCTAAAACAATGTTCTATAGTTGCAAAAAAGGAAGAAAGCTGTCATTTACTAACTTTGAATAGTCCAGTCAACATGTAGATTTTGTTCATTTTTGACTAATTTTATCTGATTATTATCTAAAAACCCCAACTTCAAACAGCAAATCACATTAAACACACTATATTATCGTCTAACACATTTTATTACAGCTGAAGCTTGATTATTTGATTGTGACTATCATCAGTATGGTATTTATTCAAATACTCCATTAGGTTGTAATGAAATAAAGGATTCATTTTCATGGGTGGGAGTCGTTTTTCTTTTCATGCATTTGACATTGATGTTCTGAAATCTGTGCGTAAATCCGTTGCATCTTATGTTATTTTTTTGGATTGTGCGTGTTAGGTTATTGCTGTGGATAGTTCAGGAGAAGCTGAAGGCGAGCTATACATAGATGATGGCAAGAGCTACGAGTTCAAGCATGGTGCGTACATCCATCGCCGTTTTGTATTCTCGGATGGCAAACTTACATCTGTCAACCTAGCCCCTTCAACGTCTCTAGGTTCCAAATTCTTGTCTGATTGCACCATCGAGAGAATCATACTGTTAGGCCATTCATCCAAACCTAAGAGTGCCCGTATTGAGCCATCAAACCATGTTACCGATATTGAACTAGGTCCTCTCCAGATTCGTTCTGGGGTTAGGTCATCGGTTTTGACCATCCGTAAGCCTAATGTCCGTGTTTCAGAAGATTGGACCATACAAATTTTGTAGGTTGTGATGGTGGAATATTGGTGATTATCAAGAGAACCGGGTGGTAATGAAGAAACAGTTGGCTACCTGAGTGAATGTAGAGGTGGCTTAGTCACCAAAAAAAGGAGTATGAACTTTTGTAGCAATTGAAAAATGGCCCATTTACTGATCAGACATGAGCTAGGATTGTCAAAATGAAGATCATGTAATAGCTTAGAAAAGTTTTATTGTTCTTGTGGTTCCTTTTGGCCACCTTTGATTAAATACTTTCCTTGTATCAACTATATATAGTTTGGAATGCCTTTGTTTGGGGCATTTACGTTTCTTCCCTTTTTTTCTCTCTTTATTTCGGCGTGTTTTCATTTCCATCTCTGCATAGTTGGCGCTACATGACTTACTTAAGCTGTGCATACAAGTAGCTAACTGGCCTGTTATATTTTTTTTGGTTATCTGTACAATCGGTTTTTTGAGATCTTAAATATCTCAAGTTATAAGTAACTCTTGTAAATCAGGTTCCAGCAATTAAAATGGGGTTTTTTTTTTAAATAGGTCGAAACCAATTTTCATTCATTTTGTAACAACTCAATAAACGACTGATGTCCGGAAGAAGAACTAGAATAGGGTCTGTACAAAATGTAAAACTCGTATAACTTATACTCTACAGTTTGGATGATTTTGCAGGCAAGCTTTATCGTCCACTTTGTGTTGGGTTCTTTTTCGGCAAAAATAAATCGATGAATGCTGACACGACCTTTGAATTAGAGTTGTTTATTTCATATTTTTATTATATATAAATCCATAAGTTTTATACTTTTAATGGGTAAGATCAGATCTGGTTATCATATCGTATTACAAACTTATATTAATACAAACGTACTCGTAAACTAGAGGACATAAACTCATACGTGCAACCACGTGTACTTACTTCAATAAGAAAGTATGTCGTCAAGGTACCAAACCCGTAAAACACATGTGATACACGTTTAATGGGTAAGATCGGATCTGGTCTTTACTCTTTCAATGTGTCATATTTATATTATCATAAACACATGTATGCAATAATTTTAACGTGGTCTTATCCTTTAAGTATGTCACATTTTTTTACATATACAAATATAAATATATACATACTCATAAACTAAAAGACGTAAACTCGGATGTGCAACAGTTTACTTCAATAAGAATGTATGTTGTCAAGGCACCAAACCCGAAAAACAAATGTAATACGTGTAATAGGTAAGACCAGAACTCGTCTTACTCACTTCTAAATATATTTTTACTACTACTATTATTTTATTTTACATTACATAGAAGAGAAATAATATTATACCTAAAATGCACACGTACATACAAATATACACCCATGTGACCATGTCCTATACTGACTATAAATACACCGGCTACTTCAAACCTCAAACTTACAAAGTCGATATTCTTTAGTTCTTCTTCTTCGTCACTACGGGTATATATATTTCAACAAAATCTCTCCGCTAGCTCCCTCTAGCTTGAAACGTACAAATAAAAATATATATATATATATATATGGGGATTCTTAGAGACAAAGGCATTGTTTACAAACCCGTCAACGACGTCGATCTAGGCCCTAACACCGATCAAATCTACCTCCATGCCGACGTCAAAGGTATCATATGATCATATGATGATCACCATCTTAATTTTCTTTACTTTCAAATTCTATGTATATATATAGTGCATACTCACGAAATTCATTTATATAACTTAAATTATATAATATTATAATGTGCGTAACGATTTAATTAATTGATGTTATATATGTATGTATGTAATTGTATTATATATAGCTCCTCGAATGGCTGGAACTCTTGCAAAAATATTTGTTTGGTTTTTGGAGATGAAGATCATCGGTGATGGATTGTTGTATTTCCTCAAAAAGAACAATCGAATTCAGAAGGTATGAAATTAAGTTTTGACTTTTTTGTTTTTTAACGGCAATAGTTAATTGTTAGGCCTCTCTTACTAAGGATGTTTTTCCTCAGCTCTTCCTTATTGTCACATCAGTTATTCTCTCTCCAGAACTACCCTTAACATTTTTACTTCTTTCTCACCTCTTCCTAAAAAATTTTTATTCTATTTTCTTTTTATTTGGACGACAACAACGCTCCTCGGGCCCCACACTTACTCGTCGAATCGGTTCTTAAACAGGAAGGGGGAGGAAAACGATGAGCACGAACTACCCGCTAGCAATAACTTCCTTGAGGGAGAGCCTAAGGACGAGCTCGTCCTATCTCTACTACGAGCGGCCTTAGTCGTTACTTATCCAAGTTAGTAATTCAACGTCAATGTTGGGATTTAAACTTGGGATCTTGCAAGGACTAAAACCTCACTTTTCATCTTGAACTATTAGACCAAAGTTCATTACTGACTATTTCATTTTATTCTTTTAATCTCTACATTTTGTGATTAATTAATCATATATTCTTTTTAAAATTTGATATGTAGCTACCTAAGTTTAAGTAAGACGCAAATATTGATTTATTAAAATGTACTAGTAACATTTATGAAGAAAATACGTATTTTTTTTCAAAGTGGGCTGGCTAATTAATCCAGTAATTAATAGCTTAACCTACTTAATTACGTTTCTAGTTGTTGGATGCAAACGAAAAGTAAAAACAGTTTCATAAGTTTTCTTAATTAATGATGCAATTTGTTAAATTTTTATTTATATAATTGATAAACTTAATTAACTCCTTCTAATTAAGTTGATTCCAATGGAGAATTGAATAAATTGCTTATAACATTCGGTTATCACTTAATCAAGTATTTCAACTAATGGGATATTTAAGAAGGCAACTTAATTAAGAAGAAATGTCATTTTTCTATATCCTGTATACAATGCCAATTTTTTTGTTATGTTAATTTGTTAATGCCAAAACAACGTGGTTGGCATCCACAAAGCCAAATTCCCAAAGTTTTAAATACATCTCTATTGTTAAACAAAAATACAATAAATTGAATGGACGTATATATCGTATTTTGTACCAAACAGATGTTGACGCATCTAATGAGTCATGAGTGCGTTCAATCAAAGCCCACGGCTTTCACAAAACAAGTCTCATGACATCATATGAGTCGGTCTAAAACACGTATTTCTTGGCCCATTTTCCCAATTATTTCGTATTCTTTCTATATTCTGCATTCAAAACTACTACTATACTACCCGCACAATACGACGAGCCGAATAATTTATATGTTTTTATAAGTTTGTATAATATCCGTGTTTTTGGTGGTGGCTGTCAAGGTTGGTATAAAAAAGTCAGAGAAATATATATATCATATCACTTGTTTTTTCGTGTAATATATTTAATTTTTTTTATAACGACGTGTAATATATTAAAATGATTAAGCACCTTTGTCTTCTATGAAATAGTTTTGAATAAACTTATATTTTCAAAAAGTTAAGCTATAATTAGCTTACAATATTTCATATATATGTATTTCAAATTAATTGTTGATTAAAATTCTAAATAAATGTGATATAAGGAAAAAACCAAAGATTTATGTCTAATAAATAAAGGAATATATGAATTAGGTAGTGTTTGATAAGCTCTTAATTAAAAGGTCGTGACTTAATTCTAATTGGCTTAATCCATTAAGTTAATCAAATATGTTATTTGTTTGTTAACTTAATAAACAAAAAAAAACAATTATATTGACTTAATTCATATAAATATTTATTCATCAGTCACTTTATCATTTAGTCACTTGATGAATAAATAAACAAACCCGCCCTTAATATAGTAGGCAAGGAATAAAATGTGTAATTTATATCAAAATCTTAAGTATTTTAAAGGATAACTTTTATAAGAACTAGAATATATTTTTATTGTATGTGGTCTGAATTAAGTGCTCATGACTCATGAAATTAAGTTGTCTGAACTACATGGTTTTGGTTTCATATTGTATGTAGAATGATACTTAACACAAAAATAGAAATGTGCATGTAACTAAAACAAAATACATTTCTCTGGTTGAAACTTGAAAGCTATATATCCATTGTTTAGTTGCGTATTAAAAATATGATTTTGATATATACTTTTTTTTTTTTAGTTCGAGGCAACAAAATGTTCCTAACTTCTCGTATTTTATCGTGTTTATTCAACTTTTAAACTGTCCTCGTCACTATTTTATGTACGTAGACAGTTAGACTCTTACAATTTGTAGAACAACCGTTGTGATAACTTTTGTCGACACATCAACAAATATACTGATTGTCAAAATACAAGATGTCGTACTTTATGTTTAGCATTAGCATATCCTCTCGTATATGACAACTTCAAGATCAACTATTTTATTTACATAATTAAATAAATGTTAAGATCGAAGGATTAGAAGGTAGAGTTCAAACAATATATAAAACAAAAAACACTAGCTAGCTAGGAGGATTTACACAAATCCTAATTCAGATATTTTATAGCTAGCTAGTTAAACTTTATTATTTTTTATGAAGTTAACGTTTAACGAACTAATAAATGAAAGAAAACAAGATTTCAATATCATGTCGTAAAGACCAACAAAACAGCATTTGACATTTTGACATCGACAAGAATAAAACGTAGGTTTTGGATCCATATTTTTGTTAGCAAGTAACATCAACCCCTTGTATCTATCATTATTATATTTATTATGAGTTCACATTCTTAATCTTGTCATACATTGTCATCATCAAAAAAGTATATATTACGAGTATTATACTTGTAAATTTTGTATCAAGAGTAACCTCTTATCATATATACAGCAGTGATGATTCTGTATATATATATATTACAGCTTTAAACATTGTTTCCAAAAAGTACTGTATTGTAATTAAACTTAAAAAAAATATATGATAGAGATGCATCACATTACAAATTAGAGCATACGGTATAAGGTCCGGCATGGTCCGGTGTCAAGTCTTGCTTCTCTCATCATCACATACAAATTTTGTTAAATAAAGATGTTCTTGTGTCATCTGGCGCTTGGTAAAACTCACTGGAGAGGGGTTTCATCCCAAACATGCGTGGATCGAACTCCACATACTGTCCAATTGGATGTCATTTGGTGTCTCGAATGCTAACTATTAACTACTAACTCTTTGTTAAAAAAAGAAAAAAAAGGCGCTAATATGACATCTAGCATCCAACAACGATACTTGATGGCTTGATGCTCTTAATGATGGTGTGAAATATGGATATAATATATAATAGCTCGGTACGCACGCATTACAATGGTAGTGGTGAGGGCAACGGGTGTTGATGGTGGCGCCTATTGGTGGTCAGTGTCGAGAGGTGTAGGTTGAAATACTTTAGAAGATAAAGGCTTAGCGTATAAATTCGTAAGATAAGGATTTAGGGTGTAAATTAATTCATTAAGAGCAAACAGGGTAATTTCAAATAACTTTTCTATTAAAAAGGGTTTCTTTAAGGGCAATTGAGTCATTTTCAATGTAACTTTTTTGTAATTATTTTTCAAAATGAAGGTGCCTAGAATAAATGAGTATGAGATATTCGAGTATTATGTTTTTGGATATCTAAAAACAAGTACACGTACTTGTCAAATGAATTTTTCATGTTCATATATGCATATTTACTTGCTTAATTAAGTTTACAAGTAACTAGATGCTTGTTAATTTACACCACATAAGGTTCTTAGTCCGGTAGTTTATTCATATTATTACATACAATATTTAATCGATCTGTAACCTAACTATACAAAAATCAGGTCAAATATTACAATTATTGGGATCCTACCCAAAGGAAAAAACACATCTAACCTTATAATCGAATGTATTGCATATCTCCTAATATATAATTATCAGAAAGTCTTTGGCCTAACGTGTTGAGTGTGAACCATCAACTAAAGATGATGAGTCAAGTCTCCTTGCGAAAAACTAAAAAAAAATTTAGTAAAGAGAAAAAAATATCTCGACAGATTGTATATCATTAAATAAACATTACAATTATAAGACACAGAGAGACCATATAAACCAAAACTAAGTGCATACACATGAACATAATGAAAAGCCTATATTGTATTCAGGTGATTGTCCAACTTTTAAAAAACAGATATCCTTGTGCCTTTTGTCATTTAGATATACCTTTGAGAGGATAAAAAATATGGGCTTAGCTTGGATGCAGTTAACTGCATCATTTTTTGATGAAGTTACCTTGAAAATCAAGGGGACATTTTTGTAATATATCAATCATTTATTTGATATCTATCAACTTTGCAGTCAACTGCATATTCGATTTGTTGCATTTCAGTTTGTTGCAATACTTGTATCATACTCATACAATATAGTGACTATCCATCTAAAGTTTGCATTTCGGTTTGTTGCAGCTTGTTTCATTTGCAGTTTTGGAAGATCCACCTCTATATGTTCCTTTACACCCTTATGAAGGTCAGATTCGTCGTTCGTATCATCAAATAAATGATCTTCATAAACCTTTTCAACCTTTGAGTATGGGATTGTCCATTACATTATCACCAATCACCTATAGCTACAAACTGTACAGTATTTTAGCTTACAGGCAGAACAACTTGAAGTAAAGAAACATTTTGACTTTTCCAGTCAATCCTATACTAAAGGGACAGATGAAGTAACTAAATAGGCATATAACTTCACCAATGCAACTATGCAACATATAACCTAAGTTCATAACTACCTCTAAAATTTACATAAAATAAAAAATATATTCATTATTGCAGATGTTAAACAAGATGAAAAGTCAAAATGCCTGGACTCTCATTTATCACCAGCAGAACAAGTTCAAGAGGCCAAAGACTGTTTAGAATCTTCAGAAACGACACTCAAAGATTCAATATCAGATAACAGTTTCCGTCGCTCCACGATAATGGATTATTCAAAAGCATATACATCACGAGAGATAACTCCTCTCATGGTATGTTGACGTTTCTTGAGATTAAAAGTTTTACTTGGTGGCAATTTCGACCCATTTACTTGTGAATTAGTCAATTCGAGTTATGCTTTATCTCAAACGGGTCAATATGGTAAAATGATGTTAAATATTTAGCTAAAAAACAGGTCGTAGGGGGCGAACGTCGATCAAAGTGTATTTGAGAATTGAGATACATAAACCCCCTAAATTATTATGGAAAAATTAAATCTATAAAGAAACAAAATATAACTTTGTAATCACATCCAGGACAAAAACTCAAAAAGTGTTTTAAATCAGCCCAATCCAACCTGTACAATAGACCCATTACCCAACCCGCCCATTTTACCATCTCTAGTTGTACAGCTGAGCAATTTTGGTTTTCTTAACTTGTTAATTTCTTTGTAATAAAAGGTTGCAGAGCGTTTAGTATCTGCGATCTTGCAATCTTCAGCTCCAGGGATGGGTATGTCATTCTTCATTAACTATGAATCTAATCATATTCTAAAGCAAGCTACTGAGTCAACTCTTCGGTACGAGAGAGGTAAACAATGGCATCATACTAACATTCCTGCTTTTAATACTTGGAGATTCTAGCTTATTCTTTATCAGAAAACACTCAAAAGAGAGAAGTATATGAAAAGTTACCTGCCAAATCATTTTCACTTTGATATATACAGGAGAACCAATTTCAGTTCTAGACGGAGTTCCAATTGCTATCAAGGACGAAATAGACTGTATGCCATATCCAACCACAGGTAATACAAGTTACAACTATCTGCTTTCTAGGATAGGTGACAATTCCGATCCATAAAGTTATGAATGGATCAAGGATTTATGGTTTAGGGCTAACGGGTTAGATAAAAAGAAAAACTTGTTGAAGAGGAAACATGCAAATGAGCCAAACGGGTTGAATGTCGCCCAAAAACATATTTTTTATGTTTACAGTTGTATTTTCAAAACAAAAGGAGATTATTATTGTGATAGTACACTTATTATAATTATATATATATTGCATAAACTAATCATTAAAGAATGTTTGCCGGTTCAACCTAATCTGGCATCCGGCACATAAATCAGCCAAGTTCCAACCCGGCATCTATCATCCAATTACCTGTCCCACCCAATGTTTTGCTACCTCTATTATTACTTTTGTGATATTTAAGGTTCTACACAGCACAATCGTTTGTTGCAGGAGGCACTAGGTGGTTGCATAAGGTAAGAACTTGTAAAGAAGATGCTTGTTGTGTTAAGCGCCTAAGGTTATGTGGCGCCATACTAATAGGGAAAACAAATATGCATGAACTGGGTGCAGGAACCAGTGGAATAAACCCACATTATGGGTAAAAGATCTTGCTTTCCTTTTGTAGTTTGTACATCTTGGGTATTTTATAAAAACAATTTTTTTTTTTATCTTCACCATTGCAGGACATCGCGAAATCCATATGACCCCAAACGAATCTCTGGTGGTTCGTCTAGCGGATCTGCTGCTTCCGTATGTGCAGGGCTATGCCCAGTAGCCCTAGGTGTTGATGGGGGAGGTATGTAGATGTATAGAACTTACACATTTATTAACAGCCAACATAGTTGCCAACTAGAGGTACCAGTTTACTTATCTGGGTTGATGTGGATATGTATCTCAAATAGGTTGAAAGTAGCCAAAGATAATTTATATGGAAACGGTCTCATATATCACTTAATTCTAATATTTAGGTATTAAAATTGTAACAGAATTGTTTCTAATCATAAGTTCATAACTAACCCCTTGATTGTTAGCAAGAAAAGGTAAAAACGTGGCCACTAGAAGTGTTTGCGGTTTCCAAACCTACCCCAGGACTGTATCAACTACTAAACCTCCCATTTCGCCATCTCTACCACCTATCAGTATTTACCACACGAGAACATGTTGGACCATCTGAAAGCTACCAACGTAACAGAGATCTGATTGTGTAGGATCTGTGAGAATGCCTGCTGCTCTTTGTGGTATTGTTGGATTAAAGCCATCCTTTGGGCGCATACCACACTCTGGGTCAGTATTATAATGTGAACAAACCTCCCTGTACCATACAATATATAATATATCTAATTGATGATCTTAAATGTTAATCCTTTCTTTTCCAGGGTTATTCCTTTGAACTGGACCGTTGGAATGGTTGGGATACTAGCCAGCACAGTTGAGGATTCTATGATCACGTAAGCATTACTATAATAATATTCATAACTTATTGTAGGTGGCAAAATGGACAAGTTGGGTAATCGGTCAAGATGGGTCAGGTTGGATTGGTTTTGACCTAAAACAGTTTTTGCCTGAAATTATGGTATATAATTAGTGTGGTTACAAAAATCATAGTAATGAAACCATAAGCAAATCATAGTAATGTAATAATAAGCTACGCTTAAAAATAAAATGGAGTGAACTTCAACATGTTCGACCCATCTAACTCATTACTCTTTATTCGCTTGTTTTTTACCCATTTGGCTCTTAATACTTAACCATATCAACCTATACATATTCAAACGGGTCAAAATTGTAACCTCTGCTCTCCCTTTAAGCAAAAAATTTAAAGACGTTCCATTGTAAGTTCTAACAACACGGAAAGTCCCTGTGGTTACCTATAATTTCATTAATCGTCCTACTGTTTGCAAATGGCTTCATCGATGATCTAAAAACACACTGACGTTAGCTAGGGTCCATTAAGTCCCTCGCATGCATTGCAAGTGAAGGTATTATGGTCTTTTTACTTTTCATAGCGACCATCCGTGTACTTTACTTTTAATAAAAAACATATTAAACAAAATCAACTCTTTAATGCTAATAATAAAATATACTAAATCAAAATCAAACCCTACACTAAACTTAAAATCAAATCAAGCCTGAGGCCATTCCAAACTAAATCATCTTTTTCCCGTTTTCTTATTTATCATCTCATCATTTTTATTTTTTCATATTTAAATCTGTAATTATATCTATAACTAAATCATCTTTTATCTATTCTTTCATATTGATTGGTTGGGAATTAGAGGCTCAAATGTTGAACGAGTCTAGAGTTTACATTTTGAACCAGATATTGAGAATTTCAAACACTAACTCCAGATACAACTATAGAAATTGTGGTTTAAAGTTGATAATCAGAGATTTGTTCAGAACTGAGCTGAGAATTTTGAAAATCGTATAATTTTGTGTTTATCCCATTGATGAAATAATGGGAAACCACAGGAACGATCCATGTGATCTACTCTAAGTTCTATCATTTTTCTGTTTTCAGTTATGCTGCAATGAGCGGAAATGCTGAAACAATTCATCCTACTATGGTAGCTACACTACTCTCTCTTCTCCCTCTCCAAAAGTTCTATTCCTTGACAACCTAAATTTGGAGTTCTTTTTCCTTGTTTAAATCAGCAGCCTAAACTGTATCTGCCAATTCTAAAGCCTTATAGTCAGATGTCTAGTATCAGGCTTGCTAAATCCACAGAGGTTCTCACCACCATTCTACTAACTTTATTCTTTTGCTTGAACTATATTTTAATGCTAACATAAGAATTTCTGCTCTTTATATACCAGTGGTTTAACGACTGCAGTGATGACATAAGAATCTCCTGTTTAAGTGCTCTGGATAATCTTCATAAATGCTACGGATGGCAGGTACATAGATTGACTCTTCACAAAATATCATCCTTTAACATATAAAAAAGGTCATACTAAATTGAGAATCTCTTCTTTTCTCCTATTTCTACAAGACTGTGGAAGTGACTATACCAGATATAGAGGTGATGCGGTTGGCACATTATATAACTATTGGTGCAGAATGTTCAACTTCTCTTGGTCATTATTTGGAAAATATGTACGTACCTCAACCACGTCAAGAACTGCTTATATATTCAAATATAGAATATAAAATACCTGTTGCTGAACTTTTGAAGGGAAATTTAAACAGTAACAAGTCAGAATCAGGGTCAGATGTAAGAGTAGCACTATCTGTATATGGAGCTTTCAACAGTAGGGATTACTTGAATGCGCAACGGATAAGGTATAGCCCATGTATTGATCAAGCGTTCTATTTTCACAGTTTCGCTTAATATACAAAGGGTGATCTAGGTACAACAAAGTTCCTCGGTTTTGGAAAGGTTGGTGATGGAAGGCTCTGTACAGAGTCTGTCACTTGCATTTCATCCCATATATTATCACTAAAGCAATTTAATCTTAATCATATTCAGTGAGAAAACCAGAGAAAACTATATTCCTACCATCTAACTCTGAAAAGTAGAAGTGGCAAGATCGGCAGACTGGCCGATAGGTCAATAAGGGTTGGAGCTGAGTTTAAGTCAAGTTGATAATGATCACACACAAATATTATAACAATAATAATCCAGACTTTAGAATAAACGATTTTTAGGAGATTGTAATGTCGACTTTAGGAAACTTTCAATCTGTTCAACCCATTTGACTCGTTCCCTCTTTAGCTGAACTTTCAATTTGACCCGTTTGAGATAAAACACAGCCCAAATCAACTCATTTATAATCATAACTAAATGGGTTGAAATCACATGTAATAAAAAACCTCTCAAAATAAACCCTGATACGTTTGCCTTACAACAACAACAACAACAACAACAAGGGTACCCAATCCCAGCATAAGCCGGGCTATGGGGGAGGTATGATGTAGACAGACCTTACCCCTACTCAAAGGTAGGGAGGCTGCTTCCAGATCCACCGAAGTGGAAGGGACCTCCGGCCCGAAAGTAAAAAATAGGGTTAGATCCACCGGATTGGAGGTCTAAACCAGATCTCAATCTCAACTCTGGATCTCACGTTCTCATCTCGATCTCAAGAATAAAAGATTTTCAATCTCAGATCTTAGATCGGAGAAAAAAAGCCGTTAGAATTGAGAGAGAAAGAGAGTAGAGAGAGAGAAGAGAGAGAGACAAATGTCAATATTCAAAATAAACCCTGATACGTTTGCCTTACAGGAACCGTCAAATGAAGATTCATGAAAGGATATTCACCATGGCAGATGTCATCGTCACACCTACAGTCGGGTATAATCATTCTATCTGGATTCCATCTACTTTTGGTACATATACAAAGGTCCAAACTCTATGCACCAGAAGCTATAAACTAACTCTTATAAAGATGATGAAATACATCAAGCTGACTTTAAGAAGCATTAGTATTGGATGCTTAACATCACAAATGACTTCTTTCTTCTTCTTGCCAGTGTAACAGCATACGAAATAAAAGATGATGCTCAAGAAACTGGTGAATTGGACTACATAAATGGAGGTATGAAGTTATATTTCTTTATCATCGTATATCTTGGTTTTTGACTTCGACTGTTCTTTCTTTCAGCTGCACTTGTACGATATTCTATAAGTGGAAACTTTCTGGGGTTGCCGGCTGTGACTGTTCCGGTATGCTTTACTAAGTCTAGATACTTATTCGTAGAGGTGGCAAAGGGGGTGGATTGCGCATGTTGGGTAACACCGTAACGGGGTCCATACAAGTTTGGGTCAGAACGAAACTGTTTGGCATGAGTCAGAGAGTCAGGTTTTATTAAGCACCCTTTGTCCCAAAAAATATTGGAAACATATAACCAATTAGTGTTCAAATAAGATTATAAGAATGATATTTTTTTCCAATAACAATTCATATATGGAGGGGAAAAAACGAATATGGAGATTTTATGCATTAAAAATACACTATGGGCGACTTTATCCTTTTGAGATGTTCGGCCCATTTGACTTGTACCTTCCTAAATTAACTTTAATTTTTACACATTTGAGGTTTGACAACATAACCTGAATCAGTCTATTCATAAAATAACGTATCGAAAATGCCATCTCTAGTTATTCAGTTGTTTTGTGGGTCTTGGAAACATACTTTCTTAATCTAAGATGACTTCTAAATGTTCTTGGTAGGTCGGATATGACAAACTTGGATTGCCCATTGGTATTCAATTTATTGGGAAGCCTTGGTCTGAAGCTTTGTTGATCCAGATCGCTTACGCGATGGAGGTTAGTCGACATACTCTTCATTTTGGAAATATGATGATTATGCATTGAAACGTTAACACCTAACTGAAATGGTTTTTGCAGGCTTTGTGCAAGGCAGAATACAGGAAGCCTAAAGTTTACTATGACCTACTAACTAAGAGCTAATTGCATTACAGATCACCTACTTACAGCAATTTCTAAGCAAAACTGAAGAATAACAACTTTTTCTTTCGATACATAAATACAATAATGTAAAGGTTAAGTCGCACCTTATTTCTTCAATATAATGTCCTGGATCGTTTTTAAGTACTCCACAATGCAGCTTAACTGGCAACTTTGCTAATTTCAAGACAGTTTATGGGTATTATTGTCCCCCGGAGTTTTTCCTACCAAAGAAACTCATCGTATGCCTTACTAGGACCTTTATTACTCTAGCCTCGTAGTCATAGAGCCGAATGAACTCTTTCAAGGGGTTATCCAAGATAAAATGTATGTAACAGTTTTAGGCTTTCAGCATTAATATAGTACTGGTAAAATGGGAAGGTCGGCTGGGTTGGGTAACAAAACAAAACAGGTCATTGTTAATAATTAATTTAAAGGATGGATTCAAGGACTTTAATATATTGCAGAAAAATAGGTAGTGTAAAGTATACATGTATATTCCTGTAGGTTTCATGTTCTTGTATCAAATAAATATATATCTGCTTACGAGCAACCTCAATTTGCTTCAAGAAAAGAGTAAGTAAATATACAACACTAAGAAGATAACTGTTGGATTTTTGTACCGTGCGGATCACCTTAAGAAAGAGTGAAAAAATCTTGCAAAGACCGAACCAAACTTGGAGGCCAATGCTTTGTATCTTTTACATATCCAAGATCCGTGTATTTTGGATCGAGAAGAATTGCTATAGCGAACTGGTTTTCAGCAAGCACCGATGCATGCTTATCGGAATATAACGCTGCCGCTAGAGCTGCATGCACTTCTGCATAAAAAAACAACACACATGCGTAACATTAATACCCACAGAATACACATGGATCTATTTATGCAAAACGCATATATACATGTACATGTACATCAGTACATGAGACAACGAAATACTGCAACCTACATATGGCCATAAATAGAGACACCAAGGCCAACTATATAAACCCTATAGTTCTCTTATACAAAGTAAATCTTACTTCATTGCTTTCAATGCTGTCAATATTTGCTCTACCTCCTTTACTTAATTTTATCTCAGAAGAAGCCTCCTAACTTAACTGATGAATTAAAAGGTCTACATTTGAGTTCCTCAATCGATGCCAAAACCATCTGTCATAATAGGTGGCAATTTTCACCCATTTATAGATATCTGGATCAATTAAGGTTGAATTTATCGCTAAAGCTTCAGATAGCTAAACTTATAAATTGTAACTAAAATCAATGTTGGTTTGAAGGCCTTTGGCCTGTTTTGGCCTTAGGGCCGGTTTCTAGTGTTTAGGGGGCCTTTTTTAGGTTTACTTGTTCACCAAGTTTTAAACCCTAATCTGTTATCTATATATTCTGGTCATTGTAATTGTAATTCTTGGAGTTGTACTGAGCTGCATTGGATTAGTTCACACACATTGTGTGAGAAACCATGGTAATTCTCTGTGTTCTTCATTTTTCTGTTTTTGCTTCAGCTGTGCAACCTGATTGTTCCTAATAAGTGCATGAGTCAGGCTAGGTTAGTTTGAATCGGTTCTATCTCTGTTTGTGGCTCTGATTTTTTTCTTACAGCCGTCAAACAGCCAGGGCTGCTGTTCAGATCTGTTCAAGCTGTGCTACCTGCTGTTTGATTAGCAAATAAGGGGCAGTTTTGCCTCTTTGTTCGCTGATTTTCTCTCAGCCATCAGCCGACACCTGCTGCCACCTACAGCCGTCGCGTTTAGGGTTTCACAGCCCTTGTTCGCTGCTGAATTGCTGCTGTTCGTTGTTAATTCCTTCTGGAACTGCTGCGACTGTTCTTCCTGATTCAATCAGCCTTGTGGCAGCCTTCAACCGCCACTGTTTCACCACCATCAGCCGCCTGTTGCAGCTGCTTTAGCCACCGCCGCTGCCAACAGCTGCCACCAAGTGGAACCTGCTTGGATCTGAAATCTGTTCATATAAACCCGATTGAGGTATTCTGTTCCGGTGTACTGATTAATTTTTTATTAGGGTTTCTGAATTTTTTGGGGTTTTCGGTGTTGATTGATTGATTGGAAGATTGTTTGGTTGCTGTTATTGGTTTTATTCTTGTTTGATTCTTGTTGACGGGTGTTAATCAACTAAGTTGAAGCCGGGTAACTTTGGTTGTTTATTTCTTCGTTTGTCAATATGGATGAAGACGGGAAATTTGTGATTGAAAAGTTTGACGGTTCGGATTTTAGTTGGTGGAAGATGCAGATTGAAGCATTACTTGGTCAAAGGGATCTGGACATGGTTCTTGGTATAAAACCGGAGAAGATGAATAAACAACAGGAAGCTCTTTGGGATACAAGGGATAAGAAAGCCAGAGGGGTTATTACATTGAGTTTGACGAGAAACGTGGCTTACAACATCATGTATGAAACCACTGCGAGTGGTATGATGTTAGCGTTGTTAAATATGTATGAGAAACCGTCTGCTGCTAAGTCAAGTATGTATGAGAAACCGTCTGCTGCTAACAAGGTATTCCTGATGAGAGAGTTGTTTACCATGAGAATAAAGGAAAGGAGCTCGGTGACCGAGCACATTAACAAATTGAACTCTATCTTGTCCAGATTGTATTCTGTTAAGATGGAGTTTGATGATGAGATTAAGGTTGTACTATTGTTATCTTCATTGCCTGATAGTTGGTCCGAGACAGTGACAGTTGTTACTAACTTGGTAGGAACAGACGGGATAACATTTGAAAAGCTTCGGGATTTGGTGTTGGGTGAAGACGTTTGCCGGAGAGGTACTCAGTCGGGATCTTCTTCTGAGATGTTGCATGTTGGCAAGAAGGGGAATAGCATGAATAGTGACAAGGGTCATGGGAAGTACATCTAGAGCTCGGTCGAGCGTGCGTTGTTGGGACTGCAACGAGACAGGGCATTATAGAAGTTCGTGTCCTCATAAGAAGAACTCTGATCAAGGTTTGAATTCTACTTCTAAAAGTGTTTCTGATTCTGAAGATGATGGTGATGCATTGGTACTAAGGAGTGTGGACTCTTGGGTGATGGATTCTGGTGTCAGTTCATGCCACCCACAATTGCATGCGGAATGTTAAAATAGGCAATTTTGGGAAGATTAGGCTTGGAAACGGTAAGGTTCTTGATGTGACTGGCATGGGTAATGTTGACTTGGATACTTCTTTCGATATTACATGGAATTTACTTAACGTGAGGGTCGTTCTAGAGCTTAAAACAAGTTTATTCTGTTGGGCAATTGGATGATCAAGGTTTTGATGTGAAGTTTGGTGTAGGAAAATGGACGGTGTTCAAGAAACATCGATTTATTGCTAGGGGTTTCAAGAGAAGATCGTTGTATCTTGTGCTTGTTCCGTATGGGGAAGTGATCACCCCTGTTAAGACAAACGCCAAAGTTGGGCTCGCCTATTCGGTAGTTAAAAGAGTTCAGTTGACAGCAAAGAAATCTGGGACTCCAGGTAATCGGCTTGAGTGTGTTCGTAAGTCTTAACATGTACGGGAGTTTCGTGACAGTGGGAGTTGCTCGACACAGTCTGGAAATCTACGTTGGGTTCGAAAGACTCGAGTTCCTCTGAGAAGTCCTGGATCTACTTTGTAGGAGTCAGATGGGATTGAGGATGTGAAGCTGAGGTCTGTTATGACCGTGTTGGAGCCATCTGAGGCTCCAACGGAGCTCTGTGTTTAACGAGTTGGGGTCCGCTGCAACTAGGTGTACTATGGTTGGAAGTTTTGTTTGTTCGTTGAGTTGCACCTGTACTTCTGTTCCGTCTGTTTTGGGATTAGTGTTTGCTGAAGATTAGAATTGTTGTATACTTGCTAGTTACTTGTTTTTCGCAAGGCCTTCAAGTGGAAGATTGTTGGGTTTGAAAGCCTTTGGGCCTGTTTTGGCCTTAGGGTTTTAGTGTTTCAATGGCCTTTTTTAGGTTTTCCTGTTAACCAAGTTTGAAACCCTAATCTGTTATCTATATATATTTTGGTCATTGTAATTGTAATTCTTGGAGTTGTACTGAGCTAATAAAATCCCTAGTTGCAGTCGTGGATTAGTTCACACATTGTGTCAGATACCACGTTAATTCTCTGTGCTCTTTATTTTTCTGTTTTTGCTTCCCCTATGTAACCTGATTGTTTCTAACAATCAAAACATGTCACGTGGTCGAAATGTACCCAAAGTGTAGGCAAATGCACAAACCCTCATAAATCGTGTTGATAAACAAACATAACTATCATCATAATATACATTCTGTAATTATATTTTGACATATTAAGAAATATAGCCATTTAACAAACTGGAAAAAAAAAGTGTTTGGTCAATGCGACCCAACCCTCCCAATATGACCCGTACTAAAGATTACCCATTTTAACATGCTACACACGCTCAACATATCCATTTTGTGTTCTCTTATCATATTTGAACGCTTAGAAGGGCTCATAGGTGATTCTGTGAGCAAGTTATTAACTGAATGAGTGAAACGATACTAAAAAGAAAAACAGCAAACACAAGTTTCATGGATTACCTGGACTGCCTTTTAAGGAAATGGAAACATCCTCCATTTCTGCTATTGCTTCATTTTTGTCCCCAACCTCATACAATGCTAACGCTCTACCAACTCTTGCATACTCCGAAAGAGCAAAGTCTTTGTATTCTCTTACAACCTGAAATTATAAAATTTAACAATGTCTTTAGTACATGCTTTAGGAAAATGTTCAACTACTTGTTAAGAATCTACACTTCAAGAAATACACATAAAGGTATCTTGTGAACCCTTCTACTACTTGTTGTGATGATATGATAGTGTGAGCAGATTTTTAATTCTAATGTGGAAAAAGGAAGTGTCACAGTCATAACAAAGACATGATTCTCAAAACTAAGACGATCTATCTTTCATCTAAAAGAAGGTGCGAAATAAATTACTTAATTAAAATAGACATTCTTTTCAAATGGCATCAAGTAAGGTCTACAACCTTTAGTTTGTGCATTCAAGTTTCTTGTATAGATGGGAGTGTGAGCTAAGGTTATGCCTTTATATTTTTATTTTTTTTGAACAATTTAAGAACTTTTTAATCCTCGGGCATCCGGTTTTGTCAAATGCCTTAACTTTATAATAATCTATGTCAAGTACGATTAAACCTATTGTCGATTAAACTAAATCAACATTTTCGAATCAAACAGTTTAGGAAGATACAAGCTTTTAAATCCTATTCGACCCGTTATCAACATTTCATAATTCGGGTACTTGACATATAATATGACCCATATCCAGTGGCGGAGCCACAGTCTACCTAGAGAGGGCCACGGCCCACCCCAAAGGACTACTACATTGACTATTGCGTATAGCTTTTATTATATTTTGATCCATTAAACATTAGTTGGCCCATCCTATTTCTCTTGTTAATCTTGACTACAATTCGGACTATTTGTTGTTGTTGGCTTATGATAGTCTATTTTTTACAATTTATCTTTTTTTTTAATATTATTATTATTATTTAGTCTATCCTTCAAAAAACATGAGATAAAAAAGTATTTTTATTACAATTATAATTGCTTTATATTAATTTATGTGTTTCCATTTTTTTCAAAATGTTAGCTATGTTGTTGTAATGATGTTATCTAGCTATTATAGTGTTGTTGTCATTGTGTAGTTTTGTAATTATATTGTTGTATTTTGTAAGCTATATGTTGCTGTTTATGAACTAAATTGATGTTATCGTTGTCATTTTTCGACTAGCATTTTTGTTAAAATAAAATAAAATTGGCCCTCCCCGTATCAAATACCTGGCTTCGCCACTGAACCCCCATATCAATACATAAACACATATCTAAAACACACAAAAAAATGTTACCTTTCTAAGTTTTAACAACTGGGTATTACTAGTAATGAAAAAAAGATATGAAAGAATATATGTATAACTATGTATATGTATATGTCTACCTGAGTGAAGTATTGCAGAGCTTGGACAAAATCACCCTGTGCCTGAAATTCTCTTCCTTTTTCCAGAAGTTCAACAGCTTCAGCCACTCTTCGGGTGACCTCCGTGCTCGCCGCTTTCTCGGCATCCGTAAGCGGGTCGAAAACAGAGGCACCCACAACACCTGAACTACTAAACTGAAGTGAAAATGGGATAGAAAGCAACAGTAATTGCCTTCTTTTGAATGTGAATTGGGGTTTAGATAATGATGAGGAGACTATGATGATGAATGGGTTTTTCTTGATGTTAGTGATTAGGGTTTTGGTGGGGGGGTTAGGAAGAAGATGTGATATTATTGGTTGCCTGCAACTACAAGCACCCATTGTTAGTTTTTTTCTTTTTTAGAGAGATTTCAGTCTCTTGTTTTTAAAAAAAATATTCTAAACATGTTTGTTAACGGGTTGAATCAATTCCAATGGTTAATGGGTTTCGGGTTAGAGACTAGGTACAATTTCGGATTGCCTAAAAATAATTAGAAACAATCAACATGGCCCACAAGGAATCCGAATTCTCAAAGCCCGATGGCCCAGAAGAATGGTCCGTAAGAAAATAATTACTCCTCATTCCATTTTATTAAATATATAAAAATTATACTCTTAAAAGTTTATAAAAAATGGGACATGCGAGTTGACCAAATTACCCTTAATGAGTTAAATCATCACAAACCCATAATATTAAATTACAACATTAGTCTCTTATACTCCCTCCGTCCCATTTTAGTTGTCCACTGTTGACTTTCAAAGTCTTTTTGCTTCAACTTTGACCGTAAATATTTTTGTTTGTATTATATAATACTTGATAAAAGTTATATCATTGAAAAGTTCGTTTAAAATCAAATTTATTTATATATTTTATATCAAGTGTTGTAGAATATAAACAAAAATATTTGCGGTCAAAGTTGAGACAAAAAGACTTTGAAAGTCAACAGTGGACACCTAAAATGGGACGGAGGGAGTATTATAAAATATCTTTACTGCCCCTTTTAAATCAAACACCTATACATTAATTACCTACACCATTTGACGTTGCCACCACCATCACCATTCGACGTCGCCATCACACCGCTGTCATCGCCACCGCATTGCGCGGGCTCCATGCTCGTTCCATTTTAAATATCCTAATTTAACTTTTAAAGTTTTATTTTCGACTTTGATTGTAAATATTTTTGTTTGTATTATATAGTAGCTGATAAAAATTATATCAACGAAAAGTACATATAAAACTCAATCTATTCATATAATTTATATCAAGTGTTATATAACACGAACAAACATATTTACGGTCAAAATTGAAAGAAAAAAATTCAAAAATGAAACGATGGCGGCGATGAAAAAGTGTGGAAAGATAAAAGATGTCTAAGTAACTAAAATTAAACATTTGACTTTGTTTGTTATCAACTTAGACAGTTGACTTGAATTAATGGAACTCAAATGATAAGGATATTTAGACATTCTCAAATTTAAAAAGGGTTTTGCTAAATATAGCTTTAGAGTTCTAATTAAGATGAATAAAATAGTTGTATATTTATTAAAATATTCAGAAGTTAAGTTTTTGATATTAAATGTATTTTTTTATGCATGTTAAATGCATCGTTTATGGCTGTGTTCAACATTTTTCATTTAGAAATTCTAAAATTAAACAAAAGTGACCAGATTTTAGGGGCAAGAGTGCAGAGCCAAGCATTGACTTTTTTGCATGGTTTTGGCTACTTTAAGACCAATAAGATGTTGTCACGTGGTTTTGCCAAATTGTTGACAAAAGTTGTCAATATGTAGCCAAAAGATATGGTGTAGTTGCCAAATCTTGCCAAAAATATATTACCAAATAAACCCTAAACTTTCATTAATTTTAAAAACACAATACAACTAAATAAAACATTTCATTCAAACATCACAACCAAACAACTAACGGCTATATGCTTTTTTATTATTATTTTTTCCCTTTAGTATTATAATTAAGTGTGTTTTATTATTCTGAATTATGTATTATCTTTTAGTATTGTAATGTCTTCAAGTATTTTAATATAAGATGTCTACTTGGTAATTTAATAACAACATAAATTTATTCATAACTTCAAAACATTACAAACTTATTAGAGAAACATACAGCATAGTAGTTCCTAGAACACATTTAATAACAATAGAAATTTATTCATTCATCTCATAAACTGCTTTGGCCCATATGATCAGATGGTTCAAGGTGTTAACCGCATAATCAAGTTGGTCCAGACCAACTTGAGTCTTGTCGATCTTCTTCTGCAAATAAGTAAAGTATTGACACTCGAGATCAGAACAATACTCGCTTTGTAAATAATCGATTTGTTCTCGACACCATTTCTTCTTCGCATTTAGTTTTCGCACAACTACAACAAGTTCCTCTTTAAACAATTGGTGGTCGAGGATATCAGCCATGATACTATCTTGCACTTGATCGACAGTCATTGGTGGTTTTGGGTTAGTGACATTTGATGAAGAAGTCATTTCAGATGCATAAAAGTTTGTATTTTGATCAAAAATATTTGATAAAGAGCCAGTATTTAAAGTTAAACTACAAGACGCTCCTACAACCTTCAAAATTCAAAATATTTACACAATTAGTCCCTCCAACTGCCTAATTCAAAATATTTACACTTTCAGTCCCTCAAACGACCAAAAATTCAAAAACATTTACACTTCCAGTCCCTGAACGGCTAGCTTGAATGTCACTCTATAAATACGAACCCATGGCACAATTCAGTTTCATTACCATTCCAATTTTCATTCTACTACAAACTCACTCTTTCTAACCAAATGGCGTCCTCATCATCAAAGAATGTTAACCGACCTCGGATGACCGTAAATGAGATGAAAACACGAAGCATGGCTGATATCAAAGAGGACACCCCCCATCAAACATAACTCTCTGGGGTTATGGGTTACCTACGGGAGAAAAAACGACGATGTGAAGGTAGAGGTAATACAAGCACCAGGGCACAACGTTTCGAAGCACGAAGAGAACTATTTTTCGTTTCTACAGGAGGAGATCAAGAAGATCTAGAGGGTAGTCAATAATGTTTATAAGGCTGGTCACACGTTGGGTGACCAATGCACTTGGGCCGAATCGTACCACAACAATTGCGGGGAAGACAAAACCACGTGGGAAGTCAAATGCCCGCAACACGACAAGTGGTGGCTCGACGAAAACGCTTACCGTGGCTTAGGAAGTATGTCAATAAAAGATGATGAGTAATCGTAGCATTCTAATGTATTTCGTGTTTTTATCATGTACTGTCTTTTTTAATTATGTGTTGTTTTTTTATTGTAAAATGTGTTTTTTAATAATAATAAAATGTGTTTTGTTTAATTATGTTTGATAATATGTATGTGTATGTTGTATATATAGAAGTTGGGGAGGTGGGAAATTATATTAAAAAAAAAGTCACATACATGCTCCAACGTTTACTTTTCAAAAAAAAAAAAAACACGTGACACTTGCCCAACGTTCACTAGCATCAGCCAAATGTAGCCGATCCAACTTACCGATTCACCTTTCCGATGCTTGCCGATACACATGCTACAAGGAAGTCAAAGAGCCGATGCAAGCCAAAGTAAAGAGCCGAACAAACTTACCTACTGCACCCTTGCCCCTTATTTGGGTTTATAAATATGAAGATAGGTTTTTTATTGGGAAAATGATTGATCCTCCTAACATTTTAAGCTCCAATAGTTGTATTTTGTTAAGCTCAAGAAAGAGGCAAAGATAGAAAGCATTTTAGCCTTTGGTGGTGGCCTATTTCTTTCTCTTTCAACCTTGGCAACTTTAGCTAGAATGGATTTCCTTTTAATCTCTATCTCACTAAGTCTATTCTTCACTAAGTCTTTAGTAGACATTCTGAATGTGAGACTTTCCAGCTTTTGTTCCAGAGGTGAATATGTCTTTCCATATTCATAATCAGCCATATCAGTTATGGCCTTCTGCACTCTTGGATCTTCTTTGATTTTTTGATATCTTTCTAGTGAAAGACCAAGAGCTGCAGCATCGATATGATCAAGGGTTCCCATCGAGAGATGTTGTGCCCTTTACTCTCATCTTGAGTCACGTGATACCATTTACCCTCACTCTCATCTTCCGTGAACCTGCATAAACATAGGATCCATTAAGTACCGATAGTTCTGGAATATTAACTTTGATTAACTAATTCTTGCTCCTCCTCAAACAAACAACTATCTTGGAGCATTTATTCTTTGATTAACTAATTCTTGCTCCCCCTCAAACAAACAACTATCTTGGAGCATTTATTCTTTGATTAACTAATTCTTGCTCCTCCTCAAACAAACAACTATCCTGGAGCATTTATTCTTTGATTAACTAATTCTTGCTCCCCCTCAAACAAACAACTATCTTGGAGCATTTATTCTTTGATTAACTAATTCTTGCTCCCCCTCAAACAAACAACTATCTTGGAGCATTTATTCTTTGATTAACTAATTCTTGCTCCCCCTTAAACAAACAACTATCTTGGAGCATTTATTCTTTGATTAACTAATTCTTGCTCCTCCTCAAACAAACAACTATCCTGGAGCATTTATTCTTTGATTAACTAATTCTTGCTCCCCCTCAAACAAACAACTATCTTGGAGCATTTATTCTTTGATTAACTAATTCTTGCTCCCCCTCAAACAAACAACTATCTTGGAGCATTTATTCTTTGATTAACTAATTCTTGCTCCCCCTCAAACAAACAACTATCTTGGAGCATTTATTCTTTGATTAACTAATTCTTGCTCCCCCTTAAACAAACAACTATCTTGGAGCATTTATTCTTTGATTAACTAATTCTTGCTCCTCCTCAAACAAACAACTATCCTGGAGCATTTATTCTTTGATTAACTAATTCTTGCTCCCCCTCAAACAAACAACTATCTTGGAGCATTTATTCTTTGATTAACTAATTCTTGCTCCTCCTCAAACAAACAACTATCCTGGAGCATTTATTCTTTGATTAACTAATTCTTGCTCCCCCTCAAACAAACAACTATCTTGGAGCATTTATTCTTTGATTAACTAATTCTTGCTCCCCCTTAAACAAACAACTATCTTGGAGCATTTATTCTTTGATTAACTAATTCTTGCTCCTCCTCAAACAAACAACTATCCTGGAGCATTTATTCTTTGATTAACTAATTCTTGCTCCCCCTCAAACAAACAACTATCTTGGAGCATTTATTCTTTGATTAACTAATTCTTGCTCCCCCTCAAACAAACAACTATCTTGGAGCATTTATTCTTTGATTAACTAATTCTTGCTCCCCCTTAAACAAACAACTATCTTGGAGCATTTATTCTTTGATTAACTAATTCTTGCTCCTCCTCAAACAAACAACTATCCTGGAGCATTTATTCTTTGATTAACTAATTCTTGCTCCCCCTCAAACAAACAACTATCTTGGAGCATTTATTCTTTGATTAACTAATTCTTGCTCCCCCTCAAACAAACAACTATCTTGGAGCATTTATTCTTTGATTAACTAATTCTTGCTCCCCCTCAAACAAACAACTATCTTGGAGCATTTATTCTTTGATTAACTAATTCTTGCTCCCCCTCAAACAAACAACTATCTTGGAGCATTTATTCTTTGATTAACTAATTCTTGCTCCCCCTCAAACAAACAACTATCTTGGAGCATTTATTCTTTGATTAACTAATTCTTGCTCCCCCTCAAACAAACAACTATCTTGGAGCATTTATTCTTTGATTAACTAATTCTTGCTCCCCCTCAAACAAACAACTATCTTGGAGCATTTATTCTTTGATTAACTAATTCTTGCTCCCCCTCAAACAAACAACTATCTTGGAGCATTTATTCTTTGATTAACTAATTCTTGCTCCCCCTCAAACAAACAACTATCTTGGAGCATTTATTCTTTGATTAACTAATTCTTGCTCCCCCTCAAACAAACAACTATCTTGGAGCATTTATTCTTTGATTAACTAATTCTTGCTCCCCCTCAAACAAACAACTATCTTGGAGCATTTATTCTTTGATTAACTAATTCTTGCTCCCCCTCAAACAAACAACTATCTTGGAGCATTTATTCTTTGATTAACTAATTCTTGCTCCCCCTCAAACAAACAACTATCTTGGAGCATTTATTCTTTGATTAACTAATTCTTGCTCCCCCTCAAACAAACAACTATCTTGGAGCATTTATTCTTTGATTAACTAATTCTTGCTCCCCCTCAAACAAACAACTATCTTGGAGCATTTATTCTTTGATTAACTAATTCTTGCTCCCCCTTAAACAAACAACTATCTTGGAGCATTTATTCTTTGATTAACTAATTCTTGCTCCTCCTCAAACAAACAACTATCCTGGAGCATTTATTCTTTGATTAACTAATTCTTGCTCCCCCTCAAACAAACAACTATCTTGGAGCATTTATTCTTTGATTAACTAATTCTTGCTCCCCCTCAAACAAACAACTATCTTGGAGCATTTATTCTTTGATTAACTAATTCTTGCTCCCCCTTAAACAAACAACTATCTTGGAGCATTTATTCTTTGATTAACTAATTCTTGCTCCTCCTCAAACAAACAACTATCCTGGAGCATTTATTCTTTGATTAACTAATTCTTGCTCCCCCTCAAACAAACAACTATCTTGGAGCATTTATTCTTTGATTAACTAATTCTTGCTCCCCCTTAAACAAACAACTATCTTGGAGCATTTATTCTTTGATTAACTAATTCTTGCTCCTCCTCAAACAAACAACTATCCTGGAGCATTTATTCTTTGATTAACTAATTCTTGCTCCCCCTCAAACAAACAACTATCTTGGAGCATTTATTCTTTGATTAACTAATTCTTGCTCCCCCTTAAACAAACAACTATCTTGGAGCATTTATTCTTTGATTAACTAATTCTTGCTCCTCCTCAAACAAACAACTATCCTGGAGCATTTATTCTTTGATTAACTAATTCTTGCTCCCCCTCAAACAAACAACTATCTTGGAGCATTTATTCTTTGATTAACTAATTCTTGCTCCTCCTCAAACAAACAACTATCCTGGAGCATTTATTCTTTGATTAACTAATTCTTGCTCCCCCTCAAACAAACAACTATCTTGGAGCATTTATTCTTTGATTAACTAATTCTTGCTCCCCCTCAAACAAACAACTATCTTGGAGCATTTATTCTTTGATTAACTAATTCTTGCTCCCCCTTAAACAAACAACTATCTTGGAGCAAATTTATCAAATAATCTTCAACTTTCTTGCTCCCCTTCAAACAAACAATTCCTTTGGAGCATCTTTAACAATTAAGCAATTCATGAGTTTACTCTTGCTCCCCCTCAAATAAACAATCTCTTCGACCTTTGATCAATCTTTAAATCTTCTCAATGCATTGATCAAACTAAACTATCCAACTTAATTTCCTTTAGAACATCAACAAAAGGACAAACTCCATCTAATCTCAAACTTTTCTTCTCTTCTCAATCATTATTCAATCTCTAACTCTTTTAATCATCACACAATGGTCAATTGTTCAATAAATCTTTTCACAATCTCTATTCAATCTCTCAACTTTCTCGAAACAATCTTTCAACTTATCAAGATAATGATTCACTTTCTTCACCTAAAACAATAATCCTTTGAACAACCAAACACGACAATTTTCATCAATCAATATCTACCAATCAAATTCTACCTAAAACCTTGAATTCTATCTATCAACTATCAATCATTTACTCATCTCTCCCCCTTATGATGAATATGAGAAACGTGTTCATCATACAATAATGATTGATAGCATATCCGGTAGAAGAAACAAACAATAGGCAAACATATTAACCCAACCCAATTCCCATTGAACCTATTGGTGAACTAGAATGTGAGGTTGCGTTGTTGGAAAAAGATTTTAATATGGTGTTTGTGTTCTTTGTGTTTGTGTGAAGAGAAATGAAACCCGGATAAACATGATCCGTTGACACAACCAAAAATCAAAAGGATTAATGGTGTGGCCTAAAAATACGATTACTATTTTCAGGACTTCCCATTATCATCGAGAAATGCACAAAGCTTATCTCTAAATGGTTCGGTCTATGGCTTTTCAACCGATAGATTGCTTTAAAGAATGTAATTCATGGCCAGTGTCACAAAGGCGTTCGATGACCATGTCTTACTATCCTCAAAGACTTTTGGGAAATAAATCCGAGGTCACATAGACTTCTCGTTACTCAACAAATTCATAAAATGAAAATGTGAGACCTACGTTCAACGTTGGAAATGATTTTAGCATTGGTAGGATTTCCATTCGATCATCGTGGAATATCAAAAATATGATATCACTACGAATGTTCTGGCAATATCACAAAGATATGCAATGTCACAAAGACATATAAAGACTCAATGTGTCCTAGTCAAATGAAATATATATCAAGTACGCTCTAGACTCGATAGTGATCAAATGAAGTCGGGGACCGGAGTAGAGTGTCTCCCTTTTTCAATATCAACATCTTCCAAATGAAGAGTCGATAGAAATGTGAAAATCTCTGTGAGAATGAAACAAGCATTTGTTAAGAAATACTTGAGTGGTTAGGGAAAGATGTGCATTGCTTCACTGGGTCCATGAAGTCTTCTTCAATACCGAGAAATCAACAAATGAAATCCGATAGAAACGTGTTGACCCGGCGTTTTAAGAATTTTGGGGAGGGCTTTCATTTCTTTTAGCCCTTTCTCACATCATCATTTCACCGTAACCTCTCACTTTTCGACTACTCCCTCATGTCCTATTTGCACAAACATCATCACACTCATATACCCTCACAGTCTAGAATTGAGAATATTACTCCGGGGTTAGATCTCATCGGCGATGACAAGATCATGGAGTTTTTATGAGTGACCTAAACTCTCATGAGCAAATATAACACCGCACTTCTTTGAATTTGATCGAAAATTGTTTGAAAAACATCCAAAGTGTTTTAAAATGACAAAAGAGTTTGAACACTTGGAAGTTTTAAGTTTATAAACAAACTCCCCCTAAATATATGCATGATATGAACAAAGTTTTTGCATATAAAGGGTGAGTAAAAGTTTGAAAGTTACTCACAAACATTAAAAATGAGACTACAAAGGTGTTTGGGGTGAGATTTTCGCTACTAGGATCCTGATTGAATTTACACTTTAAGACTTTATAAAGTATCTGCTTGATAATAAGATGTTTTGAGAGGATCCTTAGTATTGGTTAGATAATTAGTTCTGGTTGTGTTAGCTTATGATCTTGACATGACATGATCTTGACATGACAGGATCTTGACATGACAGGATCTTGATATCGACAGGATATGTGTTTCAACTAACAAATGTATATGTCTAGTACGAAAGATATTCTTTGCAGGATAAAAGACTAAGGTTACAACATGAAGAAAACGCGTTTCAACGGATAGTTTACCACTTCAACCATAAGAATCGGGATTGATAACAGTTTTACCATGTGAAGAATAATACTCAACGGTCATCTTTACCATTTCTTCAGCGTAAGGAGCAAGTCCAGGAAGATCCCAGATATTTCGGAGATATAGTTCAACGTATAGCTCTATAAATAGAAGAACATCTCATTCAGAAAGACAGACATTGAATATACAAGCATTCATCATTCAACACACTCATCCGTTCTACCAAATTACTTAGTTACTTAGCTATTATTCATTCATTCATTTGTTCATTCATTCATTCGTTGTAATTGTTCACAAACACAAATAATAATAAAAGAACAACAGGTAGGATCGATTGAATCCTCCCGGGGTTTTTTTACCTAAGATTTCTTAATTGAATCAAGGGTTTTTCCCCGTCAACAAAATTCTGGTGTCGTTGTCATTTTCGTTTATTTTCAGGATCCTAGCTTTAGATTTCATTGCTTCAGTTTTATCTTCAATAGTTTTCTTAAGTTCTCAAAGTGTTTCTGTCTCAAAGGCTTTCACAAAACTCTTTTCAATAAAAACTCTTAGTTTAAGTCGTTATTTTAAGAAAACTTTACTTTTATTTGAAGATCCTAAAACACCAAGTCCCACTTACAAATCTTCGGTCCTTAAGTTGTCCAAAATCCTTTCAAAAGTTATATTAGGTAATTTTTGACCGAAACAATTTGGCGCCCACCGTGGGGCAAAAAGGTGTTTTTGCAATTAGATTGTTGTCATAAAAACAAGATTTTCGTTCAAAGAAAATTTTTGTGTTTCACGGAAAACTTTTTCTAAGAAAATCATGTCTGAGCAATCTCAAAATCCTTCTTCTTCCGATTTGATGTACGACTATCCTTATGTAAAAGAAAGCTTGAGAAATCCTCCTGAAAATGCAAGATTCTTGCCTGAACAAACTTTGAAAGGAAAGACTGAAGGAATACCTTCAGTAGATCCATATCTGGCTATGCTATGGAAGAAACATTTCGATCAATTTTATGAGTCGACCTCTGGAAAAGAAACTGGAGAAGCGACTCAAGGATCAGATGAGTCGGTGAAAAGCTACAGGGAAAGATTTGAACGTAATCCGGGATCAGCATCGAAGATCAAGAAGAACCTCTTGAAGATCAAGTCATCAAATAAGATTCAAAAGGATCCAGGTATAACTGATAAAGGTAAGAAAGAAAATTGTAAGAAATACTTACAATATTCTGATTATAATTTTACCACTGATATGTCTAGGCTTATCACTCTTATGAGAAGTCTAGGGGACAAAGTTAATTGGCCAGAAATAACCTCTAGAAAATTTTATACTGAGAGAACTAAATGATGTGTTTTTCATGGTGTTTTTGGTCATGAAACTAAAGAATGTGCAGCATTTAATTATGAAATTTGGAGATTAATACATGAAGGTTTATTGGACGAAATACAAGAATAAAATATCTCGATCAATTGAAGACTAAAACGTTGTTTGCAAAAACAAAGGTACAAACGTTTAAAATAATTCTAGAGATTTCCTATATTGGTCCAATTTACTAGCAAACGCCTCTTTAGCAAATGACTCCTTTAGATTAGATAACAAACTATTCCACTTGTTTACATCCCAATTAGGAAATTCAAAACCCATGGTCTTAGCTTCTGCCGCCATTAGCAGTTTAGTTTCTAAGACTTGGATGGCTGCATTCATATGAAAAGCCCTTAGTAGTGCTTCATGTTCTGCATAGTGCCAAGCAATATTTTCGCGAAGCTTGGATCTAGCTTTAGATGTTTCTGTAATTGCATCATTTAATGCCTCTCTTCGTATGATAGAAAGTTTTCTTAGGCGTGCAATGGTTAAGTCTTTCTCTTGCAATTGATGCTCAAAACACTCATCATTTGTTTTAGTTTCTAAGGTGAAAGATTAGAAAGAGATTTGTTAAGATATTAGAAAACAAAAGGATTAGGAATACAAAAGAATTATACTTACCGAATCAAAATCCTCTTTAACCTCATTAAGTCTTTGATGAAAGACATCACCTTCAAACCTTCCATGATTGATTTGTTTGGCCAAATGATCGGTATTGGGAGTATCAAGAGCCTTAGAATCATCCATTGTTAAGTAAATGACTGACGATAAGAGCCTATGGAATATGGATATTTATAAGCCTTGAAGATAAAGAAATCCCAAGATTTTCGCAACAAGATTTCAATACTATCCTAATTCTGGGGACAGTTAGAAAATTAGGAAATACCAGGATCATAGTCTAAGTTCGAAATGACCAACATAAACCATTTTAAATACACCACCAGGACTAACCATTCCAGATTAGTCGACCCCCATATAAATTGTTTTGATACAAACCACAGACCCTAGGAAAACTAATATTGTTCATAGCTCGAAAACATTAGATTAAGCTTCTTCCATTTCTTCCACCTCCTTATCTTCTGCATCCTCTTCTTTCTTTTCCTCATCCTCGGAGAGCTCCACTGGTTTAGATTGATCACCATCTTCACTCAGGGTTGTGTCTTTTTCAGACCCTTCATCCTTGGATTCAGCGGTTTCAGTATCATTTCGGGGGAGCAGAGCCAATGTCTTCTTCCAGTCTTCAATATCCCATTTGTCAGTCTCGAAACCTCCTTCTTGTGCTTCAGAAGCCATCTTAATCTGGATCTCAAGGGCACTGCGACTAGCACTCACCACACATTTCTATCGATGTGTCTTCAAAGCCTTCTTCATCTTTTCTTCATTACTCTTCATAGCCTCATTTGTCCTCCTCCTATAGTATTCGCTCTTCTTAGTTAGACTAACATTCTCCTCCTTCAATTTCTTCAATTCGGCTTTCAAGGTCTTGATTTCAGCTACCTGTGACTTTTTCTCTTCCAACAGACTTGTCCATTCTTTGACTCTCTTCATTCGCTTTGTCTTGTGCGTTTTCAACAACTAGTAAGGCAACAACAGTTAGATAAATATCATAAGAAATAAAGAGAGTAAAAATAGGAGATCACGTACCATTGCAGCTTGATCCAAACTAGCACTAAGGGTCAAATTAGGAGCAATTTGACTGATAGGAGTAGGATTCATGGCTGGTATTGGGTCATTGGATTCAGGGCTCAAATCTATATGGGTAGTCTTGAGACGTTTAGATGCCTTAGTAGTGGTGTTTCCTGAAGTAGTTTTACCTTTACCACTAGATTCTGACTTAATGCCACCAATGCATTTGTTAATTGTATCCATATCAAAATATCCTGAGTCTATAGAAATTAAGAATAGTTTAGCAAATTACTTACAAATGGAAATATAAACGACACATTTATTGTAAAAGACTTACCTGGCATGACAACAAGTTGGTTGGAACTGGATAGACTAGGGGATTCTGGTAAAGCTTGAAAAGTCCTAATTTCTGCTGCGATTGATAAAATGTTTTTGACTCTGCTTGGTCCTGAATCTTCACTTATGGGAAATCCTTCAAGGTTGGCTATATTAAAACAAGTTAGAAACTAAAAATAACGAGACCAAACAGATATGACCAAAAGAAAAATGAATCCCTACCCTTTTCTGTCCAAGCAGTGGGAAGATATGATCCCTTAGGAAGAGACTTTTTTGAGACATAGAAAAATCTACTTTTCCATGATGGGTCATTTTGAGTAACACCCAAAGCCAACTTCTCATTCTTCTTAGGAGCTCTTAAGCATGTAGTAACCAGGGCCAAAAGTTTGCAAATTGTATGCTAGGGGAAGATCTGATAACTTAAATTCAATCTTTTTCTCCTTAACTAGGTTATCTAAGACATATAGGGTTCTCCATAGCATGGGCATAGCTTGAGGATATGCTAATTTTGAAAACTTAAAGAACTGTTCATAAAATTTAGGAAAGGGGAATGATAGTTTTAGGGTTTCAAAGGGAAATCCAGGAAAACAAATCCATAGATCTGATTGCATGTCGGATGTAAGAGTAGGATCGAAAGCCCTAAATTCGGTACCTTTAGGAAAATATTCTTTGATCCTATCAATGTCACTATCGACAAAAGAACATTTACTAGGGTTTTTAGCAATATAAGTAGGAGTGAAATCTTCACTCACTTTGATCAAAGAATGGGAAGAAGATACCCGAGGCATAGCTTAATAATCAAAGTAAAACAAAGAAAAATCTGAAAGATTAAAAAAAAATAAAGAAACTAACCTTTAGGGTTTGGAGAGATATTCGCTCAAGATAGTAAAGAAAACTGAAAAGAAAACTGTCGATATGTGTGGATAATGGATATAAATGTGGGTAGTTGTAGAAGTCCCATCAATACAAAGTTTACCCCTTGACTTTGCTTTGACTGCTAAAACTGACCGTAAATAATAAAACTTATCTTTATTTACAATGAAACATAAGTTTTGGGGACAATTGTTTGGGGTGAGATTTTCGCTACTAGGATCCTGATTGAATTTACACTTTAAGACTTTATAAAGTATCTGCTTGATAATAAGATGTTTTGAGAGGATCCTTAGTATTGGTTAGATAATTAGTTCTGGTTGTGTTAGCTTATGATCTTGACATGACAGGATCTTGATATCGACAGGATCTGTGTTTCAACTAAGAAATGTATATGTCTAGTACGAAAGATATTCTTTGCAGGATAAAAGACTAAGCTTACAACATGAAGAAAACGTGTTTCAACGGATAGTTTACCACTTCAACCATAAGAATCGGGATTGATAACAGTTTTACCATGTGAAGAATAATACTCAACAGTCATCTTTACCATTTCTTCAGCGTAAGGAGCAAGTCCAGGAAGATCCCAGATATTTAGGAGATATAGTTCAACGTATAGCTCTATAAATAGAAGAACATCTCAATCAGAAATACAGACATTGAATATACAAGCATTCATCATTCAACACACTCATCCGTTCTACCAAATTACTTAGTTACTTAGCTATTATTCATTCATTCATTCATTCGTTGTAATTGTTCACAAACACAAATAATAATAAAAGAACAACAGGTAGGATCAATTGAATCCTCCCAGGGTTTTTTACCTAAGATTTCTTAATTGAATCAAGGGTTTTTCCCCGTCAACAAAATTCTGGTGTCGTTGTCATTTTCGTTTATTTTCAGGATCCTAGCTTTAGATTTCATTGCTTCAGTTTTATCTTCAATAGTTTTCTTAAGTTCTCAAAGTATTTCTGTCTCAAAGGCTTTCACAAAACTCTTTTCAATAAAAACTCTTAGTTTAAGTCGTTATTTTAAGAAAACTTTACTTTTATTTGAAGATCCTAAAACACCAAGTCCCACTTACAAATCTTCGGTCCTTAAGTTGTCCAAAATCCTTTCAAAAGTTATATTAGGTAATTTTTGACCGAAACAATTTGGCGCCCACCGTGGGGCAAAAAGGTGTTTTTGCAATTAGATTGTTGTCATAAAAAGAAGATTTTCGTTCAAAGAAAAATTTTGTGTTTCACGGAAAACTTTTTCTAAGAAAATCTTGTCTGAGCAATCTCAAAATCCTTCTTCTTCCGATTTGATGTACGACTATCCTTATGTAAAAGAAAGCTTGAGAAATCCTCCTGAAAATGCAAGATTCTTGCCTGAACAAACTTTGAAAGGAAAGACTGAAGGAATACCTTCAGTAGATCCATATCTGGCTATGCTATGGAAGAAACATTTCGATCAATTTTATGAGTCGACCTCTGGAAAAGAAACTGGAGAAGCGACTCAAGGATCAGATGAGTCGGTGAAAAGCTACAGGGAAAGATTTGAACGTAATCCGGGATCAGCATCGAAGATCAAGAAGAACCTCTTGAAGATCAAGTCATCAAATAAGATTCAAAAGGATCCAGGTATAACTGATAAAGGTAAGAAAGAAAATTGTAAGAAATACTTACAATATTCTGATTATAATTTTACCACTGATATGTCTAGGCTTATTACTCTTATGAGAAGTCTAGGGGACAAAGTTAATTGGCCAGAAATAACCTCTAGAAAATTTTATACTGAGAGAAAACATTTGGACATCTCAGTCTTGTCACAAACACAATCAAGATCAGTCTGAGTTGAGGACTCGGTAGTCTCAACACATTCATAAAATGGGGTGGTGGGATAAGGGGTGGGGATAGGCGGAAGGTATGGACGAGTTGCAGGGAATTTTAGGATTAAGGGGGTGTGGGATGTTAGTGTAGGGAGTTTAGGGAGGTGGGGGGAGGTGGGTGGGGAGTTTTAGGGGGCGGGATTGGGAGGGGGGAGTCTGAGTTGAGGACTCGGTAGTCTCAACACATTCATAAAATTCATCAACAAATTCATTTACCACAGAAGACTTCACACCTTCACATTCAAACTCAGGATCAGTCTGAATGGAAGTCTCAACGGTCTCAACCTTATCATAATCAGCTTGCACATAAGAGTTCAGAAACATATGACAATCAGTTTGAGTACAAACATTAATCATGACTTTGGGAAGGTCAGAATGCACAGATTTGGTTTGTGTTTGCAATTCAATCTCAAGTTCGGAAATTTTCTTTGTCAAAGACGCTTCATTTGACTGAAATTGCAAACACTTGTCTTCAAGACACTTGATTTGAGCACAAAAAGTAGATCTTTCTTTTTCAAGTGTGCTTTCAAAAATGACAGACTTGTTTTGCAACTCATGGTCAAGTTCAGAAATCTTTTGTTGCCAAACAAGTTCTTTTGAATGATTGGATTAAACTTCATCAGTAAATTGTGCAGAAGCATCTCTCAATTTAGCATACAACTTACTAAACTTGGATTTCAAAAGATCATTTTCTTGTTGAAAAGTTTCCAACCCGTCCTAAAGGCATTTCATCATATCATGGGGTTTAAGTCCAATCCTATTCCTCATAGAATATGGTTCACTTAAACCATCTCTCTGATACCAACATGTAACACCCGACATTTAAAAATATGGATTTTCAAAACTTTTAAATAAATAACTTAAAGTGCGGAAAACGTCCCAGTAAAAAACTTAACCATTTCTTAACGGAATGGTCATCATATGTTTGGTGTTACTTCATTGCATCACAACAATAATTCAAGAAAACCCATAGTCATAAATATCGACAACAAAAGATATAATAAATGTCATCTAAATAAATAAGGTTGAGACTAATATATGTCATTGTCTATTGCAAACATCTACCCAGCCTCACTCTAAGCCAACTTCAATGAACCAACCTGAGGAAACACAACATTTTCAACAAACAAGTGTCAGCTTTAAAAGCTGAGTAAGATAACCACATGTTGTATAAAACGGTTGCAAGTTCAAACATCTTTTAAAGCTATCATGCACATGTTAAGTAACACACAACAACAACAACAACAACAACAACAACAACAACAACAACAACAACAACAACAACAACAACAACAACAAGCATTAGGAATATCATATCCCTAAATGTGCCTAGCAACCTCATCAATCGACAATAAGCATCTCAACAAATCAACATCAGGTTATGCCACAACAAAGCCAAGTAACTTATGTCACTTGTTATCGACAATATAAACTGTGTGAAGGCGGTCCATTGACCTTTAGGGAGCCTCATACCCGACATGATGGGTAGACCATTCGGTGGTCCATCGGCGTCGTTACGGAAGGCATAACCAATCCACGAGTAAACCGACATCGACAAAAATGGCCAGCCCACGCCATCCGGCAAACCCCAACAACAGACTGAGTCGAATGGGGGTTATCATGATAACCCCAAATGACAGCGATGATAGCATACTAGCCAAGGCTAGCATAGGTTAAGCTTAACACTTTCGACAATAATTATACCCGAGTATCATCATCAACAACAACAACAACAACAGCAACAATACAGCTTTTAGGGCCCTTAACGTGCGCGTGACATTGCAATCCTACCAAGTCTAGTGTACTAGATGTACAAGCCAACATGTATCCAACTAAACATCAATATCAATCATTTCCAACATCTAAGCATGCATATCAAGTATAACGACAAATAAAAAGATCATTAGCATGCATAAACAACACCCAAGTGACCTCCCATGAGTTCTCGTACCCAACATACGTATGAAAGAGCTTTAACAAACATTTATTATGAAAGTTAAGTTTTCGTTGTGTCCCTCGTGTCAAAAGGTAGATGTAAAGTTTTGAAAGTTATTCCAGCATATATAGGGCATGGTGCACGACCCTAAGGCAGAAAAATCAGATCCAAACCCTAAGAATTTCCCACACACAAAACCCTAGGTCAATTCTTCAAGTTCTAGTCGATTTCGGGGGTTTTGTGTGTGGGAAATTCTTAGGGTTTGGATCTGATTTTTTTGCCTTAGGGTCGTGCACCATGCCCTATATATGCTGGAATAACTTTCAAAACTTTACATCTAGGCCCTCGCACTTCCTTATAACTCGTTTCGTCACTTAATTGCTCGTTTAACGCATACGGAAATACTTAACAACTCTTATATCTTATTGGGAACACTAAATGACTTCATTAATCATTATCAACTTTAATTTCATTACTTTAAATCACTTTAACATATATCCCACGTTACTCATTTAATTCACATAAGCACATATTAACTAACGGTCATTAGCGACAAGTTAACGGTCAACGTCAAAACATTTTGGGATGTTACAAATGAAGTCTGTAAATGAACACTTTTTCAACACTTAGAAAATGTTTTCACAAAACACCACGTTTACAGCCCAACGAAGTCTGTAAATGGCTAAAATCACTGAAACTTCGTACTTACAGACCAAAAACGTTTGTAAATGCCTAAATTTTTTAACACTTAACCAATGAAGTTTCTAAACACTAGTAATCCACTAAAAGACAAAATAGTCAATTTCAGCCATTTTCTTCACAGAAAAACACCTCATTTACAGCTCAGAACTTAAAACTTCGATTTCTCTCTCGTTTTTGAGAGTTAGAACCTAAACTTTATATCAAAATTCTTAGAATTTCATTGCGCACAAACCCTGAGTGAAATCAAACACTAATTTTGACCAGATTTCAAACCCACAAAACACCTCATTTACAGCTCTTGAGCGAAAACTGCTCAAATGATGAAATTAAGCTCTGAAATTGATATATGATGAAGAATAAGTGATATAGAATCTGATTATGAACAAAATCTGACCAAAAAACACTCAGAAATGGACGCATTTCGCGAGGTCTGTAAATGGCAGTTTTTTCAAAACTCAAATTTGATCAAATTAAACACAAAATCAGCTTCAATTAAGCTTGTAGATCGTTCAGATACACTGATTTTGCTCTGATACCAAATGATATAATCAGAATTTGAGCTTGAAATGTGTAACAATGGTGGTAGTGTGTGTAAAGTGTGTTTGTGTGTGAATGAGAGGTTGAAGATGATCTTAGAGAGAGAAAGTAACTTAGAGAGAAGTTGGTGTGGTTTTTTTTCAAAAGCTTATTACAAGGTTGTTATGGAGGGGTATTTATACAAATCACTAACTTAACACTAATACCCATTCTAATACTAGAAGTTACAATTTAACACCATATTTATATTTCTAACAATTTAAGACATAGAAATAAGGTATTTCGATAGGGATTTTTATCACAAAATGGACGTTCATCATACCTCGTATGGTCTTTCAACATTATGTCATACCCCGTATGGTCTTACTCCCTTGCCATACCCTGTATGGTCTTTCCACAATTCGCCATACCCCGTATGGTCTTTCCACAATTAGTCATACCCCGTATGGTCTCACACCATATGCCATACCCAGTATGGTCTTTCCATAATTAGCCATACCCCGTTTGGTCTTACACTATGTGTCATACCCCCTTATGGTCTTTATCCCATGAACTCATAATGACTTCATGGTTTCCTCCCATCATGATATGGACCCAACATGTGTATAAATGTAGATAAAGGTACTCACCTTTTCCGTGAAGGTTAAATACCAAGATGACCACAATACAAAGAGAATGCTTTCAACTTAGCAAATAAACACAATAGTCATATAAGATTATCCAACCATAAATCACTCATTTATCTAGCATTTTATGATCCCATCACAAATCACTCAATGTCATTGAATTGACTCATTTTGTAATCTCAATTTTATATGAACATCGTCTATAGCTATTACAACTTGGCCATTCTAAATTATCATCAAAACTACCATTTTCTTTTTGTTGTCTATAAAAATCACCAATTACATATTTATCCAATCCAACTTAATAACAAAATCAACTAAAATGAAATTGAGGATAAACAACAACAATATTGCATGACCCTTAATTCACCAAAATTCTAGGGCTCAATAGCAAAATTACCTATTTCCATCAAAATCCCCAAATTGGGTTTCTTAAGAACCCTAAATAACAAATATAAATTAAACAAGAATTAGTCATACCTCAAAGGAGTAATTTACTAGAATAAAATTGAACAACTAAAATGAAATTCTTTCTTCCTTCCTTTCTTGTGTGGTTCAACACCTACACCCTCATACTCACTTAAATCCCCAAATTAAATTTGCTAGAAGAAATTAGGAAAAAAGATTATTATTATTATTATTATCACTTTAATGTTTCTTTAATTTAGATGATGCTTGAATTACAAAGTGATGAAGAAAATCTGCATGATGGATGATAAGAGTATGAGAAAATGGTAGTGGTGGAAGTGGTGATTCACAAAAGAAAAAGGGTTTGGCACTCCCTCATGCCACGTAAATTAAATTTAGGGAAAAGTACATTTTTCGTCCCTGTGGTTTTTCAGAAAAACACGTTTCATCCCTGCCGTTAAAAATGAGTTTTTTTCATCCCTGTGGTTTATATTCCGTTAAAACAGTTCGTCCCTGCCGTTATGTCCCCCCCACGTGCAAGTCACGTGAGGGCCTTTTCGTCAGTTTGCACCAAATATCAACCAAAAAAACACGTGAATGCCTTTTATAAATAAACCCAACCCTTTATTTTGACCCACCCATTTCTTAAACCTAATTTCTCCCCCAAATTGAATTTCCTCAATTCGATCCAATCAATTGAACTTCAATCGAATCGATGGTTGCTTATTGTTTGTGTGGGAAACATTCGGTGGTGAAAACATCATGGACTCCATTGAATCCAGGTCGTCGTTTTTACTGTTGTTCACGAAATGTAAGTATTTGTCAACCTCAATTCTAATTTTCGTTTCTTTCTTTTAATTGGGAAATCAAAGTTGGTTTCTTTGTTATCAGGAATCAAAGAATTGTGGTTTTCTTGGATGGGTTGATCCCCCAATGTGTAAAAGATCCACCGATATTATTCCTGGATTGTTAAGAGCTAAGAACAATTTGGAAATGATGTTGAAGGAAAAGAATGCTCAAGTTGGTAGATTGAAGAAGTGGTTGATTCTTAGCTGGGTTTTTTTCATAATTGTGTGGCTATGTAGGTCTTAGTTGGGTTGAATTATGTAATTTTCTGCTTCAAGTTTGTTTTTTTTGTGAAATATCATGTAATTCTATTATAATGCTAATAAAATTGGCAATTTTCCAGTATATAATTTTTGTGAAATATCATGTATATAGGTCTGTTATATATATATATATATATATAACAAGTGGTTTATAATTTGAAAAAATCACATAAACCCAAATAAGAAAAAAAAAACCCTAAATCAATGTTTCATGAATAAATACAAACCTAAATAAACATCTTCAGGCTCGACTGCTTGTTTTCTGATTCTCCATCGAATATGCTTATCAATATCAATATCAGCCATGGCAATATGGAGGGAAAGGTTTGGTAGGTTACTGCGTGTGTGTGTTTTTTTTTATCGTATTTTTTTTACTTAAACCACAGGGATGAAAATGAAAAAGAAAAGGGGAAAAAAGAGGATAAGATAGCAAAAAGACGAGAAGGGCCTCGATATTTGGTGCAAACTGACGAAAAGGCCCTCACGTGACTTGCACGTGGGGGGGACATAACGGCAGGGACGAACTGTTTTAACGGAATATAAACCACAGGGATGAAAAAAACTCATTTTTAACGGCAGGGAATGAAACGTGTTTTTCTGAAAAACCACAGGAACGAAAAATGTACTTTTCCCTTAAATTTATTTACCCATCTTTTCCTAGATAACGAGAAGGAAAGTCTAATCTATTTACCCATCTTTTCCTGATACCATGTTAACAAAATTAAATTGTTAATTACTTAACATCGATCACCTGTAACCTACAAGTTATCATAATGTTTTTTTTAATTAAAACTTACATAATTCAAATTGTAGTATCTTATTCCTATTCATCATCAATTCATGGAGTGATAAGCTTAAAGAGTTGAATTTCACTAAAATATTCCATTTCATATTGTTGCTTCCCAGCAACCTGATCCCTTTGTATGTTAAATAATAATAGGATTTCTTGCAACCAGAATTAATAAAATCGGCTGTAGCATAATTGGTGATAGTGATATTGAAATGAGCTAACCATGCGATGTTTCTGCTTGTCAACATACGAGCGCCAGGTTCCCTGATACATAAAGGACCACACCATCCCCCACCCAATATCTCTTGCCTCATGTCATGCGAGTAGGTACATGTATTCTGTCACTTTATTTTGCCCCAAGGGGTCTACCATGTGTTAGTGACATAAACTATATAGTATATATATATATATATATATATATTAATATATATATATATATAAACAATAATATCTATTAAGTTCAGATTTTGAGTTGATTTAGTTCAAGTTTTGCTAGATAGAAATTTCCAACAAAATCAAGACGATATACAAGTTAGTCCATAAGCTAACGTGGATCTTCTGTTTAGGTAACACGTCGAGAAGCCTTGTGACCGGTTCTTAACATGGGTTAAAAATCCACATCATGGTAAAAGACACAATTATTAGTTAGAAAAAAGATAATGTTGCCAGAATGGCGAAGGAAGACTAACAATAATCATAATCGATACACTTGAGCCACCCGAATGATAAATTAACATAACTCTTGAGCTACCCGGATGACGAACAAACGACAAAAGATCAGTCAATTGAGATCTACAAAGATAATGAAAACCTCAAGTCTTGATTTTCTTCCCAGGATAAAAGATCTGAAACCATGTATGTCAATTTCAGACCGTTTGTTTCTTTGGGACCTAAAGTAATAAATGGGGTTCTGGAAAAGGGGTAAACGTCAAGGATGGTTGCAATACACCATGGTCACCTTTTGAAGCAAAAAACGTGAAGATACTAAACTCTATATAATACATATATATAAATAAATAGTACCCTCCAAAGTCCAAAAACTAGCATCAAATCAATTTGAATTTGGTCATTTCTAAAGACATGACCTTTCATGCACAGCTTGATTGATAGTGGCTGCCTTGAGGTTTTGGGAATACACTAAAATACAAGACTAAATGTTAACACATCATTTTAAACATTAACATCACAATTTTATAAATCTATGTGATGTACAAAAGTTTGAATCCTAAATGTTTAAATTAAAATTTTTAGCTTTTTTGGGGTTTTATTTGTTGTTATTATTTTTTCGGATCGAAACTATGAATATCACAATTCACAAGTAAACACAAACAATTCATTCTGCTGGAACGAACTTGCCTACTTCCAGGATTTGCCATAACTGTCCCGTAATGTTACAGTTCGGTTAAATATGAGCTTCTCGGGTGTTGAGTCTTTATCAGCCACAAAATAGCCTGACATAACAGATAAAAAAGTACGATGAAGTTTGTTTAGTTGTCAAGAAACTTGAAGAAAAAAAATGCAACGCTGAGAGGATCGTAGAACTTACCGAGCCTTTCGAACTGAAATTTGTCATCCACCTCTGTGTGTTTGAGAGATGGTACGGCATAAGCACACGGCATTACCACTTTAGACTCGGGATTTAAATCATCAAGCCAGTTATCAAGTTGTCCGGGATTCTTGTTCAATTAAGAAAAATAGTTAGTTTGATGATGCGTTATAAGAATATAACTGGCTACTCCATAGTACATAAAAATAACCAACCTTGGAAAGAAACAGCTTGTCAAAAAGTCTGACTTCCACCTTCAGAGGATCGATCCCAGAGACGGCTCTGCTACCCAATGAAGAACCCCCTGCAAAACAAAGTTTCATTCAAAAACTGCACTCATGACACAAACTCGAGGTGGCAAAAAAGGGTCAGATTGGCAATTCGGACAGCGGGTTCGGGTCAGAATGAGAATTGTTCTTACAGAGAAATGGGTCCCATCAAGTTAACTTGAGCAAAACACTATTTTTGCAGCTCTTTTAAGTTGCCAATTATGATTACAAAATGTATATTCTTTCAATAATACATATTGAATCCGATAATTTCGGTCTTATGTATTAACTATATACTTTGGCAACTCTCTACCGATTTAACCCATTTCTAACCTTTTCCTTTTAAGCTATATTTTTTTATTCCATTTAACCATTTTAGTCCATCAGATATAACTCAGTTGACTGTTGACCCATTGATCTGCAGTGGGTCGAAATAGCCACCTCTAACATGATCTTAACTACTTAAGAGACATTGGGAAAAAGCAAGGCAATCACAGTATAACTTGCCTTTCGTTTTGTTTTCTTAAAAGGATCATACTCAGCATGTATCTCAGCAATAGTACTTTTATCATCAGAAAGCACCACTTCAGTACACTTGATAGGAAATGCATATCTGCATATACATGATTACCATTAGACCTTAAAAGCTGAAACCATTGCTAAATATTCATAAGATTCATTCAGCATCATGCACCTGAGTAAGATAGTCTTTCCTGGAGCAAGCCCGTAATAGTCTTTTGAATCTTTCATTCGAGAGTCAGATTGCTCAATATAGACAATCCTCGAAATGGGACCTGAGAAGATTACAACAAAAGTTATTAAATCATGTACAATCAAAAAATCCATATCAGCACGCCCCCGCGAAATTTGGGATTATAATGACCTGAAAATAAGCTAAATTCACAGCCAATAAGAAAGAAATCTAAACCTTGTAGTAAGATGATGCATCATCGGCTGGAGCAACCGGCCATTTCTTTGCATCAAGATCTATTACTGAGCTAGGTTCAAGATTAGTAATAACCTATAACCATTAAGCCTAAGGATTAGTAATAGGTACGTACTTAAGTTGAATCACATAGTATTACCATTAAAGTAAAATATGCACACCTTTAGTGGATGTAGCACAACCATCGTCCGAGAAGCTGTTTTATTTAATTCTTCGCGTACGTGATACTCAAGGCGTTCCAAACGTATCAAACTACCATCACTGCATAACACACTGTGATGAGTCCTTCACCATTGAGCAAAACAAAAATTTTAATTAAAGAAAATAACATATAACAACCTTCTAGTAATCCATATTCCTCTAACAAATGTGTTTATTGCAGTAGCAGTGACACCCCTGCGGCGCAATCCCGCAAGCGTCATCAAACGAGGATCATCCCACCCATCCACATAATATTCAGTCACGAGGCGGTTTAACTACATAAAAAAGGTAAATAAAGATAGATTAGCTCAGAACAGTATCAAAATACTTAACTTATACTTTAGAGTGGAACTACCTTATCTTAAGAGACTGAAACAGAAACTTTAACTTACCTTGCGTTTTGACATGACGGTGTTTGTTATATTCAGGCGTGAATACTCCCACACATAAGGCTGGTAAAGGCTCAGCGAATCCAGCAACCAGTAGTAAGAAGCACGCCGTGTCTCAAACTCAAGTGTGCATAACTACAGGAAAAAAACACAGTAGATAATTAAAAACCAAATGAAGTAAACAAAAGTAGGTTCCAATCAATAATCAGGATTTAAAGAGAACATACTGAATGTGTTATATTTTCAAGAGAATCGACAATGCAATGTGCACAGTCATAACTTGGGTAGATGCACCACTTGTCTCCAGCATGTGGATGAGGAGTGAACTGAAAGAGATGAACAAGCATGTATTAATTACAGGTTTTTTATACGTAAATACATATATTTGTTGGAATACTTGCCCTTATCCGATATGCAATGAGGTCATACATATTTTAGTTATCACTCTGCGTGTCTTGTTTCATTCTAAGTGTAGCTTTTCCTTCTTCAATCTTCCCTTGTTTCATATCATTAAAAAGTTTAAGTGATTCTGAGATCGGCCTATCCCTCCCATGGACTGTTCTTCTTTTTCTCTCTGTACTCCTTTATCTCATCACCAGTCTACTCGAAGAAAATTAATAACAAGGTTATGATTTTGAGATCTGCAAGTATCAAATAAACCAATGGTATGCAGTATGAAACCTGGTGATCAACATAAGCATGACCCCTGCGTATGAGCTCCACTGCTAAATCATACAGTTCTTGAAAATAATCACTGGTGTATGTGATCTGCAGATTATACGAGTATAAAGAATAGATTACAAAAGAAACCGGAACTGGCTTCATACTGATGTATTAGATTTCCATCCCATCCGATCTACAATTTCTTCAATATGATCAATATATTCATTTTTCTCAGCTTCGGGGTTAGTATCATCAAACCTACAAATTGATAGGTTACAGGAGATGTTACCATTGGATATAATAATATTTAAAATTTATCCCAGTGAAGCAAAAGTATACTAACTGACATGTATATCTGTATTATTTCTACTATATCTTTCATCTTCAACATTCCAAGTTAAATTACACTAATAAGTCTTTAAAAAATGAAATTGTTATGTCCACTTTACTTTACAACATCTCATTTTGTAAATTCTCTTTCTCTTCAAAGATTTCATTAACAGTGTGCACCATCTCTTCACGAGAGACCTCAACACCTATTACCAGATAATTTATTAACTTTTGATTCTCTAAAACAATAAAAGCTTCATTAACATATGCATTTCTGCACAACCTTAAAGACAGATCTGAAACTCAGAGAAAAAGAAGGGGATGGACCGAAAACATACCAACTCCACAAGCATCTTCAAATTTACTGATGCCATCATGTCAAAGCTCCCCAGAAGCAATGACGATAAGAAATGCGAATGCAGCTTCTACCTGGGCAGGAGTCTTTATCTGCAACAACAAGAATACACTTATTACAGATCCAAGACGAAAAATAAAGCATTGACCAAAAGCCCTAGTCTGACCAAGCACCACTCTGGCCAACGGCTCATTCCTAAAAATGTGGCTGAGTGGATAGCTGATTCCTAAATCCATGCACACATGTGGAAGCTACTGCACATGTTTTGTTGGTATTTTAAATAGGATATGTGTAGAGTAGTAGAAGGTAGCCTCTAAAGAAAACAAAAACTCATTTGTAATTTTACAATGAGCTTTAGAGGGATTAAAAAGAAAAAAGTTCCACGATTCCTTGTGTTATTTCATTCATCAGTGACGGACGCCTGCAGAAATAGTCTCAAATATAAAGAAAGGCTCTATTTCGGAACAAATGCATGTGTGACATATAGTCTAGTACTCTAGTCACAGAATTGAAACTGAACCTAGAAAATGCTAAGAACAAAGATATAAAAAGGTAATACTCAGAATTATATATATAACAATTCAAGTAGTGTTAACTACAGTAACTACAGCTGAAATGACTTGTTTGCCGTTATACCATCTTCTCCACTCTTCCTGACACTCTGAAAACCAATTCGATCTATCAATTTCACATCAAACTTTCTCTGTACTTCACCCCTTCTCTCATCTTCCTCCCTCATGGAGCAAACCAAAAACAGCAAACAACACCTTGAGTAACCAAGCAACTCTGTGAGAAGAAGCTTAAGGTGAGTTCGTTATAGATCAGAACATTCCTTAATGTTGATTTAGAATGATTTAAAGATTAATCATTCTGATCTACTCAATTATCGGGCAGGGGAACTTCAGTTTTAAAAATAGTAATAATCACATTGGCTGAAGAATGGAAGCTCACCAGCAACACTACTTAACATTCGCAGCAAACATTATTGCTGAAATGATATAATATAACCGATGCCTCGTCCCTTCAGATCAATTTGCATGAGATGGTGGACCTGTGTCCTTGGTCTCCTGTATCAAGGTTTTAAAGGAGAAATATTAAACCTTCCACCTAAATCAAGCTCATAAAAACAAAATCACAAGTATTGCAGAAATATAGGAAACACGGACAACTTACTCTACAAGGGGAAAACTTACTATCAGATGTGAGCCCAAGCATATCCTGGTTGTGGACCACGGCTCTCATGGTCCCTTGAGCAAAACAATATGCCTGCGAAATGACATGAGGATATATAAAAGTCTCTGAGTATAAAAAGAATGTGTGAAGGTCAAGTAACAAAGTTAGTTCGAGGCACTCACCATCGTTTTTGCGCCAATACCTCACATAGAAATGGTCAAGGGTTCAATTACATTAACAAATCTACTTTTTAGTTATTGGTCCTGCTCTAATGCCCTGCCTTTTTGCAAGAAAATCAAAGGTCGAGCAGAAATAGACCGCCGCGGTGCCTCACTTGATTCATCCAAGCGTCCGTAGGTGTATGAGCATCAGAATGAATCATCTTTCAAAATGTTGCAAGTCAATCATAAACGTGTAGCCTCAAAAGGTCAACATTACAATAACCATTCATGACTAAAGGTTAATCACAAAAAACAGTAATAGCAAGTTATGGTTTTGCGAAAGAAAAACGATCATAAGGTTGCATCCCTTATAAACGAGACCACCATCACCAATTACCACGAGTCAACAAATGATCATAAGGTTGCATGTCTTCTAAAACAGACCACCATCACCAGATTTCATTCCGTGAATCAAAGTGAAAGCATCAATTTAGGAACTTAAATAAATAAATAAAACAGAATCCTTTTACAAATACAAGCGTTAATACAGCATTTAAGATTGAAAAAGATACTGTAATAATTAAAGGAAGAAGAGGACATAAATTAACCACTGCCAACTAAGCCCAACGCAGTGGGCTTATGCATTGGCGATCAGAAGATGAATTGGGTCTATGGTTGGGCCTTGATGTTGTTGATCAAAGGAGAGATGGTTCCCACGTAGGTCTTAAACTGGACGAATTCCGTGTATTCAGAGCACAGAAACGGATGATCACCGATGAAAAAGTTGAAAGATTTAAAAGTTGCATCTTTCAAGTCAAATACAGGTACGCTGATGGAGTTCTTCTTAGGCAACCTTTTAGGCGAAAACACAAACTTGTTGTCCTTGCAGGAAAAGTCCAGGGGTACAGGCTCGTCTAAGTTGATCCAAGACTTGTCGGCGGACAAGGTAATGGTTTTTCTGACCCAAATGCGATTTTCGTGGTCTTGTAATATCCAGATATGAATTTGGTTGGTTTCCACCAACCGATCATCATAAACAACTCCCAATAAGCCTCCGTTGATTTGAGTGAAGAAAGGGTGGCTGAATTTGGCCCTCAGTGCGTGTGTTCGTGAGTAGTATTGTGTGTATGGTAGAGGTGGAAGAGGTACAGGCAAGTTAATTACCGAGAAACGTTCGGTAGGGAAGCATCACATGTATGACACTATTGACACAAACACTATGTTTCAAACCAGGATAAAAAGCAGCAAGATCAATATCATCAACGGGGGGAAGGGTGAGGTTATGGAGCTTTCTCCAAGAATAATCTGACAAAGAAAATACCTCAAACTCTGTTGTTATAACATTAGCAGTAGCAGCACCAGGAATAAGACTCCGAAGCACCCTCATGTGCAAAATCTTATGTTGCTTTTGGGATTGGTCGAACCCAAAGAAGTTATAAGTATGAATTGTCTCAACATTAACGTTATTTGGAGCAGGCGGAAATGGGACGTCCAGTTGTAGGATTAACAAGGTAAGAAAAAACCATTAAGATGAACAGTTTGTGTGTCCTTCATCTGCAAACTAGCAACGCCGTTGATGGTGAGGAGATGGATAAGAGGTCCGCCATCAGGACGGGCTGTTGTTAGTATATATTGTTGGCAAGTCCGGGTGTTGCGAGCATAAATGAGATAGCCATTGCTTACATGTAGTTTTGAATTGGATTAGGGTTTTGGCAGGGAGTCTTGACAAGATCTCTAATTTTATTTCTTCAACGATATCATCGTTGTCTGGGAAACCTCCACCTGTCGTCAATTCTTCTTCAGTTTTCATCATCATCATCATCTTGTTCTTCTTCATTTTTTCCTTCTTTCGTCCCATTAGAAGTGTCATGTTTTGAATTTTCAAAGTCTAACATATTCAACTTTGACCGTAAATAATTTTGTTTGTGTAAGATAATACTTGATGAAACTTATATGAATTGATTGTGTTTTTGAAGTGTTTTCAATGGTATAAATTTTCATCAAGTTTTATATAACACAAAAAAATATATATAAGGTCAAAGTTTATAAATAAAGACTTTGAATATTCAAAATAGGACACTTCTAGTGGACGGAGGGAGTATTATCATATTTGTAACTTTAAAAAATACGTAATATGTATTATGTTGTTTTACAATTTTCGCCCCTGTTTTTTTATTATTATTACTTCACCCTGTGGTGACTTTTTGTATCATTAGAAACCCCTCTCTCAAACGGACGTTAGTGTGGCTCCGTCAAAGCTCTCATGTGCACTGCACATGAGGGTAAATTAGTCATTTTGCTTCTAAAACACCCATTTCACCTTCTCATTTCAAACAATCAGATCAAATCTTTTTTTACCCAAAAACTCTTTTCTTCCAAATCTATGATCTATCATCATCATCATCAATATCAACAAAACCCAAATTTAAAAAGAAAAAATAAAATCAAAAAGTACCCATATCTAATACTATCTTATAAAGCATTTTGCCTTTTTTTTAAGAAAAGATGATTTGAACTACCCAAAATACCCCTATTCCTTATTCACTAATTTAAACATCTCTATCTAATATACCTATAATAACCTTGAATCTCAACCACTCATTTTTTTCTCTCTCCTCAAATCTCAACCACTCATTTTTTTCTCTCTCATCCATAAATCATTTTATTCCTCTAATTCATTCAAAATCTTTTATCTCAAAAACCGTATATCGATAAATTATAAAAATTGTATGGGTGTTCTTAAAATTTCATGCTCTTTCATTAGAGATGTCATTCGATATATTTTCGACGAATTTTTAAATCCGATGGCGGAGCCCGTACGGCTAAAGCATTTGGCTATCACACTCTATGACTTATCACCTCCTATGACCTATCACCCCACCATCTCACCGCCGCAACGCGCGGACACTATCTCTCGTGTATATACATCAGGCCATTTGTTTTTTTCTTTTCCATATAATCGCCTCTCTCTTTCTGTATCTATACAAATCCTCTTTTTCTCCATAATTCCCTAATTCTGTATAGATCCACCATCAGGTATAATAATCCTTTACATATCTATATCTATATCTATCTATCTATACCCGCAGCAACGGACCGTACCACCACCACATCGCCACGGCAACAAAACATACCAATTCTTCGTGTGAAATCGATTCAGATCGGTGGTGTATTATAAGTTTAATCTGGGAAACCATATCAGATCGATGCTGATCGAAGGAAATTACATAACGGTTTTCGATTGTATCGACAGTGGATGGATATGACGATTGAATGGATTTTATGGATAACGACAGTGGTGGTGGAAAAGAAAGATTCCGGCGAACAAGAGAAGAAGAAAAGAGAGAGAGATATATGATAAAATAGAAAGGGGGCGATATATGTTATAACAAAACTCATTGTTTTGTAGAATATATATAAAAAAAATTTATCAAAATTCATGAATGTTTATTTAGCTTTTGTTATAACATATATTAAAATTTAAAATTTGTGCCATTTAACTTAGATTTTTAGTCATTAGTCATATTTTACAAGTTAGATAAAAACTCATTGTTTTGTAGAACCGAAGGATATGCTCACAATCTGATTGTCTAATGATACAAAAAAAAACTTTTTACATTGTTTGTTCATGTTCTTGGAATAAAAGACGACATTTTACATCTGCATAATTGGTGATCCATATATTCCCACTTAGCTTAGTTGTTGATTAGCTACAACATTGTCAATATACAAAAACTATGAACCAAAAACAAACGAAACACAACAAATCAAACTTAGCATCATGCGTGACGATAAACCCCTTTTAAAAAGGGTAGGCATCTAATGAAAATAGCCAGTATCACAGCCTAATCCGAAAATGATCCCAACCCACACTTATGTGTCAGGTTTGTGGCGGTGTCGGAAACTGCCACATTGATTCCTTAAGCTATATTTTTAGTACATTATATAAGCTGGGGCAGCCAATTTAAGACGGATCCTCTAAACTCATTTTCTTATCCAAATCCAAGCTTTTATCGACTTCAAATCATTATCCAGATTTTGCTCATTAGCATACTCTGGGTCCCGAAGGTGATGTGTGCCATCTTTATCACTTCCTTGATAAATCGGAAAAAACTATTAGCGTTACCTGAGGTAGTTCGCTTGGTCACCAATTGCCTCATCTTATTTTAGAGACATTTTTGTTAGTGAATACAGCAGAAGCTTCAGATGAAGAACCCGGGTCAACAACTTTGCGCTTTAAACCACCTGAAACTCCTTAGAATTGATGCATAATATAATCAACAGTTTTAATGATACACACTTTATAAATAAAAAAAGAGAAACATCACCCAAGCTTCTTCCTAAAAAGTCTGTATGAATGATTATATTTCTCATGATAAATCATAAACCACCTCGGCAAATACAATAAGGAAACACTTACTGCCCTCCCTATGTAATTAACATTGTTTGACTATGTCTAAAATATGCTTAAATAGAAAGAAAACTCGATCCAACTCATCACCAAATATCAGTTTGTAAGGATCCTGTTGACCCTTTCTTCGTAAGTAAGTTAATCATACGACCATCTACAACTAATAATAACAGTGTTGTTAAAGCTAATATATATTCACCTGAAAGTCAACATCATTGAGCAGGATTAATTAGGTCATGGGACCATTCTCTTTAAATGGTTCGTTACTTCCCTCGTATTTCACACTGCATCCAACCATACAATTGCACACAATTCAATCCATTTAGAAGCTCGCCAATGGTTCGTCCTTGGCTTCGTTCGACTCACAGGGACGAGTCCACACCATTGGGTGGGACTCGTTCCCCTCTCGTCCGCCTCACTCGTCCGGGTGGTTCGTTCCTGCAGGGACGAACGTGAAGTTTGTTTTTTTTTTTTTTTTTTTTTTTTTTTAAACTCCAACCGTATGAAATCAAAAGGGAAGGAGACAAAAAAAAGTTTTACCATTTGGCAACTTTAGCCCCTAAACGGCTATATAGTTCAAAACAGGTTCAAAAAAGTGACAACTTTAGTCCTTAACGGCTAGTTTTTCAAAATGGCTATATATACACTTCAAGTGAACCACCATTTGACACCACTCTTGCATATATTCACCTATATTATACCAAAACACACTTTCGTATACATAAATCATCATGAACAACCAGTTTCATTCAAATTTATCAACGTACACGAGACCCGATTTGTTTCCTACTGGAGACGATGATGAAGAGCTTTTTGGCATCATGGCCGAATGTGTTGATTTGCTTGAACAAGGTGAATCATCAAGACCATACATACCCCGTATGGTCGTCGAAAGAGATCGATATGGTGCTGACGAGCGCCTAATGGCAGCTTACTTTAACGAAAACCCAAAGTATTCGTTGAAGAGCTTTAGACGACGA
>CM067167.1:175004895-175052395 GCA_034093135.1 Erigeron breviscapus
TCACACGTCATCTCACTGCTTAACCTGAGGGGAACAACACATTTAAAAGAACAAGTGTTAGCTATAAATAGCTAAGTAAGATAACACCAGGTTTAAGCAAAACATTTCATCCATTTAAATCGTCCTTTTAAAACTTTAAGTCATTTTAATTAGGCATACATATCATCATATAAACATATCATCGTAACGTAAACATCTCGTAAGCCCTATCACACTCGCACTCATCCCAACCCATCCTACATCACATGTCATCACTAGCTAAGGCATCCTACGAGTACCTAGCATGCACATCTTAAGTTTAAGTCCAAACCCTATGGTCAATAGGCCTTGGTTCACTTAAACTACTTCTCTGATACCAAATTGTAACACCCGTTTCGTAAAAATATGGATTTCCAAAAACTTTTGCCTAACGGCATCAATTATGCGGAAACGATTTATTAAAAACTCTCAACAAGGAAAACAGTTGAGAAGCAATAGTGGTGTTACTAACGTATCGTAGAAATAATAAAAGAAAATCCATAAGATTGCCCAACATAAAGCAATCAAAACAGCAGTCATTACATAGGGTTCCAAGAGGAAACAATATCATAAAGTCTATGAGAAACTATTGGGTAGACTAAGGCCATCTTGATCATCTACCCATCTCTCGTCAAAGCTTCACACGTCATCTCACTGCTTAACCTGAGGGGAACAACACATTTAAAAGAACAAGTGTTAGCTATAAATAGCTAAGTAAGATAACACCAGGTTTAAGCAAAACATTTCATCCATTTAAATCGTCCTTTTAAAACTTTAAGTCATTTTAATTAGGCATACATATCATCATATAAACATATCCACGTCACATATAAGCATAGAGTTCATGACCCTAAATGTGCCTAATCAATTTCGTCACTTTGATTCATCTCGTTAAATTGTGACTAGGTCACCGTTAAGTTGTAACCGAAGTTACCGTTATCATATAGGGTATGAGTTTGTGTGCAGGCGGTCATACGACCTCAAGGAAGCCTCACACCCGACTTGATGGAGAAGTCTTTCGACGGTCCATCTGCGTCGTTAAGGAAAGACAATGTCGATCCCTGAGTAGCACGTTATGTTCATGACATTAGGTGGGTCATCAGACCACCCGAAACTACTCGCCACGTATGACTGTTGCAAGGAGCAACCCAAGCAACCACCTCAGCGTACCTATATCCACCGTCAGGCACGGGTTATGCATAACACTCATCATCTAATTAGCTCGAGCATTTACCACATTTAGTTTAGGTTTCTTATGTTATCCTAAACTAGTCATCATCTATCATCATTTCACGTTAGGGCCCTTAAAACGTGCACGTGTCATGGCAACCTAAAAAGGTCTAGTGTTCTAGATGAACAAGCCACATATACATGCACATATCATCATTACATCATATCATTAACCACCGTTCGTCATATCATATCATAAACGTATTTACGGGGAAGCATTTTAGGCATAAGCATCGTCATATCATTAATCCCCGTGTACCTCCCATATCGACCCATCCACATTATAGGTTATACATTACCGTTATGGAGGTTATAGTTTATGAAACCATTTTTTGTTGCACCCTCAGCGTGACAAAAGTAGTGTATCTTACCTGGTAGTAGTATACGCGAGCAACCAAATAGCTAACAGTGCTTAACAGTAATCCCCGACACCTATCGTACGTTAATATATGAAATATAAGTCATTTGGGACCTTAAATGGACTTGAAAACGAACTTAGCCTTCAATAAACGAATTTAGACATCTCAAACGAAGTTAATCTTCGTTTCCAAAACGAATTTAGCATTATCAAAACGAATTTAGCTTTCATAAAACGAATTTAGATCTTCAAAACGAATTTAGATTTCAAAACGAATTTAGATTTCAAAACGAATTTAGCATTTCAAACGAATTTACGTTTCAAAACGAATTTAGCATTATCAAAACGAATTTAGCTTTCATAAAACGAACTTAGGCTCTTCAATTAGCAAACGAATTTGGCTCTTTCGAACGAATTTAACTTCAAACGAAGTTTATCTTCGTTTGACAAACGAATTTAGACATCTCAAACGAAGTTAATCTTCGTTTCCAAAACGAATTTAGCTTTCATAAAACGAACTTAGGCTCTTCAATTAGCAAACGAATTTGAACCTCATTTCAGCCAAAAACGAACTTAAAGTTCGTTTTGAACCTTAGCTGAACCAGAAAACGAATTTCATCTTATTTTCGTCCAGAAATCATAAAACGACTTTGTTCTTCATTTTTCCAGAAATCAATCGACTTTGGCTTCACCCAAAACATGTTTTTGACATATATAAGCCTATTTTGATCATCAAGATCGATTATAAACTCGTTTAATTCCGTTTTGATCATTAGTTGGCTTAAACACATAATAAACCCTAACTTATCAAAAACCCTTTATAAAATCAGATTTGATTCAATTAGAAACATCTTTAGATCTGAAGTATAAGTAATAAATCATTGATTACCTGAACAAACAGTGGCTGATCCGATTCAATACAAAAACACTTGATTTGATTGACCAAAACTTGGAGATTTTCTTAAGAAATCAAGAAGGGTTTGGAGAGGCTGTATGTGTGTTTAAGATTAGGGAAAATGGCTGAAACTAATCAGAGATTAGGCTACCCTAATCACAATTTTCGTTTTTAACTTTACACCTTTGGCAAAACTAGTCCCTGGACTTCATATTGACTTTATTTCGCTTGAAAACACCTATTGGGGATACATATAACACACTAAAGCACTTTCGCACACTACATAAGCCTTTTACACATCATTAAGTCTACTTTATTGTCACTCATTAAAGATAATTAAATCTCACATATAAGGCACATAAACATATCACGGACTTAGAATTTGACCTAACGACGTTAGTCAACAGAAACGATTAAGTTTTGGGATGTTACACACCCGACTGGATGGATAAGCCTTTCAGCGGTCCATCAGTGTCGTTAAGGAATGGCAAGCCACTCCAGGAGTAGTCCGTATGTTCAAGACATTGGTGGGTAATCACTCCACCCGGAGATACTCTAACCACGTAATTATGTTGCAAGGAGCCACCCAAGCAACTACATATACGCACCCACCGGGCAAAGGCGAGTACGGGTTAAGCTTAACACTTTCACATCAAATACGAGCTCGATTTACATATCATATAGTTTAGGTGACCACATTACCTAAACATAGCACATATTCATCTTTTACGTTTGGGCCCTTAAACGTGCACGTGACATGGCAACCTAAAGAGTCTAGTGAACTAGATGAACAAGCCATACAATCATGCACATTTTAATAGTCATCAACATAGATCACATTTCATTACATCACAAGCCATTTCATATCATTTCATAGCATAACATCACATCACATATCATTGGGACTGCATTTCAGGTCTCAAAGGTCAGGTACATAGCCCATATAACCTCTCGTGTAACCCCGAATACCCATAAGTAAACAAGATATCATTAGAGAAGTTATAATCTGAAAACCATGCTTTTGTTGAACCCTCAGCGTATCAAAGTAGTGTATCTTACCTCGAAGAAGCGCACGACAATAGATAACTACGTTACCGTGCAAAGCAACTATTCTCGTCTACCTATAATTAGTAAACGACCATTAGACAAGCTAATACTCACGTTATTAAGGTCATATGCCGGACCTACACACTTATAGACTCACTCACGATTTCAGGGGTAGTTTGTATGTCAAAAATAGAGTTACGGTTCAAAAGTATAGACATTTCAAATTTAGTCTGTGTTGCGGCGCAATGACCACATTGCGCCGCAACTTATCTCTCTGTTTTCAGTTGCGCCGCAACTTAAGCTTCAATTGCGCCTCAACTCAACTCGTTGCGTCGCAACTTATCTCTACTGTTTTCTAGTTGCGCCGCAACTAGCCCCGATTCTGCACAATGCAATTCGATTAAACCCCATATTCCATATCAAACAACTCCAGGTCAAAACACAGCTTTAATACTTCAAAATCCTTCATATTTAGACCATAATAATGCATTAAAATCCTTGATTAAACCATACATGAGTTGCATCATTAAAACAATCGTTATTTCAACATCAATTGATCCTCCAATAACCTAGATATGATTTCTAATGACTCCTATGATTAAGAGATATAAAATCAATGTTAATATACCTTTTCTACCTGCAGATTACAAACGAGGATGCAAAAGACTAGATCAAACACTCCCAAACCACACGTTTGAAGGATTTTCGCTTATGAATTCGATAGGGGATCAAGGGGGGCGGTTAACCAAATCAATAGAAATTTATTTATTCATCTCATAAACTGCTTTGGCCCATATGATCAGATGGTTCAAGGTGTTAACCGCATAATCAAGTTGGTCCAGACCAACTTGAGTCTTGTCGATCTTCTTCTGCAAATAAGTAAAGTATTGACACTCAAGATCAGAACAATACTCGCTTTGTAAATAATCGATTTGTTATTGACACCATTTCTTCTTCGCATTTAGTTTTCGCATAACTCCAACAAGTTCCTCTATAAAGAATTGGTGGTCGAGGATATCAACCATGATACTGTCCTGCACTCGATCGACAGTCATTGGTGTTTTTGTGTTAGTGACATTTGGTGAAGAAGCCATTTCAGATGCATAAAAGTTTGTGTTTTGATCAGAAATATTTGATAAGGAGCCAATATTTAAAGTTAAACTACAAGATGCTCCTTCAACGTTCAAAATTCAAAATATTAACACAATTAGTCCCTCCAACGGCCGAATGCAAAATATTTACACTTTCAGTCCCTCAAACGGCCACAAATTCAAAAACATTTACACTTCCAGTCCCTGAACGACTAGCTTAAATGTCACTCTATAAATACGAACGTAAAGCACAATTCAGTTTCATTACCATTCCAATTTTCACTCTACTACAAACTCACTCTTTCTAACCAGATGACGTCCTCATCATTAAAGAATGTTAACTGACCTCAAATGACCGTAGATGAGATGAAAACACGAATCATGACTGATATCAAAGAGGACACCCTCCATCAAACATAACTCTCTTGGGTTATGGGCTACCTACGGGAGAAAAGACGACGATACGAGCAAGAGGCAGAGGCAATACAAGCACCAGGGCACAACGTTTTGAATCACGAAGAGCACTATTCTTCGTTTCTACAGGAGGAGATCAAGAAGGTCAAGAGGGTAGTCAATGATGTTTTTAAGGCCGGTCACACGTTGGGTGACCAATGCACTTGGGCCGAATCGTGTCACGACAATTGCGGGGAAGACAAAACCACGTGGGAAGTTAAATGCCCGCAACACGACAAGTGGTGGCTCGACGAAAACGCCTACCGTGGCTTAGGAAGTATGTCAATAGAAGATGATGAGTAATCGTAGCATTCTAATGTATTTCGTGTTTTTATCATCTACTGTCCTTTTTAATTATGTGTTGTCTTTTTTATTGTAAAATGTGTTTTTTAATAATAATAAAATGTGTTTTGTTTAATTATGTTTGATAATATGTATGTGTATGTTGTATATATAGAAGTTGGGGAGGGGGGAAATTATATTAAAAAAAAAGTCACATACATGCTCCAACTTCAGTTTTTAAAAAAAAAAAAAAAACGTGACATTTGTCCAACGTTCACTAGCATCGGCCAAATGTAGCCGATTCAACTTGCCGATACACATGCTACAAGGAAACCAAAGAGCCGATAGAAGCCAAAGAAAAGAGCCGAACAAACTTGTCGACTGCACCCTTACCCCTTATTTGGGTTTATAAATATGAAGATAGGTTTTGTATTGTGTTAAGCTCAAGATAGAGGCGAAGCTAGAAAGCATACAATCTAAGACCTTTACCTAAAGCCTAGGGTCAAATTGTATCTCGATTCATGACATGTTAAAACGACTCTATCGGCTTATAGTCATTAATGAACATCTCCAATAGTGGTTTAAAAATTAAGTTTATTGGGGGAGGAGTCATGTAGAAATTTTTTTCAACCCTCCCAAATCCCTCCAATTAAATACCCTCAACTTATTTTTCCTTTTCAACCCTCCCAATCAACCATCCCAACCATTTTTATGGCATTCATCACTTTCTCAACCCTCCCAAATTATTTTTTTTTCTTTTTCATTTAATTTAATCAAACATTTTTTAAACAAAACAATATAAATAAAACATAAACCATACATACTAAAATTAAACAAAGTTCATTACATACTTAAACAAATAAAAATAAAAACCGTTCGACACATGAAAATAAACGATAACTAAGTAGATAGATTAAAAACATAAAAATCACTCATCAAACTCCCATCCATACTTCGCCGCAATCGCCCGTTTTTGCTCAATCGCCCACGCTTTGCTTTTTGGATCGGCGTGTGCGTGTGGGGTGTTGAAAAACTTGTAATCACTCCTCATGCTCTTGTTAGTTTTGAAAAATATAAAGTGTTTATATAGATAAAAAAGGAGGAGACTTTTTTTTTAATTCAATGGTAGCCCTCCCCAACGACTCTCTCTCTCTCCCCCCAAACATTTACTTCAACCAGCAACGGGCTTTAAGCCCTGCCAATTCAACCCGCTGGCCAGCCCTTGCTAGCGGCGGCGGTGTTCTATCGCGGGTTGGCCCAGCTCTTTCTCAACCCTTCTTGACTCCGCCTCCCCTAAAGAAGTTTAAAAGGTTTAAACCATAGTAAAAGATGTTTCTAACCATTATGTGTCCGGAAAATGTTCAAAAATTTGAAGCTCTTCAAAATTAAATGTAAAGTTTTCATTTTTAACAACAATTTTAAAGATATATAACCTTGTTTACAAAACTTTAAGATGTTTCTCATGGTAGAAATTGGATTAAGTTTATAGAAGAAAATTGTACTATAAAATTGTTGATATAAAAAGTAGCCCTTTAGGGCATTTCTTTTGGATCAGAACTCCGATGTGATTCACTAATATTCAGGGATGTTGTCAGTCTATCTATCTTAAAGAAAAAAAGAAACACTTAATACCATTTTTCATGCGTTATAAAATCAAAACCATGTTTGACAATATAAGGAAACTGAGAAATTTACCTTTTTTTTCTTTTTTTTTAACATTGAATATATTGTTTTACCTTCACTTAAAATGAAAGGCTGATTTCAAAAAAGCTTTCCACCTTCAAAAAGTAAGAATTAAACCCTTAACTTCTCTTAAGGATAATACTAATTAATCCGTTGAAAATTTCACCGATAAATAACATGCGGTATTAAAAACATTAAATTCATAATAAATGTTTTTCAATCAAATATCATCTCAAATATCAGGCACTCCAAGAAAAGCCGCCCTTGAGGAGGTTGTAGTCCAAGGGAGATGAATATTGAGATTGTACCTTTATTTATGTCATGACTCATTATGATGATATTTCCAAAGAACCCACAACAAAGACACATAACTAACAAAAATATCATCTACCAAATATTTATATTTTACAATAAGATTTTATATATGAAAAGCAACTTATGTTTTCAATCACTTTGTTTCAAAATTTTCAAAATATTATCTAGATTGTTTAGCAACCATAGTAGAAAAAAGTAAAGATCCAAGTCACATTCGTTTTAATGTAAAGTAAGTAGAAATATAATATATTGTCTTAATATTCTTTTTGTTTCAAAATAAATGTCTATTTTAAAAACTACAATTTTAGAAAAACTACTATCAAACAATGGAAATATCAAATAAAAATATCATGTTTACTTCGTAGATACTTATTTTGAGAACGAAAAAAAAATCTGGAAGATAGTATCGATCGACGAAAGGGATATATATAGTTAGACAAAATTAGTCGAGAAAGATGGAGTTGTAGCTAAAACAGGATCTTCAATGTGTTTTTTAGTATTTTGTTTAGACATTGATTGATTAACTTTTATTTTAAAATTTTGTTTCTCTCTTAAATTCTGTTCTTTTCAATATAAGCTTTTAAGTTTCAGAAAACTTTTAAACTCCTTGGCAGATACAAGTCATACAACCCTGATTGTGATTATTTAAGAGTTAAAACTTCATTGAGCAATCATTTACTCCTCCATTATTACATTTTTCATATCTACAAAAATCAACTAAAACCAACACTTGTCAAAACTCTCATCCTTTAGCCTAACACAAAAAGGGTTTTGCATTTTTATTAGGCTGTATCTAACATCTTCAGTCCATAAATCCTAACAGCATGCCAATCATTTTATAAACCACAAGCTAGTGCAAAAGGTTGACTTCCAAAAAATTGGTCAACAATGAAAAGGTGTCCCGTTTTGGTCATCTCAAAGTAAGGATTCATTGCCAAAAAGCTTCAGTTTTCTTTCCAAAACTCCCCCGATATGCTTCTCAGCACGAACTTGCATGAATCGCATTAAGAAAAAACTACTTATCGGATAACTTAAACCCTCAAGTATCATGTTTTTGTATACACCCAAAAAAGATACTCACGGTATAACAGTTTCTATTTACATCAAATCACGAAGAAACCCGTTTGATATCAACAGCAAGATTGCTGCATCAACTGGAACACAAACAAGGATAAAATTATACCGAAAGCTAATATGCTTCAGTCTGTATTTTATTGTCAAATGAGTGGTGATCTTGGAGATCTATTGGGAGTTTGGGCTCTATACTGGGGGATTTCGTACCATGGGTCAAGTACAGCTTTAGCATTGGGTCTCGTTGGAGGCGCCAAGACGTCGTTAAAAGTTTGACTACTTTGGCCAATAAGAGTATATGATGGATGTGGTGGAGAAAGAAAACAGCTTTTGTGTCCATACTGCCTTAATGGGCTTGCTGTCGGAGAAACGGGCAAAGAAGTAATTGTTCTTCCATTTTGCCTGCGAGGTGCAAAGCAAGTTATATACAGATTCACAAGGAAAACTACCATCAACATGGGTTCAAAGTTATAAAAAAATACCTCGGACTCGACATTGCCCCTTTAGATGCCATTATATCAAATGAACGAGTGTTTCTGTTGGATTGCATTTCCGAAACCGTCTGTTTAATAAAAGAAAATAGAAAACAGCCAGAAACTGAATAAGATTTGGGATATGGCAAATATGAATGCGAAATGTAGATTTATTCCTTCACAGCTACAGGAAAGATGCATATAAACATGAAAAACTCTTTGCATATATGAGTGTGAAATATAGATTTATCCCTTAAAATTATGTGAACAATGGGTCCACACTAGATTAATAGAACAGATTTATGACATTCACTTTCTTCCAAGTTCCAAGTGTGGATTGAGATCCTACATCTTGAAATGTATATATATAACAACAGTGTGTACATTTAGAGATCATTAAGCATGTTAAAAGGTATACCGGTGTACGACTTCCATCAAAGGCACTAGGAAATGCTTCTTTGGTTAGATTGACATTGGCGTTTCTACTTGTAGTTTGATCACTTACAAATGGATGGTCCAATAGTTTCGATGCTGTGGGACGCAAAGACGGGTCACGTTGTAGGCATAGTTTTATAAATGATTTTGCATCATTCGAGAGATGATCAGGAATTTCCGGCATATCTTTGCTGTTTCCGATCTTGAAAATCGCAGCCACCTGTAAAACTACACGTAAGGAAAAGCCTTGACCAAGTACTTCAACACAGTTCCTAGATTGGACAAAGACCAGCAACAACGCCCTCATTACCATAAAACGGTACAGACTTTGCATATAAATCCGATACAAGTATTTGATTATCGTTAAGTTTTACCCTTCAACGCTGATAAAAAGATATCCCATGTACAGTTAGTAACTGTGCCTAAAGTGGACAAATTTAAGTAATATATTTCTACTTCAACACATAAACTTGCAGCACTTGACTTTACATATTCAAATGCAGTGTTTGACAATTAGTCAAAATGGTGACCAAGTACAAAAAAGTGGTAAATTCTTTACCAAAATCAATACCATGCATAGTTTGTAGATAGATGTGGTTGTACAAACTATTGCCAACCTTAATATGAAAGTGTTGTTAATCATGGACTGATGAGGATAACATAAATCCTTACAAGATGCAAAGTTTTTTTTGGCAAAAGGGTGAATTATATATTACTTGTAATACCAACATATTTACAAATATAAGCTACCTAATGGCAAAGTTTGTACATTCCCAAACTGCCACCAAGTAATGCATATAAAACATACACAACCATATTCACTATATACAAGATGCAAAGTTTAAAGTTAAGAAGCAAAGTGATATCATACCCCCTCATATTGACCCCAGGGAGGCTTTGATGTGGCCATTTCAAGAACCGTACATCCTAAGCTCCAGATATCAACCGCAAGGTTGTAACCATTTGTATTCATTACTACCTAAAGAGAAACAACAAAAAGAAAGCATGATGGGTAAACTAATGGTGTGCTTGCGTGATCGCCATGTATAAATAGTGTTTCAACAAGAAAATGTTTCGGGGTACACATACCTCTGGTGCCATCCAGTATGGACTTCCTTTGAAAGAGAGCATAGAAGTACAATTTGTTATCTGGTGAAAACTAAACAAATTAGTATGGCAAGAAATTTACATGAAAGACAATTTTTAAACTAAACTATTTCCTATATCTCAAGAAAAAAAAATTGGAAGACTTTCCTTCTTCAGCTATCTTATAGATATTGTAACATCCGTTCCTTCTTTTTTTATAAATCTTTTGATCGTGCAAATTGTAACACACATATATCAAGCATTTTTTTGTTCACGTAACTTTATTTTTCACTTCATGTTGTTTGTTTTGCAAGGATGTATCAAAAAAAAACTTTGTTAGGGTATTATGGCAGGAGATGTACATGTTTTGCCATGCCAAAATCAGCAAGCTTGATTTCACCGTTTGGGTCTACCAAAATATTTGCACCTTTGATATCCCTGCCCAAGAATACACGTTCTTGTTAATTTGAAGACTATATAGATAATAAAGATATTTTGAAACATGGCAAGATTGAATTACCTGTGTACAGTATTTCTTCCATGTAAGAAAGCAAGCCCACTTAAGACTTGCCTAGTATAATTTTGAATTACCGGCTCCCTAAATGGTCCGTATTCTTGAAGTAACTTGTGAATAGAACCACCAGAGACATATTCCAAGTAAACTGATAATGTTTCTTCCCCCTGTACAACAGTAAAGTCAAACTTACAACTATTGACTGGCACACAGTTTTTATGTGTTATGAGTAAGCATAAAAGTTAACTATTTGGCTACAACTTTTTGTCATCTTATGGGACTTTATAGTGTTTTAACAGGCTATTTAAGGGAAGGTAAGCTGTAAAAGGATTTGTACCAGTTCACTTCCATAATACTGGACGATGTTTGGATGTGAAAGTTGACTGAGCAAAGTGATCTCCTGTTGAAAAGAAAAAAGCTTGTCAATATATGTATAAACAATAGAAAGACGACCACGATACAATAAAGCCATGCACTTTAAAACCACAATCGGTCATTGCTAAGAATAAAAATTTCAAATATCACGCCACCAACAAAAAGATGAAACTTAGACCTGATTCAATTGCTTTAGACTTTCTTTCGACGACGAATCATCCGCAACAACCTTTACTTCTTTTATTGCACACATCTGCCCACTCTCACTATTAAAAGACGAAGAGATACAACACCAAACGATGAATACCTCATGCGGATTTCAACTAAACCACATAAAATATAACATAATAACAATATAATTACAATGCAACTGCAAAAAAGCCAATTGCATGAAAAAGTAACACACTTTCACATCATTTAAAATTTACTCATAAATTTTATATATAGGTAGTAGAAGCAACTATACTTTTAGTATGATTAAGATAGTAATATAATCCAAAACCAATGTTTTTAGAAACAACTTTCAATCTTGAGTTGCTTGATCAAAAATCATGTTTAAGTATGTTGCTATGTACTGTAATTTGCATTGGGTATGTAAATCTATAAACATAGTTCACACCTGTTAAATCCAAGGTAAACATGCCCAAAAGTGCCTCTACCCAATAGTCTCCCCTTCTTCCACTTTGATAATTGATAATTTGAGTTTTCAGCTACACCAACATTTTTCGCATTTGACACAGCTGAAGGTCTACTAGGAGAGCTACAAATTCTGGTACCAGGCAATGGAGTAGATGGGCTAGTTGGTGAACTAGGTGGAAGGGGCAATGGATGGCCTTCACTTTTGTTCGGAGAATCAAGACTAGAACCCACAAACCGTGGATGAAGAGGCGAAGTGTTTGTGGTTGGCAGCCTTGATCCTGGACCTGGGCTTCTCGGCTGAGGGCTGAACTTCATCTCCCCATAGCCTCTGTCACAATAAAAGAAATTATATTATTAGCGAAACATATTCATATCGAAAAAACAATGAACATATGGTCCATACCGTATCTTCACACATGAATGTCATAGTTTCTGATAAAAACCAAAACTAAGCAATGACATGTCATCAAGTGTAGTGCAAAGATTTATATATACAACTCCAATTAAGCAACTTTTTCTTCCACACAACTCTCATACAACTACCGCTACCAATTCTTTTAGATACCAGTCTGCTTTCATAAGCCATTTGTCATCTACTATCCATTAATCTCATATATGGTATACAAGCTTAATAACGGTAGTACTACGGTATATCCCTAATCACCATCTTTAGCTATAAGTACTATGTCACTGTTCCTGGTTCACTTAATCAAAATAATGGCATAGTGATGATGAAATATATTTTAAATGGAATCGAGATGTATGGTTACAATGTTACTCTGATTCTTCAACTCAAGAGAAGATAATTCATTAATTCCCTTCCACATGATCGATCCATAATACAAAATTGGAATAACCAAATGACCGCTTTAATTTCTCATTTTCTTGAAATAAATTCACTTTTAAACACATCACTGAATTATTCACACATTGGTCTTAAATTATAGGAATTGAAAAACACAACCTTTTGATGATAAATTTGCTAGGCCAGATACCTTTTGCTTTCGATACCAACAGAATAAATTCCCATGTATAACCCAAGTACTTTTTAGTTCTATCAATTATAATGTTATCATGTAATAAAGACCACAAAGACACTAGAAATTACATTAAAACGACTTTCCCGATGAAACTGACCCTTAACTTATACCGATACAAGTAATTACATTAACGAGCTCAATTAGCCAACTAAACTATTGAAATTACAAACTGTGACCAACCCCAAACCAAACTCTATCCGACATCCAAACCCAATAAACTCATAATCTAAGGACAATCACCAGATACAAAGCATGTAAACGGGTTAAAAACCGACCATTACACTGACAAACAAGAGGAAAACATCAAAGAAATGTAACAAAGTAACTTAATTTTGATACACCCAACTTGAAAATTGACTTCCTTTTCAAGTACAAATTTTGTGCTAACCAATTATCATCAAAAAATATAATTTTAATAATCAAATTTCAGATGTCAATCAATCAATCAGCTAATAAAATATCCCAACAATCTAAACTATACCTAACCCACAATTAATATTAAAAAAAAATAAATAAAAAAAAAAAAAAAACAAACCTGAAACCACCCGAACCCGATTGAGCATGGTCAAGATTATTATTAGTATTATTGTGTTCATCAGGAACAGAGGAAACAGAGGATTCACCACCACTTGAAGAAAACGACCCGGATCCGTGAACAACAGACCCATGACTATCAGTAACTCCAAACGACATCGTTGAGGGTGAGGTAGACGGCTGAGGCAACGGATGGCCAATTCGATCCGACCCAAAACCCGAAGAAGCTAACCCGGAACTTCTAACAGATGAACGTGGGACCGAAACGACATCGTCTAAGCTCCTAGTAGTCTTAATATTATCATTTTTGGGTGAAATAACAACTGGGTTATCCTTAAAAATCTTGTCTTGATGATGATCTCTGTTCTTGGTTGATTTTTTACCCCACCAAGCAGGCATCTTTTCTTTTGTTTTTTTAAAAAGAAATGAAAAATGATATATATGGGGGAGGGGTGTCAACGTTTATAGATATAGATATATAGATATATATGATATGATGATACAAAAAGGAAAAGATATAATTTTTATTAATAATGGAAGGGGGGAATTGGATCTATTATAGGAAGGTGGTTGTGGAAGAAAAATTGAAGAAGAAAACAATGGGAAATATATTTGTTTTAGTTAGATATATAGATATAGGTATAGATATATAGATATAATAGATATAGATATAGATATAGGTATAGATATAGATATAGATATATATAGATATATAGATATATAGATATATAGATATATAGATATAGTATAGATATAGATATAGATATAGGTATAGATATATAGATATAGGTATAGATATAAGATATAGGTTTATATAGATATATAGATATATAGATATATGATATAGTATAGATATAAGATATAGTATAGATATATAGATATATAGATATATAGAATATAGATATATAGATATAGATATAGATATAGGTATAGATATATAGATATAGGTATAGATATATAGATATATAGATATAAGATATAGATATAGGTATAGATATATAGATATAGGTATAGATATATAGGTATAAAAAAAAAGGAAAAAAAAAACACAAAATTAAAACTAAACTTAATTTTATTAATAATAAAACATTACAACTAAATAAAAAAAAACATTACAATTAAACATTAACTACTCGTCGTCGGCGGTCTGGTCGTTCTCGTCCTCCTCCGGGTCGTGGCTAGGAGCCGGCGGTGGCGCCGTTGCCGCCGGTGCATAAAACGAGCTACCGAAGTTCTCTTGCAAGTATTGGCGATATCTCATATGTGCTTCAAAGTCGTTTGCCGACAAGCCCGTAGGAATTGGTTTCGCCAAAAACTTCATGGCATCTCTAATCTCGGCCCGTCGCAAAGCATCTTTTTGTTCTTGAAGATAAGAACTAATCTGTTGAGCCGTTTCAGAACCCGAAGATCGACCCGATGTGGCATCGGATGAACTAGACAACCTACGGCTAACGTTACGACCCCGTGGTCGCCTAATGGGGTCTGACCCAAATAAGGCCTCAAATGGGGCCGGGGTGGGGGTGGGAGTAGGAGTGGGAATGGGGGTCCCGCCTAATGGAACATCATCGGCGGTCAAATCTACCGCCGGAGCTTGTCGACTACCCGTGGCCTCGTTTTCATTCCAAAAGTTGGACAAGGTTTTAAGAAGGTCATAGCAACTCTGGTAATGCCAATATTTCTCCCCTGTTTGTTTCTTGTATAGTTTCACAGCCGCATCAGACACCTGTCGCTCATCCGCCCCACTTTGTCGGCCGTGCTCGCTAACCTTCTTCAACGCCGCACCAAATTCCTTAACACCCTTTTTAATCTTGTTCCATTTGCCATGTATTTGGCTCTTGGTACGTGGTGCGTATGTCGTTTCTTTGTTGAACATCTCCACCACTTTTTTCCAAAAAACACCCTCCGTCTGACTATTACCCACCACCGGGTCCTGCGACCAATGCACCCAACACCGTGCCAACAACAGTGTATCATCATTCTCCCAGTTCCTTTTCTCTCTCGGTTTTTTTGTGGCGCGTCTCTTCCCACGACCCACCTCCACAACTTCATCTTCATCTTCATCATCGGCAGACGCGACACTATCTTTGTCGGGGACATTTTCATTGATAATCAATGGCGGTTGTGAGGTTCTTGGTATGTATTGTTGTTGGTGAAAGTCAAACGCCATTTGAGCTTGCATTTGGGCTTGGGCTAACGCCAAACGTTGAGACTCGGACCAATTTTGACCCATAATTGGATTGTAGTTAATTTGATTGTAATACGGTTGAGAAAATGGGTTAACGAGGCAAGGGGGTGGAGGACCCATTGGGGGCGGGTTGGATGAGGTTGAAGAATGGCTTGTTTGGCCTTGGTTAGTTGACGACATAGCCGGCATCGGGTTTTCAAGAAAGGCATTCCAAATGTCGTTAATTTGATTTTCGTTGTTTGACATGATTTAGAGATGGAGTGAGAGTGAAAGATTTTGTTGATAGTGTGAAGAATATGAAAGAAATTGTGAAGTATATATAGATGAAAAGTTATAAAAAAACAAAAACAAAAAAAAAAGTTGAAAAAAAGGAATTTTTTTTTTTTTGTTTACGTTACCAGGCCCCCACCACGTTCCACTTCTCCTCGTCTACATGCATCGATGGGTGGAAACGGCTTGAAGGATGAACACGTGGACGAGCTTGCTCCCTATGGAGTCTTGGTGGATGAAGTGTCGAAGAGCGGTCGACACACCGCTTAGGGAGAGGCCTTACGGTACTTATTTACTATGCTATTTTTGTCACATGTGCTACTACTTGGATTGGACACATAGGATTTTCTTTTTCTAAATACCAAAGCAAGAGATGCAACTTGTTGTGTAATGCCTTGGTGGCCAACCAAACCACTTTGGTTGTCGGCATTTTGTAAAGTGTAATTTCAGCGTCGTCCACTCCAGCATCGTCGAGCTTAACGTGGATATATCGTATAAGGATAGAGTTAGGATTTGTTACTATGGAAAGTTGACTATCTATAACTACTAAGTATTTAATTAGTTTTTTTTTCTTTCAACTAAGTTTAATATTAAAACATACATAATACTAACACATTACATAATATTAAAACATACATAATACTAACACATTACATAATATTAAAACATACATAATACTAACACATTACATAATATTAAAACATACATAATACTAACACATTACATAATATTAAAACATACATAATACTAACACATTACATAATATTAAAACATACATAATACTAACACATTACATAATATTAAAACATACATAATACTAACACATTACATAATATTAAAACATACATAATACTAACACATTACATAATATTAAAACATACATAATACTAACACATTACATAATATTAAAACATACATAATACTAACACATTACATAATATTAAAACATACATAATACTAACACATTACATAATATTAAAACATACATAATACTAACACATTACATAATATTAAAACATACATAATACTAACACATTACATAATATTAAAACATACATAATACTAACACATTACATAATATTAAAACATACATAATACTAACACATTACATAATATTAAAACATACATAATACTAACACATTACATAATATTAAAACATACATAATACTAACACATTACATAATATTAAAACATACATAATACTAACACATTACATAATATTAAAACATACATAATACTAACACATTACATAATATTAAAACATACATAATACTAACACATTACATAATATTAAAACATACATAATACTAACACATTACATAATATTAAAACATACATAATACTAACACATTACATAATATTAAAACATACATAATACTAACACATTACATAATATTAAAACATACATAATACTAACACATTACATAATATTAAAACATACATAATACTAACACATTACATAATATTAAAACATACATAATACTAACACATTACATAATATTAAAACATACATAATACTAACACATTACATAATATTAAAACATACATAATACTAACACATTACATAATATTAAAACATACATAATACTAACACATTACATAATATTAAAACATACATAATACTAACACATTACATAATATTAAAACATACATAATACTAACACATTACATAATATTAAAACATACATAATACTAACACATTACATAATATTAAAACATACATAATACTAACACATTACATAATATTAAAACATACATAATACTAACACATTACATAATATTAAAACATACATAATACTAACACATTACATAATATTAAAACATACATAATACTAACACATTACATAATATTAAAACATACATAATACTAACACATTACATAATATTAAAACATACATAATACTAACACATTACATAATATTAAAACATACATAATACTAACACATTACATAATATTAAAACATACATAATACTAACACATTACATAATATTAAAACATACATAATACTAACACATTACATAATATTAAAACATACATAATACTAACACATTACATAATATTAAAACATACATAATACTAACACATTACATAATATTAAAACATACATAATACTAACACATTACATAATATTAAAGCATACATAATACTAACACTCGGAACAGTCCGAGTCCACAGTATTGTCGCCGTCATTGCGATGAATGTACCGATAGGGTTCAGGAGACCCGGCAACGTCGCCGGATTGCGAAGATGCGTACTCCTCCCCAGGGTCAGTCAGGTAATCATCAGGACGACCACCACCGATAGTGTCTTGCCAGAATAACCCGTGGTCTAGAGTGGCGTTTAAAGTGGTAGTGGCAGCGGTAAGCTGGAAAATAATTTGATTCAGCCATTCGATCTTCTGCCGAAGATAAATAATATACTCATCTTCGACGGCGTTACGAGCATGGCATGCAGCTTCAAGTCGTTCAATTTCGGCTGTGATTGCCGCTTTGTTGGAATTTATGCTCTCAATCACATTGTTAACTCCAGATCTGTGTCTATCATCGTTAAGCATGTGACCCCTGCATGCCCATTTTTGCATCGTGGACGGTCATGTTTGGTATGCTGTTTGCCATGGTTGTTTTGAAACTGTGTGTTGTGAATGTGTGTTATTTGCTTAAGAAGAGTGTGTTTTTTATGTAGAAAATAAGAAGGTAAATGGTTTGTATATATATATATGATAAATAGGGACCAAAAGTGTAAAATTTCTAAAATAATGAAATCTGGCCGTTAGAGGGACTAAAGGTGTAATTTTTTTGAAAACTTTCAATTAGCCGTTACATTCAAAAAAAAAAGTGGAACGAGCTTCGTCCCTGTGGGGACGGACGAACGGGTTTTGGAGGACGGACGAGTCACACCTAGTGGTGTGCACTCGTCCTCCAAGTCAGAACGGACGGAGAACGGATGGGGGACGAGGGGGTTGTGAATACTCTAACAAATCATGCAATAGTAACTTCATTATCTTCTATTGTCTATAAACTTTTAGGTATTGTTAAATAAAGTTATATCGCCTGTAGTTAAGGTATATAGAATAGTTATACACTTCAAAAAATTTCATGAAGTATACTTTTGATATGAAAGATATAATTTTTTATACACCTTAAATACAACCTTTTGAACTTTGTTTAACAATTTTTTTAATTCATTTTACCATTAATGTGTCAATGTATTTTTTTTTTTTTTTTTTTTTTTTTTTTTTTTTTTTTTTTTTTTTTTTTTTTTTTTTTTTTTTTTTTTTTTTTTATAAACCTTAAATACAACCTTTTGAACTTTATTTTAACATTTTTTTAATTCATTTTACCATTAATGTGTCAATGTATATCAAAATAATGCGTTAATAATTTCATGATCGTCTGTTGTCTATAAAATCTTAACCATTTGATATCTAATTTGTCAATATATTATCTTCGTCTCCATTTCCTTCTAATGTGTTAAATTACAACATAAATCCCTCAACCTCTAAAATAACCACATTATTTCTTTTTAATGTCATGTTTCGATCTCTATCATTTTATTAAATCCATCAACCTTTAAAATAACCGCATTATTTCTTTTTAATGTCATGTTTCGATCTCTATCATTTTATTAAATCCATCAACCTTTAAAATAACCGCATTACTTCTTCTTAATGTCATGTTTCTCTATCATTTTATAAAATACCTTGTCATCTAAATAAAGGTTTTACATTTATAACATACTAGGTGAAACCCGTGCGTTGCACCGGTCTTTTTTAATTTCTACATAATTCATCGTAAATGACATGCAATAAAAATAATGTTAGACATAATTCACAAACCTAATCAAATTTAGCCATTTGCGGGAAGCATACCTTCAATAGATTATGTTCTTTTAGTGGCATTTTAGGCATGTGATAAGTGGTTTGAACTAAGAATGTGCAATGTCAAACCTGGTGATATCTACCATCCTATGTGGCAGGGGCGTAACTATTTCAAAGAAGTGGTAGCCCGGGCAACGGGTCCGTTCAACCCATTTAGTAAAAATTGTTTTGAAATACTTTAGGTTTTATAATGGTGTTATGGGAGAAATTTATAGCAATAAAACTTATAGAGATGTATATGTGCCACTAAATAATATATGAAAACTAACAAAAGCGGTAATACTCTTATAAAACACTAAAAATAACGAAAAATCCTTAAAGACTGCTTAAAAATCATAACAATTTAGTCATTAAGGTTACTTTGAATAAATATACGAAAATGTCCTGAGCAAAATTAAATAACGACAAACAAAGTTAGCCTTTTCCCTGTTGCTGCAACTAATTGTTGGATAGAGAGACCATTAATATGGGGATTCCTCAAGAAAACACGGGCCGTTATATTCTTAAAACTGACTTATAAATACGATTAGAAAAAGGTACGCACCTGCAATATATGCCGACTGAAATGATCAACCTGATAAGTGAAAGCTGAAAATTATTCTTCAAAGAAAATGAAAGATGGAATGAAACTGATGTTCAAATACCACTTGTTATTTACGCAAGGCCACACACCAATATAATCTAGACATATGATATTTAAACATGATTTGAGTTGGACATTTAAATATAGATGTATGATGCGAGTTAGTTCATTTACTCAGGAAAACAGTAATCCATGGGTATAGTCTTAAACTAACTGCACCACATACTTAGTTCTCCACTTATAAATAAAAATAATAAACGATACACACAAAGAAGATATCAAAACGTTAAATGCAAAAAACCAAGAAACTCATAAAGAAAGATAAATATATAAAGAATCCAAACATACATGAAGATAACTAACTGTGCATAAATGATAATGTTATGGGCAAGTGATAATCTTGTCAAGTTCAAGAACAAAAGCGCAATACAACAGGAATATTAACATATTCATAAGTAAATAAGCCGAAATTTCCACCTCTGGTCATATTATAGGTCAAAGAAGCTTGCAAGATAAGCAAACAGAAAGGCCTAACTTCAGGTTCTCAGCTAGCATGTAAGAAAGATTGCTACAAACAAAATGCTACAAGCCCTTTTCTGCACTGAAAAAGCAAGTAAAAAAACGCTAATGACAGAATCAAAGAGATTTTCCTTTGTATAGTAAAAAGAAAATAAAGAGGACAAGATATATTTCAATGCCACCGGCAGTAGACCTGTAATGATTTTCCTCGTTCCAACACATTTGACCCACCAAATTTCTTTAACAGATATGGACTATTCTGTAGATAAGACTATAAGAGTAAGTTGATTAATCAATCAATCCTTAATAAGATAATCAATCAAGAAAATCATATATAATTGATTATATAAGAACAGATCAATTGCAGACATGGTTTTAAGATTTAAAACACAAACATTTTTATGTCTGCAAACAGCAGCAAGTGTGATCCTAAGTCCAAACTTGTGTATAGTGCTTTAACAGAACAATAATTTCTAAGGAGATCTCACAAAGTAACATATGCAATTTTATCAAAGGGCCTTTGACTACATTGCAACGGGTGTGACTCATCAAAGCAACAACCATGACTATACTAACCATGACTATACTGTATAATACTATAAGTAAAAGAATCTATAACAATATAAAGCCGATCATAGAAACAATTACAACAAAATTCTACCTGCGTAAAGTGTATCTAAAATGGAGGTCATAAGGACTAACCCGAACACAATCTGAAAGAGGTTCACTCGTGTTTCTCGCAAGGCACTTCATTGCTACTTTCTCGACTTCACTTGGTAATTCAAGGCATACCCACTCTATTAGCTTTATTAATTAATAAGCTTGCAAAAGGTCTAGAACAATGAAGAAATCCTAAACCCCAACTCTCACCCATGGACCAGCTCGAGACAACGCTCGACCGTCTTTTGATCACAATCTGTAACACATTCGAACCCCATAACCATTTTCTAACAACCCCACAAAACATATACAGTTTGGGGTGGCCCCGAGTTACAAAGGCTAATAAATTGTTCACATTTATAAAGAGACTCCTCATCATTTGTTGTGAAAAACAAACAACATAACATCAGATAGATAGTGGGCACTAGGCAGGGCGATTACAAACTGTGCAAGTAACTAAGCGAGTTGAGGAATTATATCAAATAGATGGTGTGCAGTTAAATTATATGTGATTCTAACTAAGACATTCCAGACTTTATATGTGCACTCTATATATAATAATAATAAACATTCCTGACTTCAAAAACGAAACCCATCAAATATGCTTCAACTATAAATACAAATATATAGATTGAGATTCATGTCGATATACCCATTTTTTTGGTAGCAATAATTAATTTAAAAATTTTGAGGGCATAAGAACACAAGAAATCAAAACTTAAATATGAATTTACCAAAACCCCTTAATGAAAACGCAAGAATCAATGATATTTTTTATAGTAAATATAACATACCTGGAAGAAAGTGTCGAAAATATTAGATCTGTAGTGGAAATTTAAAACTTTTGATGTGGGTGATTGAAATTTTTTGATTAAATCCATCGTAATTTCCTGTACAAAATGGAAATTTAATTGTTAGCTAAAATAACATTTGATCTGATAATGATTGAAATGTTAACATTATGATGGAAAGCACATTGTTTAACACAGGTGGTTTTTCAAAATAGAAACAACAGCCAACGTGGTTCAGTTGGCAAATGTGAATACTCCCTAACTCGGAGGTCGCGAGTTCTAGCCCCGCCTCTTACATTTTTATTAAGATTTATATTTAAATGCTTATGTGGAAGCTAACGTAAGCAGAATAGAATCCAGCGTGGCCGCTGATATGTCACCCCGAATTAATACGGTGATGCCACATAAGAAAACGCTGACATGGCGGGCTAAGAGAGCGCCACGTGAGCGCTTTTCGATAGCCTTTTATATATATATATAGATATTATATATATTATATATATATAAATATATATAATATATATTATATACAAAAGCATAAAAAGTTAGTTATATATATATATATTAATACTTAATGTTTAATTAAGTCTATAATATTGTAGAAATTTGATTTTTCTTGTACGAATCATTAACCTAAAATAGAGGTATACCTTAAAATTCATAAGTGGAATAGCTAGGTTGGAAGAATTTTAGGTTAAAGATATTAGAGTTTTCCAAAAAATCATATTATAATTAATTGTCTAATTTAATTTATTTATAAGGTCATATCACCACCACCACCACCACCACCACCACCACCACCACCACCACCACCACCACCACCACCACCACCACCACCACCACCACCACCACCACCACCACCACCACCACCACCACCACCACCACCACCACCACCACCACCACCACCACCACCACCACCACCACCACCACCACCACCACCACCACCACCACCACCACCACCACCACCACCACCACCACCACCACCACCACCACCACCACCACCACCACCACCACCACCACCACCACCACCACCACCACCACCACCACCACCACCACCACCACCACCACCACCACCACCACCACCACCACCACCACCACCACCACCACCACCACCACCACCACCACCACCACCACCACCACCACCACCACCACCACCACCACCACCACCACCACCACCACCACCACCACCACCACCACCACCACCACCACCACCACCACCACCACCACCACCACCACCACCACCACCACCACCACCACCACCACCACCACCACCACCACCACCACCACCACCACCACCACCACCACCACCACCACCACCACCACCACCACCACCACCACCACCACCACCACCACCACCACCACCACCACCACCACCACCACCACCACCACCACCACCACCACCACCACCACCACCACCACCACCACCACCACCACCACCACCACCACCACCACCACCACCACCACCACCACCACCACCACCACCACCACCACCACCACCACCACCACCACCACCACCACCACCACCACCACCACCACCACCACCACCACCACCACCACCACCACCACCACCACCACCACCACCACCACCACCACCACCACCACCACCACCACCACCACCACCACCACCACCACCACCACCACCACCACCACCACCACCACCACCACCACCACCACCACCACCACCACCACCACCACCACCACCACCACCACCACCACCACCACCACCACCACCACCACCACCACCACCACCACCACCACCACCACCACCACCACCACCACCACCACCACCACCACCACCACCACCACCACCACCACCACCACCACCACCACCACCACCACCACCACCACCACCACCACCACCACCACCACCACCACCACCACCACCACCACCACCACCACCACCACCACCACCACCACCACCACCACCACCACCACCACCACCACCACCACCACCACCACCACCACCACCACCACCACCACCACCACCACCACCACCACCACCACCACCACCACCACCACCACCACCACCACCACCACCACCACCACCACCACCACCACCACCACCACCACCACCACCACCACCACCACCACCACCACCACCACCACCACCACCACCACCACCACCACCACCACCACCACCACCACCACCACCACCACCACCACCACCACCACCACCACCACCACCACCACCACCACCACCACCACCACCACCACCACCACCACCACCACCACCACCACCACCACCACCACCACCACCACCACCACCACCACCACCACCACCACCACCACCACCACCACCACCACCACCACCACCACCACCACCACCACCACCACCACCACCACCACCACCACCACCACCACCACCACCACCACCACCACCACCACCACCACCACCACCACCACCACCACCACCACCACCACCACCACCACCACCACCACCACCACCACCACCACCACCACCACCACCACCACCACCACCACCACCACCACCACCACCACCACCACCACCACCACCACCACCTTTTACCACCTACCACCCCCTCTACCGCCCCACCACCGTCACCACCACCACCACCTCCGCCACCGCCACCCGGCGTTGCCATTACTACCCCTACCGTCGCCGCATTGCGCGGACATAAGTCTAGTACTAGTTTATTAAAAAGATCTCATTAGTAAAACTTTTGTTTGTTTGACTTCAAGCTAAAGTTTAAAGAGTAGTAGTAAATAGATCATTCTAAAACCTTAGTGGTGGAGAGACCCAAGTTCGAATCCTGAGGGGTCAAGGTTTACTCCTATTAATCGTCGTGCCGTTTAACGAATTAATATGAGTTTTTTTCCCTTCGTATTTTCCTGAAAATTCGAATGACATCCTGCCCAAAGGACGTAATAAAAAATAGAATGTCATTTTTAAAAAATGAAAAATTGTGTTTATTTCCAAGCACCGTCCACGTCCCCTATTTGCTGTGAAATTGCATTTACAATGTGCGGTGGTGAACATACATGTTTGATTTAATTTTTCTGAATGTGTTATTTTGGAGAAAAAATCAAATTTCCATATATATAATCTTTAACACATTTTCATACCAAAAATTTGCAACGAAATTAGTAAGTGTTGATATTAAAATAATAAGACAAATAAGATAATATAAGATAAAATGGATGATAAGAAAAAAAAAAACACAAAAGAAAACATAACATCTAACGCGCAATCAGAGAACAAAAAACCATGTCCACCTAAATCATTAAACAACTTTTTATATGTATATAAAAAGTGTTTAAAAAAAATTCTTTCATAAATTAATTTATTTTAGGGACATCAGAAAACAACTCCTCTAAAATACTCTTCCATGTCACAAAATGGGTCTTGGGTAACTCCCCAAAAGAAGGGAGGGAATCCCCTCAAGTTATTATAGTTATTATAACTTGAGGGGTTAAGTTAGATTCATCTTGACCATTGAATTAAAATCAACGGTCAAGAGTTCCATGTTAGGAAACTTGAAGAAATTTCTTTCCCCAAAGAAACTACTCGTATTTTGTGGCAATGAGAGCAAAACAACAAGGTGCTCCCGTAGAGAAAAATGCTTAAAAACACATGTTTGAAAAGAAATTAGTGATGTTTTTGTTACCCATATAATTTAGCCTCTTGATCGATGATTAGTAGTTAACTTTGATAATGTTTAGATCACGATGCATTGGTGTGCTATATGCCTATATGAAAACAATATAAAAAAAAAAGGTAATTGATTCTCGGGTGCCTCATTAATTGATTCAATAATCAACATGAAAGAAATAGATTGTGAATAATATTACGATACATTGGCGTACGATATGCATTGATCAATTCGCCATCGTTGCTTTTAGTTCCTCAAGACAATCTAAGATAACATAAAATAAAATTCATTGCTAAATATATTTTTTACATAGAGTTGTCTGAAGTTATTCTTGTGTGGTAGACAATGACTGGTGCAAAAAGAATCCCGGAGTCAAATATTTCCTCGTCAATTTACACCTTATGAGATTATTACTTTCGCGTGATGAATGGTATTACATTTAACTATGAAAAACTTTTACAAACTTTTAAGTATAAATTGCGTAGAGTTACCTACACACGATTTTGTTGTTGAAGACTATTAGAGAACTTCTCATAGGTTCCCAACTTCCCATACTTGATGAGATTACCACTTTTATAAATTAGAGCATGCGGGCAGGGTGGTACAACACTACTACTTCACATTCAACGATGGTTGACAAACGGCTAAGGTGTTCGACACCAACAAACATATATGTTTTAGGCGTTACTAAGCCAAACGAGGTGCGTCCAAACTTTTACTGTATTTTCTCCTCGCACATGCACAATATAACTAAATAATGGTTGTTATTAATTGTCGGAGAATGATAATTGATATCAAAGAGAAAAACTGATGAATTGAAAAAATCTAATGTGACATGAATGTGTCGTTTGGCAACCAACGACGATGTGAATCTCTTAACTACTCTTGTATATAAACACGTTCAAAAATATAATGATGATTTCCTTTGTATATACGGCTAAAAATGTGTCATGTCTTGTAAGGTAGTGCGTTAATTTTAGTCCATTATCCGTCAAGTCAAATTGTCAAATACTACTTTAGTGTTTTGCCCCAAGGTTTTACACGACATAAATAGTTAAATTTTGAATTTTTAAATGTTCCGCACCATAAATTTCATAATAATATATCCGTTGATTGTATACATGCCTTTCTTTATGGCCCCATGTAGTCCGACCGGACTTTCCCCGGCGACCTCGCCGCTAATGAGGAGGGCCCGCTAATATTCTGTCAGATTAGCCATTAATGACATGGGGGCCCGCACTTTCCGCGGCGATATCGCCGCGGAAACTTTTGTCTTATTTGACTTTCCGCGGCGACATCGCCGGGGAAAGTGGCTGGTCGGCTTACCCATTATTCTTTGGTCGGGGCACGCGGGGCGTTCTTTATAGATGCACATTTTTTCTTTGATTATGTCGCATGTCATTATTTGGCATGTTGCGGCTATCATTCATAACATATTAGTGTATAATCATAGGTATAAGGAATATTGAAATGAAGACAACAAATGGAACAAAATTTAACATATTTTTAACAATGACATCTCAATGGTATTGAAAGCAAATAGAAAAATGTGTTGGAATATATAACTAAATATCATTATTCACGAGTACGCAACGGAAGCAAATCAAACCATGTAATCAAATAATTAACCTTGAAATAGGATTAAGGAATACCTCTTAATGTAGATGATAAAGTAAAGAAACTTTAAAAGGATTTGAAGTAAATCCCTCTACGATTGCACACTAGACACCTCTATACCGTATGCTAGTACCCGATCACGATCAACAAACCCCTTTGTATATCACACTTCATTCGAAAGCTCCATAATCCGAAACCCATATGAAGCCGTCTAACAAATACAAACTACATAATATGCATAGCATTAATTATGTAGTTACATATATATGTTTTAGTGGAATGAAGCCGAACACCCTTAAAAAAAGGGTTTCGGTCGAATAGATTAAGGAGGAAGAGAAAAGGGTTTTATAATGTGAAGGAATGAATAAACCCTATAGAATTAACCCACTATATATAGGGAATTAATTAGGGTTTAATAGCTTGGTGACCAAGTTAATCAAGGCCCCAAAAGCCCTTTCAAAACCGGCCCGTTTTATTAGGAATTAGGGTCCAACTCTAATTTCCTAATTTCACATTTAATCATCCTTTTTAATTAATTAAATACAATTAACCCTTTAACTTATTTAAATTAATTATTTCGTGATCAAACTAATTAATATATTACTTTAATATATTAATTAATAATATAGAGTTACCGTGTCATTTCGTGTGACCCCGTAGGCTTAAATCATTTCCGGACATACGTTCATTTTACGTGATCATATACTAACAGCTCCCACTTGAGCTCGTAATAAATGAAGGTAATAACATTGGTTAGCGTCTAGCAACACGCCAATGCTCCCAGAAATATTAAGTATAGTTTCTTAAAGTATATTTAAATGGTTGAGACATTTATTATCCCTTTGTTCAGATACCGTGTTAAACATGAATATGGATCAATGTCATTTCATGATTTAACGATTTTGTTTCTCATTTCATCACTACTTAAGATTACCAAACATAATCGAGACACATCTGGATTTATTTGGACATGGCCATGTAAACATCTTAAATAGTCCCAATGAGGGGCCCAGTGGTATCATTCTGCAACTATTAGTTGGAGGAACAAATCCTGTATTGACTACACGTGTCAGTCATCATACTTCACTACACTTTCTGAAAATAGCCCTTTATGTACTCCCTTATTCAGGAGAGTTAGAACTATATCAAGTAAGTGTGATCCATACATGCTGACTTGTATCTCAAGTCAAAGGATCAATAAAGTAACCATTTTCGAATTTCACTTAATGACGCCGATCCATAAAGTGATAAATTCGTTAGTGGGGTAGTCCGATATGCATCATATGGATACCATGTGAGTTTGGTGGGACCAACCATTATATATTCAAAGAATATAACCAATCACTCAGATTTGTCTTAGTTTAATTATATTCCCATATAATTAATCGACAATGGATAATTTAGAATATTTAATAAAATATTCAAGGATTAAACATGCAAATATAGGATACAATTAATATTAAATGAAATCAAACATATCAAGTACTTTATTTCATTATGGAAAATATAAATTGTTTAATATCCCTTATCCAAATACCGAAACAACAGATTTACATGAAATAACTAGCTAATTTGAGTCCTATGCCCTCGGCATGCCTTTCAAGCTTGGGCCTAGCCAAAGCTTTTGTGAAAGGATCAGCTAAGTTAAAATCTGTGTGAACTTTGAGTAATTTGATCTCTCCTAGTTCGATCTGCTCACGAACATAGTGATATCTTCTAGCATAATGTCTGGCACCTTTCTGAGCTCCGGGCTCGTTGGCAATGATTAATGCACCAGTTTTATCACAGTACATATCAGTGGGTAAGTCACTCGAGGGGATCACGTCAAGCCCGCTAATGAACTTCCTTATCCAGACTGCTTCCATTGCAGCTTCTGAGGCGGCAATGTACTCAGACTATGTTGCAGACATGGCAACTGTGGTTTGCTTTTAGCTCATAGCATTCCACCGTGCCTTCATTTAAATAATGAAGACGTATCCCGACCGATATTTTGAATAATCTTTATCAGTCTGAAATCCAACATCACAGTATCTATTCACTTTGAATTCTGGATCAGGATTTCTTCCATACACCAAGAATAATTCTTTAGTAGCACACATGTAATTAAGAATATTCTTTATAGCAATCCAATGATCCTCTCCAGGATTTTGCTGATAATGGTTAACTATATTTTGCGCGAACGCAATATTAGGTCTAGTGCATCTTACCGCATACATGATAGATCCCACCGCCGAAGCATAAGGAACTCTTTGCATACGCTCCACCTCATTAGGTGTAGAAGCACCATTCTTGCTAGATAAGTTAAGTCCTTGCATGAATGACCTTATCAATATAAGCACTTTGACTTAGTCCAATTAACCGCTTTGATCTATCTCGGTAGGTCTTGATTCCAAGAATAAATGTCGCTTCTCCTAAATCTTTCATGGCAAAACACTTTCCAAGATGGGATTTAACATCTTGCAACATTGGAATGTGTTTTCCTATGATCAATATGTCATCAACATATAAGACAAGGAAAGTAACATTACTCCCACTAGCTTTGCGATATACACATGGCTCATCGGGATTTTGAACGAAACCAAACTTTTTGATTTCTTCATCAAACCGCTTATTCCAACTTCTTGATGCTTGCTTTAGTCCATAAATAGACCTTTGAAGCTTGCATACTTTGTTGGGATGTTTTGGATCAATAAAACCTTCAGGTTGATCCATTTAGACTTCTTCATCCAAGTAACCATTTAAGAAGGCAGTCTTAACATCCATTTGCCATATCTCAAAGTCATAGTATGCAGCTATGGCTAAGAGAATCCTAATAGCTCTAATGTCCGCAACTGGAGAAAAGGTCTCATCATAGTTAACACCGAAACGTTGAGTATAACCTTTCGCCACGAGACGAGCTTTATAGGTATGTACATTTCCATCCATGTCCGTCTTCTTCTTGAAGATCCACTTACACCCAACAGTTTGAGCCTTTTGTGGAAGATCAACCAAGCTCCAGACTTGATTGTCTTTCATGGATTTCATTTCCACCTTCGTAGCTTCAAGCCATTTGTCAGATTCCGGATCTGATAATGCAGCTTTGAAATTCGGAGGCTCATCGAGATCTCCTAAAACGTTTTCTTCTACCATCAGACATAATCTGTCAATAGGACACGTCTTGTCCTTTCGGACCTACGAAGTGGAATCGCTTCATCATCATCGACTTGAGGTTCATCACTTTGAACATTCCCCCCCCCCCAAGTTGATGATTGCTGGGAGCTTCAGAAGGTGACACATCTTCTTCTTGAGTCTCATCAAGTTCTACAACCCTCCCACTGTTCTCTTGAGCTAATTTCTTCTCAAAGAATTCAGCATATCGAGCAACGCGAACAGTGTTTTTGACAGGATCATAGAAGTCGTAACCCATCGTTTCCTTAGGGTATCCGACAAAGATGCACTTAGTAGTTCTGGGTCCAAGTTTGTCAGGCGTATCGCGCTTCACAAGTGCCTCACATCCCCAGACTCTTAAGTAAGACAGATTAGGGACATTTCCATGCCATAATTCATATGGTGTCTTGTCAACCTTCTTGGTTGGAACCATATTGAGAATGCGTACAGCAGTCTCTAGAGCATAATCCCAAAACGAAATTGGGAGAGTTGTAAGGTTCATCATAGATCTCACCATGTCTAGCAAGGTTCGATTTCTCCTTTCAGACACTCCATTATGTTGAGGAGTGTATGGAGGAGTAAGCTGTTGGACAATTCCACACGCTTTCAGATAATCCTTAAACTCTTGGCTTAAGTATTCTCCATCTTGATCCAAAGAATCTTGATGGGTTTACCGAGTTGATTTTCTACTTCACTTGTAAATTCTTTGAATATTTCAAAAACTTCATGTTTATGTTTAAGCAAGTAAACATAACCATAACGACTGAAATCATTCATAAAAATGGTGAAGTAGCTAGCACCTTTCCTTGACTCATGTCTAAATCGGCTACATACATCCGAATGTATTAGTCGAAATAGTTCCTTAGCCCTCTCCGGTTTTATGCAGAAAGGTATTCTTGTCATCTTGCCGAAAACACAAGACATGCATTTTTCAAATGATTCATCATTTGATTTGTAAGATTTCTTCACATTGAAGACTGTTAATGCGTTTCTTGCAAACAATAATGCCAAAGACATGCATTTATCAAATGATTCATCATTTGATTTGTAAGATTTCTTCACATTGAAGACTGTTAATGCGTTTCTTGCAAACAATAATGCCAAAGACATGCATTTATCAAATGATTCATCATTTGATTATAAGATCTCTTCACATTGAAGACTGTTAATGCGTTTCTCGACAAAATTAAACAAGATGACAATGTCAAAGATAGATAGATTCCAAGTTAACTTGACTCTTTTGCTATTGAATTATCATTTGAATCTCATCAACACTTATAATTCAGTTAAGAAGATACTTGAAGAACTGGTTAAACCAACTTGCTTCTTCTTCTTGTTCAACTCAGCTAGATACTTAGGACAATTCCTTTTCCAGTGTCTCACTTTAGCATAGTGATGACAAGACTGGTCTTTAGCCGTATGCTCCTTTTTCCAAGGGGTCTTTTAACGTTTTGAGACTAAACACTTTGTTTTCTCTTACCAAAGTTCTTGCCCTTAGCTTTACGGTTGTCTTGCTTTCTAAACCATTCCCCCCTTGATCATAAGAACTTGGGTATCTCAGATTTCTTAGGAAGGTTTTCCTCATACCCAATCAACTTGATTATGAAGTCCAACTTATGCTATGCAAATTGTAATTGTGCACAAACTTCTCAAAGTCTCTTATGCCAATAACAATCGGCAGAAGATACGCATAGTTTAACCTTTCTAAAATGCTCAAAGTAACTCTTCATCTTGAGTACACGAGCATTCACCGGTTTCCCATACTCGTGTTCAAGTTATGGAGTGACTCAATTAGCTCAAGTAATTTCAACTCCAACTTGTTTTCCGTACATAGACTTGAGCTATTTGATCATATCACACGGATTTTGCAATCCGAATTGCTTTTTGAAGCTCGGGAGACATGCTTCTAGCATCAAATAAACAACCTCAATATGTCTATAGTACTGAGTATTTTATGCTTCCAACTGCAAAGCAGTGGCATTCGCATCAGGAATAGCGGCATCTGAGTTTCAATGACACGGGTTTTCTTTTCAACTTTTAGAACAATTCTCTATTGACAAAACATCCATTGAAATTGGTTTTAGAAAGTTTTCCCTTTCTAGCATCGACCTAAAAGCCGATTGGTGTATGTTTTGTGAAGGATTTGTTGCCTTTTACAAAACAGATTCAAGTTCAATTATCGGTATTTTCGATAATTAATCCTTAAGAAATTTAATTACCCAATGTTTATAAAATAAACAATTAATTTCATTAAGGTAGGATCCAATTGACATACAATCATTTCATCAGTTGATCTGCTAGAAATGATTGCACTCAAAAGGTAAGTGACGAGCAGTAATTGCATTACATGTGCAATTCCTAGTAAGAATGGGACTTACAAATAACACTCGATTCATCAAGTGATTTGTAGTCATGTTTTGTCCCATCTTTTGCCACGGGTCAAGGTCTCACCGCTTAACTCGCTTTAAGTCGTCCAACCAAGAACGCACAAATTTGTCCACCACTGTGTACCAGTGAGTGGGATTTGCCATGCAACTGCCATTTCACCACTGTGTACCAGTGAGTAAAACAACAGCCACAAGTGTCCTTTACAAGTTGGATGGCAATGACTTAAGTTTATTGGGTCAATCAATTTGATGTGTGATCAAAAAGTTATGTTTGAAGATTCATGCATATCTTCTAAACATAATATGTTTATAAAACTCATTTTTATTGCCTTTAAATACAAAAGAGCTCGGTAGCTCCATTTGAACGCACAAAGAAGCGCAAGGGCAAAGGTTTGCGATGGACGCAATTAAAAACCCGCCCTTTTAGGAGGCTAACGCACTCCGACTTATACCTCTCTTAGAGTTTGTTCAAATGGGTGAGCCGGTGTATCTTTTGATTTTAGGGCACCAATTTTATAAACAAAATCATTATTTCAATGTAATTTAGTCAAGTTTAATTTTCGAAAAACAATTTTGCACACAATTTTCTTAAAGGGCAAAACTAAACATACTAAATATAAACACGTAACAATTAGGTATCCATCCTCGAAAAGGCCACTATGGTTTAAGATTGGCTCCCCTTTCTCAAGGAAAAGGACCACATACATCAAGTAAACTTGATTGCGTAAGCCAAAATTTAATAACAAATTTATCACATAAACACATAAGGTGCTGATTGGAAAATTCCAGCAGCTTCACGACCCATTTAGGCCTAGAGGATGGCCGAACTGGACTTAGCACAGAACTACAAAGTTGTAGCCCTATGAGTCTAGTATCTACAGTTCAAAGGACGACTTCTAACTCCTCACGGATTAAAAGATATGGTCGTTTTAGTGGACTGGTGTCAAGCAGCAACATTAACAAATAATTATCACATTGTCAAACAATTAATTATTTTAATTATCCACCTAAATAGACCTAGTGATCAGGTAATTTTATCATTATAACTAAGTAATAATCATGAATTAATTGCATGTAAAAACTCATGATTATTACTTCTATTTAACAATTAAATTAAAGGTAATCCATAAACGCATGCAATTAACACATTAATCATGCAATAAATCAAAACTTGCAATTAGGGTTTCCAAAAAACAATTTTTTTTTTATTTAATTCCAGATTTTCGAATTAGGGTTTTAAAAAAAATAATTTTTTTTTCCATTATTTTATTACAATTAAACCAATTAATTAATAAAATAATCAAAATAATTACATATAAATTCGAAAAATATAAATCCTAACCCCCCTTCAAGTTTTGATTTTTAGGTAATTAAAAATCACATGGGTGGCTCGTGATACCACTGTTGGAATATATAACTAAATATCATTATTCACGAGTACGCAACGGAAGCAAATCAAACCATGTAATCAAATAATTAACCTTGAAATAGGATTAAGGAATACCTCTTAATGTAGATGATAAAGTAAAGAAACTTTAAAAGGATTTGAAGTAAATCCCTCTACGATTGCACACTAGACACCTCTATACCGTATGCTAGTACCCGATCACGATCAACAAACCCCTTTGTATATCACACTTCATTCGAAAGCTCCATAATCCGAAACCCATATGAAGCCGTCTAACAAATACAAACTACATAATATGCATAGCATTAATTATGTAGTTACATATATATGTTTTAGTGGAATGAAGCCGAACACCCTTAAAAAAAGGGTTTCGGTCGAATAGATTAAGGAGGAAGAGAAAAGGGTTTTATAATGTGAAGGAATGAATAACCCTATAGAATTAACCCACTATATATAGGGAATTAATTAGGGTTTAATAGCTTGGTGACCAAGTTAATCAAGGCCCCAAAAGCCCTTTCAAAACCGGCCCGTTTTATTAGGAATTAGGGTCCAACTCTAATTTCCTAATTTCACATTTAATCCTCCTTTTTAATTAATTAAATACAATTAACCCTTTAACTTATTTAAATTAATTATTTCGTGATCAAACTAATTAATATATTACTTTAATATATTAATTAATAATATAGAGTTACCGTGTCATTTCGTGTGTACTTTAAATTTCATTTCCGGACATGCGTTTGAACATTATGTGATAATTTCAAATTATATTATGTTCCCCAAATAGATTTCATATTTTCAAATTATATATATCAACATACTAAATTGCTCATATAATGTATCGTATACCTATGAAGACTTGACGTCTTTTAACCTTAAAAAGACTTGACGCCTTCATACATTTCTTTTCTAGCGCAGTGGACTTTACTAGCCCTTATCCATGGAAAGGTTGTTGTGAAGAAGAATTGACCTTAAAAGTAAAATAATTCCTTCTCGATAATAGATTTACAATATAGTTGCACCCGCTCCCAACGGTTCAAAGTGACGAATGAGCGTAAACAACACCATCAGCGCCCCTTCCTTGGTTACCAGCGTCGGTTTTGAGCATTGGTTAATTAAGCCGACGAGTAAGCCACCACCACCACAATATTTAGGATTTTTTTCGTTTTAATGTATTTTTATTAATGAAATGTCTCTTTTTGTTTAATAAAATACGTTTTCTAGTTTAATAGTAATAATAACGTGATTTTTAAAACTGAAAGCCAATGTAAAGGGTTGAAGGAAAAGGTGTTTAGTATGAGTTTGAGTGCAAAAGTTGACGTGACAATTTAAAACTGAAAACCGATATAAAGAGTTACAAATGGTCGTAGGAGAAAAAAAGTACAATATAGTTTGCCCTCATGTTTATTTTTTTTTTAAAAAAAACTGATGTTGCGTTTAGTTATAAAAAGCCTTTTTAATTTCCAATTTCAATTCACAAAAAATTGGAAAGGAATTTTATCTCTTAAAAACCCTTGAAAAATATGCATACGTTTAATTAATTGTCAAGTAGAATACATAAACAATAAAAATGAATTTTCCAAGATGTAACTATAAGGCGGTTTACGTTTTTATGAAAAATGTTTGTGGCAAAATTCGGAAATAGTGGGTATACATGGCCTAGGAATAAAAGTAAACATCGGTAGGCATACCCTGAAACGAGTTCATGCACATTTAAACACATTTTATGTATTCATGTGTATCCCTTTAAAAAAAAATAATTTAGAAAACACCCAATGATTTTTTTACAACGAATCACAACCTTAAGTTTTCTCATCTATCACAATTTGTCATTAATTACTTCACCTAGGTGTCAATTTCTTATAGTGCTTGACAAATGCTATTTTCACGTAACATTTTGACAAGAACTAATTACTAAGATAATTTGGAATTAAACTTAAAAGGTACACCTGCGAGCGACTTTAGGGCAAGACTGGGATATACTTATTGGGCCGCTCGTAGACCATCAAGATGTTTGTTGGGCCATTGAAGCCCATGTTCTGAAGCTGTACGTGTTGCGACTTGCGAGAATGCATTTAGAAGGGGCAGCTGTTATATTCTTCCAACAACGTACTCCACAGAAGAATCACAATTAGTTGGCTATCAATCTATCATGATTATTATATATGTTCTGAATATAGAAATTATGAGGAATTAATATCTAATCTTTGGTAAAAGCATGAACCATACAAAGTGTACGTGTTATGTAGTTATGGTCCGTATGGATATTTCCAAAAATGAATACACAATGTTTAGGCTGCGGAATTGATAAATGGTTTTTGCGTGAATTGGATAAATCCCATCCCCATGCATAAAGTACATAGGCTTAAAATCAATAAATACATACATCCATCTATTATTATATCTATATTTCTCTAAATCAACATTTTCTTCTTCTTGCTTTGCTTTTCTTTTCTTCCCTAGTCATCATCTTCTTATACATATATCTCTCTTTATATACTCATGGGTTACATTCAATTTTTTAGATCTAAAACTTTGTTGATGACGACTTGTGGTTTGTCGACGGTGTCTGTGTGGATGAGTCCGACGATGGTGGTTGGTTGCTCCGGTGATGGTGGTGGTGGGTAACTCCGTGTTGTATTAAAGAATTATTTTTGTATTTTATTATGAGTTTGTTTGTTTATTGAAATTTGGATGAATAAAAAATGTTAATTTGTGAATGAGGAACAAGAAAGTGTGTGTGATTTTCAAGAGAGGGGTATGTGTGGGCGTAGGGATGAGCAAAAGACCCGGAAACCCGCGCCCGACCCGGAATATATATATATATATATATATATATATATATATATATATATATATATATATATATATATATATATATATATATATATATATATATATATATATATATATATATATATATATATATATATATATATATATATATATATATATATATATATATATATATATATATATATATATATATATATATATATATATATATATATATATATATATATATATATATATATATATATATATATATATATATATATATATATATATATATATATATATATATATATATATATATATATATATATATATATATATATATATATATATATATATATATATATATATATATATATATATATATATATATATATATATATATATATATATATATATATATATATATATATATATATATATATATATATATATATATATATATATATATATATATATATATATATATATATATATATATATATATATATATATATATATATATATATATATATATATATATATATATATATATATATATATATATATATATATATATATATATATATATATATATATATATATATATATATATATATATATATATATATATATATATATATATATATATATATATATATATATATATATATATATATATATATATATATATATATATATATATATATATATATATATATATATATATATATATATATATATATATATATATATATATATATATATATATATATATATATATATATATATATATATATATATATATATATATATATATATATATATATATATATATATATATATATATATATATATATATATATATATATATATATATATATATATATATATATATATATATATATATATATATATATATATATATATATATATATATATATATATATATATATATATATATATATATATATATATATATATATATATATATATATATATATATATATATATATATATATATATATATATATATATATATATATATATATATATATATATATATATATATATATATATATATATATATATATATATATATATATATATATATATATATATATATATATATATATATATATATATATATATATATATATATATATATATATATATATATATATATATATATATATATATATATATATATATATATATATATATATATATATATATATATATATATATATATATATATATATATATATATATATATATATATATATATATATATATATATATATATATATATATATATATATATATATATATATATATATATATATATATATATATATATATATATATATATATATATATATATATATATATATATATATATATATATATATATATATATATATATATATATATATATATATATATATATATATATATATATATATATATATATATATATATATATATATATATATATATATATATATATATATATATATATATATATATATATATATATATATATATATATATATATATATATATATATATATATATATATATATATATATATATATATATATATATATATATATATATATATATATATATATATATATATATATATATATATATATATATATATATATATATATATATATATATATATATATATATATATATATATATATATATATATATATATATATATATATATATATATATATATATATATATATATATATATATATATATATATATATATATATATATATATATATATATATATATATATATATATATATATATATATATATATATATATATATATATATATATATATATATATATATATATATATATATATATATATATATATATATATATATATATATATATATATATATATATATATATATATATATATATATATATAATCAGATAATTATATATCATAATATATATCTCAAAATATATATATCAAAGAGAATCATGAAAATTGGACGAAAATTGTGTGGAATGCATCAAGAATAAATAAAAACTTACAGATTAAAGAACGAAACATATGAAGATTAACTCCATATCAATATTGATTCCAGTTAACCCCTTTTTTTCAACTTCTTTTTTATTGGCAAATTCGTTACTTTTGTTTATTAATTTGTAATAATTAGTTAAATAAAAAATTTGCAGTTTGAAGAAAGAAAGAAGGAAAGATGTCAGATGATTGAAGAGGTGAAGAAAAGCAGTTGGATCTTTCGATCTTTTGAAGTTGTAACCAATACAAATTCTTACCCCTTTTTCTTAGGTTATATATTTATATGTGTGTCCAAAAAAAGAAAAGAAGCCCAAAAACAAATATGTTTTCCTAGGTTGTATATATATAAAAAAATTTGGGAGAGTTTTAAGGATAAAAAGATTTATTTTTTATTTTTAATAGAATAAGATATAGGTCGGCGTATAAAATTTTAATTAAAAAATATAGAAAAATAGAGGATTAATTAGGTTGGAGAATTAGGCTTAAGGAGGGGGATTAGGGGTGTCAAGTGTACCCCCAACCTTCTCTTTTAGTTATAATATAGATTAAAATCTTTATCTTTATCTTTATATATACTAAAAACAACTGACCTCATAGCTTATTAACCAATCATAAGGTCCGATTTCATCAAATTAGAATTTACTTAGTCATAATTCTTAATTAAAATAAAATCTATGGAGCCACACAAAAATTATATAATATATTTATAGAATATAAAATAATTTGATCTATAATAGTAATATCGATCGTATGCTAGGAATAAAATAATTTGATCTATAATAGTAATATCGATCGTATGCTAGGAACTAAAATATATTTTATTTAAGTAAAATAAAAATCAATGGATATATGTTATCTAAATTAACGGATATATATTGTCAATCGATATGTTAATCAAAATCAACAATAATAATTAAAAAAATATAGAAAAATAGAGGATTAATTAGGTTGGAGAATTAGGCTCAAGGAGGGGGATTAGGGGTGTCAAGTGTACCCCCAACCTTCTCTTTTAGTTATAATTATAGATTTGTCATATGTTTTAAAATATTAACATATTTCTTAGTTTTATGTTTTGACGTTAACGACAACTGTGACAACTCGTAATTTATTAGCAACGAGTTAGTCTTAATCTCAGTCATTATTATAATTTCGTCTAATTTAGAGAATTATAGACGTGGAAATTATTAGATAATTGAACTTTTGGTTTAGTTCAGTTAGACGTATCCTGATGACGTAGACTATTAGCTATTTAGACGAATGTCTGGTCTTAAAAATAACTTTAAATAAATATTTAAAGGTTATGTCTTGTACAAAATAAATAGACTGTCTAGACTTAATATTTCAAAGTTGACTTTGACGGAATATTATTGACTCGTCTTAATTTAATTAACACGAGGGAAAATACTTTTACTTTAAATTATAACCTTTTAGTCATACGGTATTTAATCGTAAGCATTTTACCAAATAAAGGGTACCAAAATGTCTAAAAAGGAGCCACATAGGCCGGCCCCTTTGTTTGTGGTGGGAAATAGAACATCAAAACACCCCTGCCCCTTTTCTTTTTCTTTGGTCGACACACACACACAAGAACACACACAAACAAAAACACTCTATCTTCTAAATTGTTTGGCAAAAAGAAATCAAAGGGAATTCAAAGGAAATAATCACTTTTCAATAATAATTAGGATTTCATCATCATCATCTCCATCATCATCTTTATTTTTCCTCAAGAACATCAAATTTGGTAAGTAAACTTTTCTATAAACTTTTGATCATATAAATTCAATCCTTTGATTTAATTTCAGTTTTGTTGATTGAATTAGTAGACTTTGTATATGAAATGAGTTTTGGGTTTTGGATGATAAATGAAATTTTAATTAGAATTAGGTCTTTGAAATCAAAATGGTTGAAATTGTGAAATGGTTGGCGAAAAGGATTGTTTTCAAACTCCTTAGACATGTTTCTACTAGTTGAAATGAAAGGGTTTGATTTAGAAACTATTTGGTTTGCGGAAAATGGTCGAAAAATGAGTTTTCACACGATCAGACCAAACTCGCGCCGCGAGGTACATTTCTCACGCCGCGAGGTGTGTAGTTTTCGAACAGAACCTGCATTTGAGCTGACTCGCGCCGCGAACCCCCAGGTCGCGCCGCGAGGACCCCAGGTCGCGCCGCGAGATCTGGAACTGTTCGACTTTTTCAGTTTTCGATAACTTGAACGTTTGAACTTGGTGAATATCGAATGGTACGTTAGACTACCTTATAATGACAATGTCATTGATATTACCAACTAAAGTTAAATAAAATGAAAGTTTAAATCACATTCTCGGTTATGGCATTCTAGGGTCTATAGCTAGGTAGTTCTACATAGGATACTTGTCGTTGTGAGTTTTGATCCTCACCATTGGTAATCATATCCTAGGTTTTGGATAGAAGTGGAGAATTGACTGTTGATCTTCTCGAGCTACATTGCACCTTTTAGCACTTAGATCGCTAAGGTGAGTTTATGGCGCCCTTTTCCTTTTACTTTGGGCCTGAAAAGCATGTATTGTCGTATGCACTATTTATTAAATAAATGATTGTTTGTGTGTATGCCATGTGATTTGGCTGCTTAAATCATTTGACTTAAATTTGCCATGTTGACGGCTGTCGAAAATGTGTATACGTGTCATTTATGAAATGTTAAATGAAATGACTTTGAATTGCCGTGTGATGGCTGATTAAATTGTTTCTTTGTACTTGACAAACTAAAATGTTGCCCCTGTGTAGTTATCACTATTTTGGAACCCTAGTGGTTGTATAGTCAGGCCTAGTTCTTGACTGTCTTGGTTATGGTCCGCACCCACTTGTAGACGGAAATCCTGTGCGAGGCATATTGGCTGATACTGTCGGATGTTGTTTCCCGGCTGTCATATGCTACCGTCGGATGTGGTTCCCGACGGTGTAGTCAAAAATATTGTTGAGGTACGCACCCCAAATTAGAGGGAAATCCTGTGCGAAGCATAGTGGCTGATACTGTCGGACTTGGCTCCCGGCTGTCATATGCTTTAGTCGGACTTAGACCCCGGCTGACTTGTTATAAAATATTATCAGGTGTTGATCCTGATTGTCTTGTTGAAAATAACTACACGTCATTATGTTCTCTTAATGACGACTAAACTTTGGTCAAACATACTGTAAACTCACCAACTATTTCGATAGTTGATCCTCTCAAATTTCATGCTTTTCAGGGAACCAACAGTAAGTATTGGAAGTGTATATGGCATTTTAGAAGCCATCTTTTGAACTTTGGACGTACAATTAGCGTCAGACATCTGAGGACTATCATATTATTAGTTCTAATTGTACTAGACTGTCCAAATGTTATTATTGTATTTAGTGGGCCCATTTCCAATTGAGGATAGTTTGTATCCGTGTATTGGGGTCCACATCTGAACGATTATACTTGTAATAAACTTGTATTTGGATTAATGGATGTAATCTCTATTTACCTTTTGATTAGTACGCAATTATTTGTTAACCCTGTATTTCCGTTACAACGGGGTGTGACAAAAATTGGTATCAGAGCCAAGGTTATAGTTAATACAGAGTTTTTCCGCTGGAAAAACTCAATCTATAGCCATTGTCGTTTCAAAAGGAAATCTAAGTCTATTAAGGTTTAGGGTAATTAGCTCGAGAGTTATATTATTTGTCTATAATTAGACCTAGCCTGATCAACTACGTCCCGATTTTGTAAAATAATATAAGGCTCGATATAAATATCCTAAATTGTGTATATACGTGATAGTTTGGATTATATTCACAACATACTGTAGATGTGGTGGGAAGGCTGCGGGTGACCCTATATATAAGCATTGAAGGTATGTTAGGAATAGAAACCCAAATCGTATGTGTATACATTAAGACAAAGATCTCTTTAAATAAAACTCAATGTTGCGTACTGTCTCATCCATTTGACTTGTACTGTCTTATCCATTAGACTTATATGGATACTTTGTCTATCCTTTCAGACTTGTCATGTCGGACGGAGCTAGCTCTTATGCTGTTGTTCCTGGTACTCCTCAAGTTCCAGTTGTAGCAAACTCCATTCCTCGTGTTCCTTACTCTTCTGAAGAGGAACAATTTGAGGCTTCGGGCAATGAATCTCGCCCCATAAATCTGGTGTCAACATCCAGTGAATCTGGAAATGAACATGTATCTATTCATGTTCAACCATCTCTGTCACCGGTAGCTCCATATCAGAGGAGGACTACCGAGGGAGCTCGTCTACCCTATGCTCCTCGAGATCCTAATGCTCCTGGTCCTTCTGCACCGGTTCAGGACAACCGTGTGTTTGGTCCCTCATTTCTTCTGGGCGATCCGTATGCTGCGGGTTCCTCCAGAGTGCCTGTTTACAATCCCGATGCTGTTAATGGGATGCAAGTTGCTGATGCAACTGATAGGTCGGAATATGCTCTCCGAAAAATGTCAAGGATGAACAATTCTCTCATCCGTACTAGGGAGGCTATAGAGAATCAAGCTCAAGCGTTGACTGGAGCTTATCTTCATGCTTCTGAGCTATGACTGTTGCTAAGGAGGGGAAGGAGACTATTGGAAAGTTGGTTTGGATACTGTTAGTTTTGGTAGTCTTGGTTGTGGCTTTGCTAGCCGTTGTTCTTTGCAAGATGTAATCTAGTAGTAGTCATTATGTATTGTAAGCCTAGAACTTATAACAACTCATACTCTTGTACTTTGAGTTGTAATCTATCTTTTGTGGATGTAGTTCCCACATGTCTTTGGATCGTATCACTCTGACCATGTAGTCTATCGTTGTGGATGTAGTTCCCACATGTTTTTGAATCATACCCGTCAGACTATGTAAATTTTGGGCATAAATGAAATACGATCGTCTTTTTGGCTTACATACTTGTTCAGACTCACTTACTTATTCTTAACTCTAGAAATATGATGTTCCATATTTTCTTGTCTTGTTTAGTACATGAATTCATACAAGTCAACAATTTGTGAATTGCATTGTACTGTCATCTGTCTTGCAAAGCTACTTTCTGATTAACCTTTCAAGGAAATCTCTAAATGACATTTTTGTTCATGTCATAGACTTATGGCTCCTAAGACGCGAAGCAAAATCCAGAAAAAGGCTCCAAGTAAGAAAACTGTTCAAAAGAGAGTTACTCGATCAACTCCTAGACCTAATGAAGCTGAACAGGAAGAACCTGTGATTCAGCAAGGACCAGAAGCTGCTGCAGCCAATGTGAACACTGGTCCTGGATCTACCCCAATTGTAGGTGGGGAAAATAATATGGCGGCGTTTGTGACACAACAGCTAATGGCTGCTATGCCTACTTTAGTCGCTCAGATCACGGCAAGCATGAACGCCAATAATAATCATCATGCTGACAATAGTAACAATGTTGAACCTACTGCTGAACAAGTTATTCCTCGAGTTCATCTTCGAGGGAGTGACTTTAAGACCTTCACATATTGCAAGCCAAAGGAGTTCCATGGCACCGAAGGTCCTGTCGGTCTAATCAACTGGCTAGAAAGCATAGAGGCAGTGCTTCATATCAGCCGTTGTGCCGAAGAGCACAAAGTGGAATATGCCGCCACTCAATTCCAAAAGCACGCGCTGTCATGGTGGAACGAGCAGATTAGGACTCGTGGTCGAGAGCCAGCTAATAGCATACCTTGGTTGAACTTTAAAAGGATGTTAATGGAAAAGTACTGTCCTCGGGAGGAAGTACAGAAGATGGAAGGCGAATTTTGGATACACTACTCGTTTTCATGAATTGGCAAGACTAGTTCCTCGTATGGTGGATACGGAGGAGAAGTTAATTGAAAGATACTGTTATGGCTTGTCACCTGATATCCGAAGGTTGGTAGCCGCTTTTAATCCTTTGACTCTTCAAGCGGCAGTTAGTGCAACCAACCGGATGGTGATAGACTTGAAAAGAACCGCTGGTTCTTCTGTTGGAACTGAGGTGATCAAGAGAAGGAATGATCATGCCTCTGGTAGTGGATTTGGAAATGGTGGGAATGGCAAGAGGTTTAAAGCTGCCAGAAACTTTGCAGTGGTCCCTCAAGATATCAAGAAATACCCTGGCGCAGACATGAGATGTAACAGGTGGCACTCGTCACATGGGAAATTGTCCTACTTGCCACCGTTGTAAAAAGACGGGACATATGGCAAAGTTCTGTAGGGAGAAGGTACCCAATCAATGCTACGAATGTGGGAGCGAAACCCATTTGCGACCCGCGTGTCCAAGACTTAATCAAGCCCCTAACAACAATGCTATAGTTCCAATGAGGAACAATGCGGGGAACAATCAAGCTGGAAATCAGGGGAGAAATCAAGGAGGTCAAGGTAGAGGCCGAGTGTTTGCTTTGGATGCTGCTGATGCACGACATGATCCCAACGTTGTGATAGGTACATTCATACTCAATAATCATTATGTATTTGTGTTATTCGACTCTGGTGCTGATAAAAGTTTCATATCCTTAGAATTTAAGTCTCGATTTGGTATAGTAGCTATCCCCATGAAAGACACTTATATTGTCGAATATGCAAACGGTCAAAAGTATATTGCTAGAGATCATTTAGTCGATTGCAGTTTGGTATTGGCCGGTAAGACTTTTAAAATTGACCTAATTCCCATAGAACTAGGTAGTTTTGACGTGATCGTTGGTATGGACTGGTTGTCTAGAGTTAGAGCTGATATAAGTTGTTATGAGAAGATTGTTAGAATACCCCTACCGAAAGGCGAAACCCTAATAGTGCAAGGAGACAAGTCGGGGAAGAAGTTGATTTTGGTGTCGGCGATAAAAGCTAATAAATATTTACAAAAAGAACACCCTGCTTTCTTAGCATTAGTGGTTGAAAGGAAACCAGAGGGTAAAGGCATTCAAGATATTCCAGTAGTTAAAGATTTTCCGGAGGTGTTTCCCGAAGATTTGACGGGACTCCCACCTCATAGACCAGTCGAGTTTGGAATAGACTTGGTCCCTGGAGCTGCACCCGTGGCCAAGGCACCCTATCGCCTTGCGCCGTCAGAAATGCAAGAATTATCCGAACAACTCCAAGAGTTGTTGGCGAAAGGACTAATTCGTCCAAGTTCATCACCCTGGGGAGCTCCGATCTTATTTGTTAAAAAGAAAGACGGCTCTATGCGCATGTGTATTGACTATAGAGAATTGAACAAGTTGACAGTCAAGAACAGGTACCCTTTACCTCGTATTGACGACTTGTTCGACCAACTGGAAGGTGCATCACACTTTTCCAAGATCGATCTCAGGTCCGGGTATCATCAACTCAGAGTCAGAGAGACGGACATTCCTAAAACAGCCTTCAGAACTCGTTATGGACATTATGAGTTTTTGGTTATGCCGTTTGGTTTAACCAATGCACCTGCTGTGTTTATGGATTTAATGAATCGAGTATGTCGACCGTATCTCGACAAGTTTGTCATTGTATTCATCGATGACATACTGATCTACTCGAGAAATAAGGACGAACATGAAGGTCATCTGAGAACTATTTTACAACTGCTCAAAGATCAAGAACTATACGCAAAATTCTCAAAATGTGAATTCTGGATTAGGGAAGTACATTTCTTGGGTCATATAGTGAATGCGGATGGAATCCACGTAGATCCATCTAAGATCGAAGCAATAAAGAAATGGGAAGCCCCTAAGACTCCGACAGAAATTCGCCAATTTCTTGGACTGGCTGGGTATTACAGGAGATTTATTGAAAATTTCTCTAAGGTTGCTCAACCTTTGACTTTATTAACTCAAAAGACTAAGGAGTTTATTTGGCAGGATGCCCAAGAAAAGGCATTTCAGACGTTAAAAGACAGGCTATGTAATGCTCCTATTCTAGCATTACCGAATGGCATTGAAAATTTCGTGGTATACTGTGACGCTTCACATCAAGGCATGGGATGTGTACTTATGCAAGAAGGTAAGGTCATTGCTTACGCTTCTAGACAGCTCAAAATCCACGAAAAGAACTATACAACCCACGATCTCGAACTCAGAGCGGTTGTCTTTGCCTTAAAAATTTGGAGGCATTACTTGTA